>CM026292.1:12595497-12912179 GCA_014851415.1 Cnaphalocrocis medinalis
ATGAAATAATGTATTTCGACACTTAACGTTATGTACAATAAACATAGAGTTCACAATATGATACAGTAGCTAAGTGTACTTTAGCTACCTAAATACAAAATAATTGCTTAAATATTTATAAATTAATGTTGAAGTACTGGTGGTGAAGTGGTTACTGGCTGCTGCAGCAAATGCTGAGGCTGCGCCTTGTTGGCCACTGACCTAATGTTTTTGTTGTTATTATAAAATAATAATAATAATTCACACAACATCTCATACATTGCCTAAGATACAGGATACTCCTAGTTTAAGCAGCAACTAATAATTGCTCCCTTAGTATAAGTAGACTTGTGTATTTGATTGTTCTGACGATTTTTCAATAATTTTATTTATTTATTGACCTGACTCCGTACTTAGTAGCTTATGCACTTGTGTTACAGATGTCAGACAACAGAGGATCACAAATATAATACTTAAATACATATAACACCCAGACACTGAACAAACACAAGTGTTCATCACACGAATGTTTGTCCAGGGTGGGGATCGAACCCACGACCTTTGGCGTATGAGGCAGGGTCACTACCATTGCGCTAATCGGGCAGTCAGTGTTATTTTTGTTGTGTCTTGTTTGTTCGTCCACATACCTTGCTGTATACTGCTGTATGTAGGTACTATGTTCTTTATGGCCAATAAACGTTATCTATCTATCTATAAGATTTTTTTGGGGAAGTAAAAAACACCCCGTTAATTAGCGTTAGCCATTAAATAAAGTAATTTTATTTTCAACTATTACAGATCTCGGTCCCGCTCTCGATCCAAATCAGGCTCGAAGTCGCCCCAGGGGTCGGAGAGGTCGAAGGGCTCGAACCGCTCCAGGTCGGGGTCACGCGAGAGGTCGCGCTCCAAGTCAAAGTCGAAGTCGAGGTCGAGGTCACGCTCAGGGTCGGGGTCGAGGAAGTCTCGCTCGAGGTCCGGGTCTGCACAGTCTCGATCTGGCAGGTCAGTTCACTAGTGTCTCTTTCAATCAATCAATCAATCAATTATTTATGACGACCCATTTGGCGCAATGGTTTGAACGCCGGTTGAGACGCAAGGGTCGCGGGTTCGATTCCCGCACCAACATAAATATTTGTTGATGAAACAGATATTTGTGTTGGGTCTGGGTGTTTGTAGTTCCTTCGTTGTTTCTGGTTTCCATAGTACAAGGGCAACCTTAGTTTGTGACCAGGACAGGAATGTATGTGATGTTGTTTCAATTTATTATTTACTAGCGGCCGCCCGCGACTTCGTCCGCGTGGAAAAGTAACTTTTTACCCCCCTTTTAACCCCTTACAAACCCCCTTTTCGCAATAAAAAGTAGCCTATGTTCTTTCTCAGGGTCTAGATCATCTGTATACCAAATTTCATTCAAATCCGTTCAGTAGTTTTGGCGTGAAAGAGTAACAGACAGACAGACAGAGTTACTTTCGCATTTATAATATTAGTTAGGATAATATTAGTTAGGATTTATTTATTTGCAAGAATACATTTTTTTTTTCAATTTTAGTCCTTATAGAACATTTATGAATGTCAAATATTATGTAAGCTACCGCAATACAATGAGGTGTTACAAATATTGGTGTGTAAGTATGTATTCTGCCAGCAAGCAAACGCGGAAATGCTTGTTAGTAAACTACTCGTAGTATAAAAAGAAATACAGCAAATCTTCAAAAAGCGAGCATATTCCTTTTTAAAAGGTGTCCACGGCGGCGGTAATAGCATATCATCAGGTGATCCGTCTGTTCGTGTGCCCTCATATCATAAGAAAAAAAAAATCCGCGAGAATAGTTTAGCTGCGGCAGTATTTTCTGACGGTTATGACTTAGGGACCTTCAAGAATCGAGCTAACTCCTTCTCAAAAGGCCGGCAACGCATCAGCGACCTCTCTGATGTTCATGGGCATCGGTGATTACTTACCAGTAGGTGACCCGCTTGCTCGTTTGCCGCCTCTAGTATAAAAAACCCACAGGGCTGTGACAACACAATATTTTTGTCTATTCAGGTCAAGATCGGGTTCAGCCAAGTCGCGTTCCCGCTCCCGCTCCCGCTCTCGCTCCCGCTCGGGCTCGCGGCAGTCGTCGCGCGCGTCCTCCCGCGCCAGCTCCAAGAGCGGGAAAGGATCGAGGGCCAGTTCTGCGAGCGGAAGGGGATCTAGGGCCAGCTCTAAGGGAAGCGGCAAGGTAGGTTTTGCCTCTATACTGTTCTACTGCAGGGCACGGACGTATATATAGCTTTGACAAGGGGGGTGTCCCACATTGCAAAACCCCCCCAAAATTACGAATCCCAACTCCCCCCCCCCCCCCCCCGTGCTCGGATTTAACAATTTCCCTGATTGTAATAATATTCCGGCTGGATCCAACGTGCGTTATTACATGTACGCATTCTTGAAGATCGTGAGGTTGATTTGTTGATTTACCGTCCCAGGGCTATCTACAATAATTTGCTACCCCACCAATCTTGCCGACCCCTTAATTAAGTCGCCCTTGGCTATAGCCGATTCAACCTTATGTCAAACCAGGCCTCAATGGGGGGGGAGGGGGGTCCGGACCCCCTGGACCCCCACCCCCTTATATACGTCCATGCTGCAGGGCAAAGGCCTCTATCATCATCAGCAACCCACGCTCGTCCACTGCTGGACATAGGTCTCCCCCAATGCACGCCACCGCTCCCGATTTTCGGCCACTCTCATCCAGCTCACTCCAGCCAGCCTTCGAATGTCGTCATCCCATCTTGTAGCAGGGCGTCCAACACTACGTTTGCCGAGTCTCGGTCTCCACACAAGGACTTTATGGCTCCAACGGTTGTCAGTTCTGCGGCTAATGTGACCAGCCCACTGCCACTTCAGTTTGCTAATTCGGTGGGCTATGTCGGTGACTCTGGTTCTCTGTCGGATCTACAATAGAAATCAAGTCATCACTATAATGAAATTAGGCTAAATCACTACGCTTGCTTAATGTGAAATCCGAGCTATGTTCGAAAAATTCGAAACAGACTTTATTTTTTTATATATTGAGGACAATCAAGATGACCCCACTCCGCCTGATGGTAAGCGGCCGTGAGATCCAAATATGATATTGACAGGCACAAAAGAACAGACATAGTGTCCATTGAGTCTGTCACTCTCACCCTGAAGGCCTGATTTATGATTGGGTTATTTTATCTTACTGCCTGGTTGCCGTAGTGGGTCGCAATTTAAGGGGCTATACGAATGAAACTAGCGCCGCCAACCTATTTACACTGTTTTTTGAAGAAAATAAAACATTACAGACTTAGATCCAAGTAAATTGGATTTTTCAAGATGCAATACAATATTTCTAACACGCGAAAAGTAACATTAATGTTAATTATTGCTAAAAACGGCCACTTTTAGTAATAATTGACATTATTGTTCCTTATCGCGTTTTTTATATGTATATTGTATTGCATCTTGAAAAATTCAATTTACTTTTATCTAAGTCTGTAATGTTTTGCTTTCTTAAAAAATATTGTATTTTCGCCGCAATCAGTGTAAATAGGTTGGCGGCGCTAGTTTCATTCGTGTAGCCCCTTAAAGCTACGGCTGCGCTTGGGGTTCCGGGTCGGTCCAAAAATGTATATCTGAGTTTTTCTGTTCAGATATTCTGTGTCATTCATGTGTCATAATTTCAAACTTTCACGTGTATAATATTAGTGTGATTTTATGAAAATCAGCCTTGGCATTATTTATGTCTTGGCATTATGCTGAGGGTCACCTTTTCGGCACAAAATGTTTTAGTTTTAAGATTTTGTTGTTATTAGCTGTAAGATTGTTGCTGAATAAATATTTTTCTATTCTATTCTATTATTTGATCAGGGCTCCAAAGCGAGTTCGAAGGCGAGTTCCCGCGCGTCCTCCCGCGCGAGCAGGCGCTCCTCCCGCGCGTCGTCGCGGGCCTCCCGCGCCTCCTCCAAGGGCTCGGGGTCGAAGGCGTCCTCCCGGGCCAGCTCGAGGAGGAACTCTGGCTCGGGCAGTGGCTCGGCCAGGTCGAGGAGCCGGTCGGGTAGTGGCTCGAGGAAGGTGAGTTGTTTGTCTAGTCCTAGTATATACTCTTCCTAGTTCCCGCGCGTCCTCCAAGGGCTCGGGGTCGAAGGCGTCCTCCCGGGCCAGCTCGAGGAGGAACTCTGGCTCGGGCAGTGGCTCGGCCAGGTCGAGGAGCCGGTCGGGTAGTGGCTCGAGGAAGGTGAGTTGTTTGTCTAGTCCTAGTATATACTCTTCCTAGTTCCCGCGTGTCCTCCAAGGGCTCGGGGTCGAAGGCGTCCTCCCGGGCCAGCTCGAGGAGGAACTCTGGCTCGGGCAGTGGCTCGGCCAGGTCGAGGAGCCGGTCGGGTAGTGGCTCGAGGAAGGTGAGTTTGTTTCTCTAGTCCTAGTATATACTCTTCCTAGTTTCCTAGGAAAACGAGCAAGCGACGATGCTTTTTTCGACTGTTGATGCAATCGCAATGTCCCCTCCCTCCACTTGTTGTAGCCTAAGTCTGCGTAAAGTTATTTCATAAAATGTTTGTTCCCAGGGCTCCCGCAGCGGATCGGCGTCAAGCGCGTCATCTCGCCATAGCGGCTCGGATTAGGTTAAGTTTTCCTTGTAATTATGATATTGTAATAGATCGTAACTTTTTAAATAAAAAACAAAAGATTGTATAATATCTTTCACTTATTTATTTAAGATCACTTGTATCACTAACCCCTTTAGATAGGCAAGCCAGCGAACACGGTACGCTTTGGTCACGCCGATGATCTTTGGTGTATTCAAAATCTCAATGGGGGCTACCGAGTGTGAAAATTCCGTTAGATGGCGTACCTGTAGACTGATGTCCAACTATACGGTGATTGGTTATTTTTGATGTGAGATGTCAAAATGTCACTAAACGACCAATGACGTTGAAGTTGGACCTTAGTCTACACGTACGCCATCTAACGGATTTTTCACTCGCGGTAGTCCTCTTCCAGGGGGCACGTGTGTGGAAACATTCTTCGAGAGGAAAATAGCTTTTTTTCCCTGCAGCACTTGACTACGCCCTTGTGAATTCACTGGGGTATCTATTTTTCTCATTGAGCTATCTTTCTGTATAGTATTAAAAATAAAATTCATAATATCATAGCAATTTTTTTATTAGTGCACATTATCACTTGATTAAAATACAAACAAACAACATTCGAATTTAAATAAAGAAAGACATCTTTGACATTGCATACATATAAAATCTGTATGTGTAAATAATAATTATAGTGTTTATTATCTTGTTTTGTTAAAAAGTATAGTCAGTCTGATAATATTGATTTTTTTTTACTATTATTTCATAGAAAAGTTGATATGCTTAATTTATGCTTTGTAAAATAAAGATTAATCGATCAGTCATGTTTAGACAAACATTGAAAACACTTTAGTAGTTACAGGTTTCAAAATATAATCACATGTCAATTAAATTAACAATTATAAATAAACCATTGAAAAATTGACACACGAGCACTCTTTCACACGATATTTTGGAAATACAAGTATATTTTCAACCACACTCAGTTAAGGATAATTTTGAATACATTTTGTTTATGATTTCATCAAAAAACTATTTTAAAACACAGTGGGTTGATTACATAACCATTGCATTTCATAATTTATTATCGCATAAACATACAAAAATATGTTTTTATTATTATAATAAATCTAAGAATTATTACTGTTTAACACAGCCACTGAATATTCAGAACTAAGTTATTCTGTTAAATATCTAAGTATTTAATTTTTAATTTTATAATTTATGCGTTTTTTATGACCTTTACAACCAATGGCCGTTTCAAGATAAAATACGTTTTATAATGTTATATCCTTGTTATTTGGATTAACAAATACATTTTAATGGTGCCTTTGTAACGAAATTAAGTTCGACATCGTATCATAATATTTTTGTGATATTTCATCATCGCCGTATGAAATCTTTTGGTTGACTGTATCTACTATGTCATTGTAGAATCTCATCCTGTCATTTTACATAAAGTTTAGATTGGAATTATAAATGCAGAAGTAATAGGTATAAAAAGATTGCGTTACTAGATTAGTATTTTTATTAATTGATATTTATTTATCACATTTAAATTATTGTAATGCAATATTAAGAATCAAAGCACCTTTACATTGACTAGGCAGATTAGGCAATAGGCGATTAGCAAGATTAAAGTATGTTAAGATACCGACACCGAAAGAATAATCCCTATATTCTAGAAAGGTTGTAACTTAAAAATATACTCTAATTGATTGTTATAAAGAAAATACAGAATGATGTGAGATACTGTGAAAAACACACAAGCAAAATTCAATCGATTTATCAGTCCATTTCATTATTTATATGAAAATAATGTTTATAACACACATAATCTCTATTTGTACAGGAAAAGGGAATGGAAGGTTTCTATAAAGGTAATCGATAATATTTTATATGTGTTGTAAAGATAGAGGGAACAATTAACTATTGGTCTTTACACATATTTCATTATTTTCTCTAAGATCATCAACAACGACCCTACTGATTGAAATTTATGAATGCAGTAAGTAGTATTACAGTTTCTAGTGTAAAAAAAAAACAAAATACTATGATTTGACAAAATCACGTGTTTGTTTTAATAAAACAAACGATACGTAGTTATTGTCCTTGAGACAACTGATAAATAAAATTGTATAATTTACAGGGCAACAAGTCTATTTTGGCCGATTACTTTTTGTTTATTCACGGTTCAAATTGGGCCTATCGTGTTAGAATAATCAGCTAGATGGCGTACTGTTAGACTGAGGTCCAACTTCAATGTTATTGGTTGTTTAGTGACATTTTGACATTTGTCATCAAAAATAACCAATCACCGTGTAGGACTTGAGTTCAACAGTAAGTAATCTAGCGGATTCTTTTACACGAGATAGATCCTTTTTTTGACAGTTATAGGGTTGTCTGCGTTACCTTTTTGTGGCTTTAAGTGTTATATTAGCTTTTACTTAACTCCTCGGTGACTATATCCAGGTAATGGCTGGTGAATACTGCCTTATTGTGCATGACGTAGCGAAGCAGGGTTCCGGATACGGAAGTTAGTTCCCTGGCGAAGGCGGAGAGGCCGACAGGTATCTGACGGGAGCCGCCCGCGCAGACTAGGATCATTTTGAGGAATTCCAGCACGCGTTGACCTGTGGAATAAAGGATTTTAAGGGTTTCGTAGCTAAATCAAAATCAAATCAAATCAGTATTTTTTGTTAATACGTCATAAACCGTACACCAGAATTTAATGACCCCCTTGTGTCCCCTAGATCCACCCTTCATTTTCAGTACAAGGTTAATCATCATCACCAACCCACACTCGTCCACTGCGGGACATAGGTCTCCCCTAATGCACGCCCCCGCTCCCGATTTTCGGCCACTCTCATCCAGCTCACTCCAGCCAGCCTTCGAATGTCATCATCCCATCTTGTCGCAGGGCGTTCAACACTACGCTTACAGAGTCGCGGTAATTCGGTGGGCTATGTCGGTGACTTTGGTTCTCTGTCGGTTAATCATTGAGGCTAAAAAGTTAACTAAAATATTACTTACGAACGATCTGCCGGACTCTATGGTCGGGGTCCCTCAGGGATGTGATCTGGGTCCGAATCAGTTCCTTAGTGTCGGCACTCAATGGTTCTTGGTTGAGGCTCTCCAGTAGTTGCTCCGTCACGAGAATCACTTCTTCGGCGATGGAGGGCAATACCGCTTTTAGTTCACTATAAAAGTTATAAAAAAAACATTAACATTTACATCCCTTTAACCACGTTTTCTACCAACCATTCACAACATTTTTCTATGACTTTTGGAAATTGGCATTAAAAATTTAAACTTTTCATACGAAGTCGGCCATGTTAGGTGTACATTTTGTCGCAAATATTGAAAGGATGGTTGTATGCTCGACTTCGAACATGCGTCGCTGGATGTATGAGTGAACTCTATGTAAGTTTTTATCTATCTACGTATACGATACATAAAGAGATATTTTCTGTAGAATACCACAAGGCTTAAATGTATATTATGTAACCCGAAAACACGAAACACTGGTGCGACGTAATCGACACTCAACGCCATCTATTGGTAAAAATTCGAAAGTACTACTAAAATAGCAAAACTACGTTCCAAAACAAAGTGAGGACGGGCCACTAGTGGGAAATAAATGTCTTTAAACCAAATGATACTGACGTGTCATTGGACGCATTATCAATGATGATGTTGATCTTCTCCTTGAGCGCGATCTTGTGGCGCTGCGCGGTGGAGGGCTCCCCGCCGGCGGAAGGGCTCACCAGCATCAGCGAAGCCACCGCTATGAGCCGGTACACTTGCGTGCCCAGCTCCGCGAAACGAGGCGCGTCTAGGGATACCGTCTGTCGAAAAAATGTGGTAGTATATAGGGACCATTTTCAAGTAAAATAAAAAAAGTATCAGCCTATATACTGTCCCACTGCAGGGCAAAGGCCTCCATCATAGAAATCAAGTTATCACTACTACGATAGGATCAGGCTTAATCACCACGCTTGCCTAATGCGGATTGGTGATCACAAACCTGAGCTATGTTGGAAAAATTCGAAACATACTTTTTGCTCGACCCGGGAATCGAACCCGGGACCCCGAGATCACGGCCCAATACTTAAACCACTAGACCAACGAGGCGTTTTCAAGTATTAATAAATAATAAATGCTCCAATCAATATGCGGCTGTGGCGGCCAATCTTAACGATCAGCCACGTACGCAGGATATGTGTGTTTACGTACCTGTGTACGTAAACACACATATCCTGCGTACCTGTGTACGTAAACACACATATCCTGCGTACCTGTGTACGTAAACACACATATCCTGCGTACCTGTGTACGTAAACACACATATCCTGCGTACCTGTGTACGTAAACACACATATCCTGCGTACCTGTGTACGTAAACACACATATCCTGCGTACCTGTGTACGTAAACACACATATCCTGCGTACCTGTGTACGTAAACACACATATCCTGCGTACCTGTGTACGTAAACACACATATCCTGCGTACCTGTGTACGTAAACACACATATCCTGCGTACCTGTGTACGTAAACACACATATCCTGCGTACCTGTGTACGTAAACACACATATCCTGCGTACCTGTGTACGTAAACACACATATCCTGCGTACCTGTGTACGTAAACACACATATCCTGCGTACCTGTGTACGTAAACACACATATCCTGCGTACCTGTGTACGTAAACACACATATCCTGCGTACCTGTGTACGTAAACACACATATCCTGCGTACCTGTGTACGTAAACACACATATCCTGCGTACCTGTGTACGTAAACACACATATCCTGCGTACCTGTGTACTTTCCAGTAAAAATCTAATATATAAATAACTATTTATAATGTCATGACTGTAATCTGTTTTGTTGTCCTTGAATAATAAAAAAAGTAAACAAAAATATTGGTGAAGTAAGGTTAGAGCAAAAAAATCTTGAAATTCTCTTGTCAAGTTCAAGTTGTCTCTACCACCCTCCACGAAACTATAGTTGGCTGAGGGAATCATACTTCGGTACGGTCCAGTCCCAGCATCCGACCGCGATTGCGCTGGGATGGACACCTCAGGGTTTTGGTTAGGGTTAGAGTCCCACACACCACCTTGTCCCCTCATGTGACAAGGTGAAGGCCATGATGGTTTCCCCTGGGAAAACGAAAAATAAGGGAATGATACTCACGTGTCATTGGACGCATTATCAATGATGATGTTGATCTTCTCCTTGAGCGCGATCTTGTGGCGCTGCGCGGTGGAGGGCTCCCCGCCGGCGGACGGGCTCACCAGCATCAGCGAAGCCACCGCTATGAGCCGGTACACTTGCGTGCCCAGCTCCCCGAGGGTTATGGGTTAACTCACCCAACAAACAGGGTTTTTGCAAATTAAACATTCGATAGATGGCGTTATGTAGACGCCTGGTCCAACTTTAACGACATTGGTTTTTTTCATAACATAACTTCATAATTTTGACATGATAAGTCAAAATGTAACCAATCCACTCGTTGTTGGACGAGTCGTCCTCTAACGCCATCTAGCGAATTTTTCATTTGCAAAAACCCTCATTGTATCTGCTGAGGGAATGATACTTCGGTACGGTCCAGACCCAGCATCCGACCGCGATTGCACTGAGATAGACACCCCTAGGTTTTTGGTTGGGGTTAGAGTCCCACACACCACCTTGTCCCCTCATGTGACAAGATGAAGGCCATGATGAAAAATAAGGGAATGATACTCACGTGTCATTGGACGCATTATCAATGATGATGTTGATCTTCTCCTTGAGCGCCATCTTGTGGCGCTGCGCGGTGGAGGGCTCCCCGCCGGCGGAGGGGCTCACCAGCATCAGCGAAGCCACCGCTATGAGCCGGTACACTTGCGTGCCCAGCTCCCGAGGGTTATAGGTTAACTCACCCAACAAACAGGGTTTTTGCAAATTAAACATTCGGTAGATGGCGTTACGCAGACGCCTGGTCCAACTGTAACGACATTGGTTTTTTTCATAACATATCTTCATAATTTTGACATGATAAGTCAAAATGTATGTAGGATGGTGGGGCAAGGAAACCACGTTCGTCTGTATAACTTCTTGTATTTAAAATAATCTTCATATCGTCCTCACATCTTTACGTCCTTCGCGGCCATTCGTCTTTTCTCTCACTCTCGCACGTCATCCGAATTCAAACATCGTTCTCTTACACGTTCCATATCATGCATCTACCGATCACCCATTCCACATGTAACCAATCCACTCGTTGTTGGACGAGTCGTCCTCTAACGCCATCTAGCGCATTTTTCATTTGCAAAAACCCTCATTGTATCTGCCGAGGGAATGATACTTCGGTACGGTCCAGACCCAGCATCCGACCGCGATTGCACTGAGATAGACACCCCCTAGGTTTTTGGTTGGGGTTAGAGTCCCACACACCACCTTGTCCCCTCATGTGACAAGATGAAGGCCATGATGAAAAACTAAGGGAATTGATCCTCACGTGTCATTGGACGCATTATCAATGATGATGTTGATCTTCTCCTTGAGCGCCATCTTGTGGCGCTGCGCGGTGGAGGGCTCCCCGCCGGCCGGAGGGGCTCACCAGCATCAGCGAAGCCACCGCTATGAGCGGTAACACTGCGTGCCCAGCTCCCCGAGGGTTATCGGTTAACTCACCCAACAAACAGGGTTTTTGCAAATTAAACATTCGATAGATGGCGTTATGTAGACGCCTGGTCCAACTTTAACGACATTGGTTTTTTTTTCATAACATCCATACTATCCATACTAATATTATAAATGCGAAAGTAACCTGTCTGTCTGTCTGTCTGTCTGTCTGTCTGTCTGTTACTCTTTCACGCCAAAACTACTCAACGGATTAACATGAAATTTGGTATACAGATGACTAGACCCTGAGAAAGGACATAGGCTACTTTTTATTGCGAAAAGGGGGTTGTAAGGGGTTGAAAGGGGGGTAAAAAGTAACTTTTCCACGCGGACGAAGTCGCGGGCGGCCGCTAGTAACTTCATAATTTTGACATGATAAGTCAAAATGTAACCAATCCACTCGTCGTTGGACGAGTCGTCCTCTAACGCCATCTAGCGAATTTTTCATTTGCAAAAACCCTCATTGTATCTGCTGAGGGAATGATACCTACTTCGGTACGGTCCAGACCCAGCATCCGACCGCGATTGCACTGAGATAGACACCCCTAGGTTTTTGGTTGGGGTTAGAGTCCCACACACCACCTTGTCCCCTCATGTGACAAGGTGAAGGCCATGATGGTTTCCCCTGGGAAAACAAAAAATAAGGGAATGCTACTCACGTGTCATTGGACGCATTATCAATGATGATGTTGATCTTCTCCTTGAGCGCGATCTTGTGGCGCTGCGCGGTGGAGGGCTCCCCGCCGGCGGAAGGGCTCACCAGCATCAGCGAAGCCACCGCTATGAGCCGGTACACTTGCGTGCCCAGCTCCGCGAAACGAGGCGCGTCTAGGGATACCGTCTGTCGAAAAAATGTGGTAGTATATAGGGACCATTTTCAAGTAAAATAAAAAAAGTATCAGCCTATATACTGTCCCACTGCAGGGCAAAGGCCTCCATCATAGAAATCAAGTTATCACTACTACGATAGGATCAGGCTTAATCACCACGCTTGCCTAATGCGGATTGGTGATCACAAACCTGAGCTATGTTGGAAAAATTCGAAACATACTTTTTGCTCGACCCGGGAATCGAACCCGGGACCCCGAGATCACGGCCCAATACTTAAACCACTAGACCAACGAGGCGTTTTCAAGTATTAATAAATAAATAAATGCTCCAATCAATATGCGGCTGTGGCGGCCAATCTTAACGATCAGCCACGTACGCAGGATATGTGTGTTTACGTACCTGTGTACGTAAACACACATATCCTGCGTACCTGTGTACACTCTTGCCAGGGATACTAGTGTGACACGACCGAAGAGGGATTGGGCGCAGGACCAATGGCTAAACGTGATTTCCGAGTCGCTTATTTTTGATGAATTAAGGAAGAAAATATACATTTAATGTCAATTTTTTGGAAAGATTGAAGATGGATGCAGATTTTTTTTTTAATTTAGGTGACCGGGAATTACACGCTAGGATGAGAGAGAGGCATAATATAATATAATGTTACCTCAGGATAATCTTTAGATCCGTCCCACTCCAGCAACTCTAAGTAGGCTTTCGCTAGGGTTTGCGCTGTAATGTTCCGGATGACGTTCTGATCTGTCACAGGCAAGCTCAGTCCGCTCTTGTCTATGTTGCGTGTCAGCCATGCTTTTGTGTGTTGAAGACCGTCTAGAAAAAAATATATACATAAGTACTTTATTTCTTTCTCTATTTAATTGCACATGTCATATTATATAGTTGTCGTAAAAAATAATATTATAATTAGTGCTGACTAGCGATATGTATATATGACCCTGATAGAGTATTGCACAGCTTAAAAACTATGGCTGACACTGTATTTATTTCTTAACTTAGTTTATCAATCTCTTTTAGCACTAAATTTATATTTAAAATGATCGCATTACGCTATTATCTACAATTAATAGGTTCTTCTCCTCTTTCTTACTTTTAGAGCTCTCCTATGAATATGAGTAGGTATGGCTTTGCATGCAAAGATTATCGAAATATTATTATATTACCTTCAGAAACCTTCAACATCTCGTCGAACTTGGCTCGCTCGTACTGCACGCTCTCCTTTTGAACGTGCGGTCGGATCATGGCTATCAGCGTATTGGCCAAGTCTAGTTTCAATACTTCTAGCGTTTCAAGTATGGCGCGGAATATGTCCACCTGTAATGTAAATGAAATCAATATAAAACATAGGTTTAATTGATCAATGTTTTACAGAATGGGAAGTGGGAGCGGACCGCCCTGTGCGGCAATTTTTAAGGGGCTGCAAGTGTTCTGTTAATTTTGGTGGTCCTTTCAATCGCGCGATTGCGGAAAAGTCTGCACCAATACCCAAAATAGTTTACCGCCCCGGACGGCTGACACACATGGTGCGCCCTTGGGTGTAAAGTATCAGCCTATACCCTGTCCCACTGCAGGGCACAGGCCTTCATCATAGAATTCGAGTCTTCGCTACTATGACGGGATTAGGCTAAATCACCACGTTTGCCTAATGAGGATTGGTGATCACAAACCCAAGCTGCCTTTATTCGAAAACATACTTTTGGCTCGACCCGAGAATCGAACCAAGCTTTTTCTTGTTTTGCTGAAGTTTTTTGTAATCTTTTTGGAAACGATTAAGCATCTTTAAAAAGCAAACAAGAAAAAATCTGTAAACGTCAAATTATCATCTCGTCTCTAGCTGATCAGATCGACGACATACTTGGGGTACTTATGAAAGTTCAAGCTATTGTTCTCCGCTTACGGTAGAAACTTACGGTATCAGTCAAAGTGGTAATATTCTGTATCATCTCATCCCTCGCAGGCGCAGCTAGCTTGGCCATCAGATCGATGACGAACTTGGCATACTTGTGGAAGTCCAAACTATTGTTCTCCGCTTGTTGCTTTATGAAATCCGTGTCCAGGACTTCTTCGATCATCTCCCTGATGCGTGTGTGGCGCGGGAGTAAGATCGAGAATAGACCCTGGAAAGTATGTTTTTTAGTATTAATAACGTGAGGACAGTGAATGTTACATCGCCAGGGTCAAGAAAGGGAAGAGGGCGGCAAAATAATACTCTTCCGCCCCGCGCGGCAAAATAATAATCTTCGGCCCTGTGCGGCAAAATACTCATCCGCCCCGGGCGGCCGTAACCCTCGCTATGCCGCTACGCTTAATTCAATTAGCTGAGCTCATAGATAAAGAATATTTCAATTATCCCTTTTAACAATAAGCATAACAATAATATCATTATTCAACGCGCGACATGCACAAAACAAAAACGAATGGTTCTGAAAAGGGCTCTTCTACTTAGCAAAAAGTTTAGTTTTTATGCTTTAGATACCAACCTGCTTTACATCTTCAAGAAGTACAAGAGCCTGCTTGTACTCAGGAGGGTCCGAATTTAGCTGCTCTCTCAGTATGTCGAAGTATGCTTTATGCATTGTTTCTTTTACTAGTTTTTGATAACTGCAACAATTCATATATGATTATTAACTTGTTCTTAAAATAATATGAAAGAATCCCACATTTTTTATATGATAGGTGGCAGAAGACACACGGATCACCTGTGATGGTAAGCGATTGCTATATTTATTTATTTATTATTTATGCTAGTCACATACTTGCTTTATTGCTTTCTTTTACATACACATACTTCTTTTACATATTACATATTTTCTTTTACATATATACTTGCTTTATTGCTTTCTTTTACATAAATTAAGAGTACCTATGGAGTTTCCTGATCTAAGTATACTTAAGTAGGTATTACGGAAATGATCAATAACAAAGGAAGTTTACCTTGAAACCAGTGTAAGTACTAGGAAATCTATGCAAACAGAAAAAAAAACAGTAGGTATATTGATTTTTACACTGCATAAATGGACAACCATTTGACCTCAAACAAACACAGACAGTGTTGTTATGCCTTCTTCATGGGGCGCAGCGGCGGAAGTTTATGGGTTCAATTCCTGGTCGCGTTAATTTAAAAAGTATTATGATTAATTTAAAAAAGTATTATGATTAACTGCATTTTTTTTATTTTAAACTCATTTATTGTCTGTCATATTGAATTAGGTTGCAGTGAAAACAATTCTTTCACATTCAATAATTCCAAATATACGGAAAATAAACAGCAACTACCCATTGCCTTAAAAATACCATCTCCACTATGGCCATGACTTGATTTCCATGATGGATGCCTTTGCTTTGCAATGGGACGGTATGTAGGCAGATACTTTACTTTTTACTTTATGTTGAGGGTCTGCAAATTGCTTCAACATTACGAAATCTTATTTACCTATTATCTGGTGGCTCAAAGGGCTCCAGCTTGAAGTCATTGTCGACAGCAATCTCGTGCGCAAGCGCCATGTTCTGCATGCCATGCGCAGCCTTCATAATGTCCTCCAAAGTCACAAACTTGGGCGGAGAAGCCCCGGTTATTGTGGAGCCTCGCACTCGAAACTGGATGGGTTCACTGGCATAGTAGCTGTGGGCACTGGATAAAAGAAAACTGTTTTTAATAATGTGAAAACATTAAATTTTATTTTATAATCAGTGTCTGACACACTTTGTAAACTGTTGAAGACATTTTTATATCATTCTACCAGAACAGTTCTTACGTTTAGACAAATGATATGTAGGTATTGATGATGAGTGTGTTACACTATTTATAACTTAAGAACAACTCTACTGATTTTAATTTATTGATATAAGTATTATGTTTGTTTCACATCCACTTTGAAAACAAATGAAATAAAAAAATTACAATGACTTACTTAATGATAATAAAAAGCTTTAAAAAAAAGGAATACAAAGAGAAATAAAATCTATTATTTACTACAGCAGGATCTAACACACTACAATACATAGATTAATTATTATTTTTCTTAAATGATTTATTAAAAAATAAAAACAAATTAAATACTTTATAAAAGATAACTAACATTTTTGCAATGAAATAAAAACAATACACAATAAGATCTAAGTCTGAAACTTATAATATAAAACTGAATAAGAAAATTTGTCAAGTAATTAGGTTAATAACAGAAGATAAAGGCAACCTTGAACTACTAATAAGTAAATTATGAGAAGCAGGTCACAGACGGTAACTTACTTAGCTCCAGCAGGCATGGGCTGCGATGGAGTCCTGGTGTTCTTCTCCCCTTTGTCTGCTCCTCCTGACCCGGACCCACTAGGTCCTTCCCGTTCACTCATTGCAAAATCACAATTTTAACTGATTCAAGTACAAAATATAAGACCTCTTCAACCCATATAAGGCAGACAACTGGAAGGCACAACGTTGAAAACCTCAAATCATCTTGCAACAATCACTTTGACTCATAACAACACATAACCTAACTTTCACAACAAAGAAATGCAACAGAAACGTCTGCGTTGCCCAAAAGTTTTTCACTAAACATTTAGCACAAGTTGTTGCGTAAATAGATATTGGTTTTTGTTTGATATTTTGCAAATTTTTCGTTTATTTCACAACTGTTTTCATTCAATTTAACTTGTCAATTTAGTTGTCAAAACCGAAATGTGTCAAACAAATAGATTAACTTCTTTCAATACGTTGTTATAGCAAAGGCATAAAGAAATATTCAGCTTTCAGCCTTCATTAAACTAGAATAACTTGATATAATGCCATGAAATTAATTGATGGCGCCACTGCCGCTTACGCCATAGAGTATGGTATCCCAATGGGGTTGTAATAATATGTAGCTTTGTTATGAATGAAAACCAGATGAACATTATTTAGACTACTTATCTTACACAAATCCTAACCATCAAAATAGTTTAAATACTATCTGTAATACATAATATATTTAAAATAAGTAAGGTAATAATCGATAGGTACAGGGCGTTTCGAAGTCTCGGTTATAATTATGTAGTTATTATAAAATTTGTGTACCATTAGGTATACTGCAATATATAATGCAACTCGAAAGTTTTAAATCATCACCTGACCTATCCCTATATACCTACCTACCTTAGGCAGGCAATACATTGATCGCGACGTTATTCTCGCTTTTTTAAAAGCTTTCAAAGTTAAGTAAATAAATAAAATAAAACTTTTTAATCATCCGCCCGAAATCTCCGCTGACATAATTCAACACGCTGCAGCGCGTAATGAATTCATCTGCTTCATTTGGTCCTTTTAAAAATGCAATGATAAGTTATAAAATAGCTGTGCTAGGCGTTCCCCTTTGCTTCAAAGCGAAATTTTTAATTTAAACTACGCCGTGCCGCAAACTTGCGAAATATTTAACAGGTCCGCCTGTTTACTTCGGATAGTTGATTACTTTCTTTCACCTTCATTTAGTGATCTAGGCAAAGATTGAACGAAAAATATATCAGTAGGTAGGTACAAAGTAATCAAATAAACATAAGTAAAGTATCAACCCATAGACTGTCCCACTGCAGGGCAATGGCCTCCATCATAGAAATCAAGACATCGCTACTATGATGGGACTAATCCCATACGCCTAAGCGTGATCACGCTTGCCTAGTGCGGATTAGTGATCACAAACCCGATCTATGAAAAAAATCAAAACATTCTTTTGCGCGACCCGGGAATCGAACTCGGGATCCCGAGATCACAGCCCGGTAGTTAAACCACTAGACCAACGGGGCGTTTAACATAGTTAATTAATAAATCGTAAAAATAAACATAACAGTTATTATTATTTGAAGACTTATAATAAAACCCACAGATTATGACGAAAAAAAACTTATGGAAAGTATTACCTATATCATGGGAATAATTCTGCGGAAAGTTTACGTCCTGCTAATGCCAACCGTGGCTGCCGCGCAACTTGCGTGTGCGCTCTATTATAACGAGTTAAATCGCCAATAAAAATAGTTTAAAAGACGATTGCTAATGCAGCAAATTCCAACAGAGTGCAAGACATAACAACGTTGAAGAAAAATTAAACCAGCTCTGTCGGGTACGGGGGCAATCTAACTTCCGCGCAGAACGGCAACTAATTTTCCTACGCAAACGAAAACCTCTAGGCAGAGTGGATTGCTTTTTCTCAACTATTCTGTACTGGGCCGTTGCAGGGAGGGGGCCCTGGCTTACACAAGGGGTCCCGCTAAGCCGCGTGACAGCTAATATGTCACTGTATGCCATCTATGTCGCTATGACACGTCATTACGACATAATGCTACGGGACGTCGCTACGACACGTCGCTACGATACGTCGCTACGACACGTCGCTACGACACGTCGCTACGACACGTCCACGTTGCGGTATTGTCCACGGCAAGAAAGTGTGGTTATGACCTTGAGTGCGCAGAAACCAATTTTAATAGAAAGTCTTCTTTTTTACAAGTGCGCAAAATAACGGTCATCGCTATTCTTTCGTGCTGCCAGCTATACTACACGGTGTCGCTATGATGACATGTCGCTACGACACGTCGCTACGACACGCCGCTACGACACTTTACTACGACACGTTGCTACGACACAGGGTAACTGTGCAATGCAAATTAAGGTCAACACATTCCAATCCATACTTCCATACTAATATTATAAATGCGAAAGTAACTCTGTCTGTCTGTCTGTCTGTTACTCTTTCACGCCAAAACTACTCAACGGATTTAAATGAAATTTGGTATACACATAATCTAGACCCTGAGAAAGAACATAGGCTACTTTTTATTGCGAAAAGGGGGTTGTAAGGGGTTGAAAGGGGGGTAAAAAGTTACTTTTCCACGCGGACGAAGTCGCGGGCGGCCGCTAGTGAAGCTATAAAACGGCTATTGCAGTAGGTAAATGATATTTAAAGGGGCCCTTTAAGACTGAGCCCCACGCCGTTATTTTAAAGACGGCACTGATCCCATTTTAAAGTTGACTGTACCTTGATAAAGAGCCCGACTTCCTCCAAAGACATAGGTGTATAATGAGTTTTTATGATTTAAATTGTGTTCAGCTAAAGTTCTTGCCGGCTTATACCTTTCTTTGACTCTTGCTGTTCTTATAAGTAAGGTAAGTAGGTATTTAAATAAAAGATTTCATGAAACAACTGTAATATGAGCTTATCCTTTTCAAAATTTAAGGTTTTCTATTATTTTTTACTATTCCTATAGTATAATCATCTTAGGGGTTGAAATAGCCAGAAACTCTATAAATTGGAACGAACATCTTAAAATTGTCTCAAAACCTAAAAAAGTCGTATTTTGCTTAGGGATAATATTTCTTTTCAATACTCACTAGACTAAAAACGATTTCCCAGACGTAAGCATCAGACGTTTTCATTTTGTAAGTGCAAAAGAAATGCATTTCATCTGGCTTGAGGAATAATCTGTGTATTTCTATCTTGTACCAACATTCTGGTAGACCAGTCACGTGCAATAGTAGGTACACAACCTCTTTTAAATATGAACCTTATAGTCCTGGCATAAGAGTCGAGGTCTTTACACTTTTATTGCAGGTTACTGTACACAAGTCTTAACAAGGTTGTTCCTAATAGCAAATCACATAGAGATATCGCTTGACGTGCGGCTGAAATAGGAGCTAGCAGGGACAGCGAGTCGCAACCCTGTCCATCAACAGCCACGACCACTCTGCCAAGAATACCCGACTAAGAAGAAACACAGAGTGGAAAAAAATATTGGGCCCTGGAGGCGAACTATACCTTAAGTTTGCGCTTTTTACATACCTACTTAAAGGGATTCTGCGTGGTAGACGTCGTTCTTTTGACCGCGATGGTAATTTAACTTCTGAAAACGGACTCCGAATGAAACTAATTCGTGACTCCCAACTTACCAACATGGCGCTATCAACATTACATTATGAACATATTAAATCACAACCAAGAAAGCTCTGATAATGCTGAACGTACTGGCTCATATAATTTACGCGGGAGCCCCGACCAAACCGTATTAATTACTATGCTAAGCCTTGCCCGACTCTCGCATAAGTATAGTTTTTGCTCCTTCCCAGCTAATCTAAATTCCTAATCATTCCTGCTGCCAAGACGGTAATAAATTCTCTAAGATAGAGAACTATGCTATTGTAGGTACATTTGCATTACCTTATTTGCGTGTGATTAAATTTAGAATCGTTGTTTTTTTAATTTTATTGCACCAAGGAGGGGTATGCTGCCGTTTTGAAGCTAAAACATCTGGCCATTTATAAAACGACTCAAGAAATCGTTTATATCTAACACACGTATGACCGTATGAGTTGGATGAAAAAAAAAAGAAATGAGTTTCAGTTGTAACTCAAGCGATCCCTAAAAATATATTATTTTCTATTATGAAGATTTCAATGCGATTCACTTACTACATAGACTACGTATTTTGTTTGTGAACAATATTAACCACATTGACAGCCTCGATGGCGCAGTGGCTAAGGTGTTTGCCTGAAGCGCAAAAGGTCCCTGGTTCGATTCCCTGTCAAGTCAATTTAGGAAATTACATTTTCTAAGTTTTCTTGGGTTCTGCGTTGACACCCCCCCTTATAATTATCGTCATCTGGCACTCATAGTACAGGGGTTGCCTTAGTTTGAGATCAGGTTGATTGGTGTGATTGTCTGGCGCATTCTATGACTTCTACGACATAGCTCTGACAGTTTAAGAAAAAAAAATGCCTGTGATATACGGACGGACAGACAGATGACGTATCTTAGTGCCATTTGACTACGGAACCCTAAAAATGCCGGCGCTGGTGGAGAATACCGGCTAATAGGAAAATCCGATAGTTCTCCCAAGAAACTAGGCAGGTATTAAAAAGCTTAAGTAAAGCCTCTCCAGGTCGGGGAAATCTAGTTTAAATTTTAATGAACAGTTCGATTTTCATTCTCTTAGGTATTCTATGCTAGGTTATATATAAAAAATTTGTTTTGTTTTGTTCTAGATGGTGCAAAAACTCAATTATTAATTAAATCTAGAAGAGCTATTCTCGTCACACTGGTCAATTTTTAATCAGTCGACGTTGGCAGAGTTAAATGTGCTCGTTATAGCACGATAGCACCCATTACGCAAAGTCTTAGAACGAGAGTCCGTGTGTTGATCAACTTTCGGGTACAAAATACCAGTAGATCCTTTTCGAAGTCGACCTAGAAAAACCCACATACATTTTAGTTTTCCGAACCCTGGATTAAAAGTTAAATTAACATCTGACCAATGCGGAGTGTGTCCGCCGCAGCCTGGTTTATCACGCAGTTTAATCTCTTAAAATAATTTAAAGTTTTAATCCCTGTTTGCGTTGGGCCCAGATTGTGTGGACACCGATATGGGATAGTTTTGTTTTTATTACAAGCGTATTTTTAGGATAGACTAGCAAGCGCCCGCAGCTCAGGACCTGATTATGGGAACTGGGAGAAATTTAGGACAATCCTCAAACGTCTATAAAAGTTGAGGGTTGCCCTCGATTTCTCCTGGTGAATGTGGAATAACTTCTTCTTTTCGCGTTATAAAAAGTGTTACGTGAAAAGAATTTTGAAAATAATTTAAAATTTTTTGTTCGTGGTATTTTGAAGGCGGTTCTATTTTTTTATTTGAATACCTATCTAACTGCCTGTACTACTTGCACTGTTGGATGAGCTAAGTACTTACCTAATTTTGCAAAAATAAATCGAAGATGCTTCCTTTCATTAACCTTCAGGACTACACAACTTTCAGGAGGTCTATCAAAAACAAACAAGTAACACTTTATTATTTTACTTTTACCAAATTAAGCCTGAGTCCATCGTCCAAGTGATAACATCGTCCAAGATTTAGCACAACGACGTTCATAATCGGGGTTCCACCACTTCCTGAACTTCCTGTGCTTCGTATGGAATTTGAGCCAATAAGGGTTGTTCAGGGCGGTACAGAGGCCGCATGGCTCCATACCCTGGCCAGCTTCGATGCTGTAGTGGTTCCTCCACCGGAAGAAATCGTGGTAGATGGACTGGTTCCGGATAGCTTCGTTGATAGCCGTTGCCATTAACTCTTCGTTTAGTTCACGAGCGTTGAGGTAGGAGTTAGGTGGGAGGTAGCTGAAAAGTTAAGAAAATAATAATTTTGTTTTTATGCTAGAGGCAGCAACCGACCAAGCGGGTCACCTGCTGGTAAGTAATCACCGACGCTCATGAACATCGAAAGCAAAATTAGAGAAGTCCCTAATGCTCTGCCGGCCTTTTAAGAAGAAGTACGCTCTTCTCTTAAAGTCCTCTAAATGTGTGACATATTTTGTGAGAATGTCATAGTCATCATCATCAGCCTGTTGCAGTCCACTGCTGGGCATAGCCTCTCCATTTGGATCAATCAAAGTGGCGAGCATTTGCTTGATCTTGCGCCACTTTGATTGATCTTCGGTTACTCGCATCCAGCTCTAGCCGGCCCTCTTGCGCAGATTGTCACTCCATCCGGCCTGAGGCCGTCCTACATTACGTTTACAAAGACGCGGTCTCTACTCCAGAACTTGTTTACCCCAACGGTGAGGATGTAAACAGAGAAAAGATATTTTCTAAGGATTTCTTGTAGGTTTTGGATGATGGCTACTTACTCAGCATAAGAAGCACCGCCAAAGACCACAGGAACAGCATAATTCTGGTACGCGTACAACACGTCCCGTGTTATGTAATCTGCCGCAATAGAATCCTCCATCGCCAAATAGAAGTAGTACTGATGCTTCAGCCTCCAGAAGCAGTTGCCCATTGTTCTTCGTCTACACGTCTTGGGCCCACATTTCCCAAAGATATCCACAGTTAAGTTGAATTTCTCCAAGTGTGTTTGCAAGTTTTTAATGTACACTTCTCGCTTGCTTCTGCTTTCGCATTTGTCCAAGAAGATCGCTGCAGCCTTATACTTGGAGGTCAGTTGACTCTGTACTATGAGGTTGATGGGGGCCATTTTGGTGATCCATTTGAAACGTGTTTTTAGTTCTTCGTCGTTTTTATTTAGGTATTTAAAGTGTGTGTAAGGGAGTGTTGAGTCTTGTCTGAGAAAAGCAAAAGTAATAATTTAACCCTAACGGAATAGGTACGAAATTTTTTTGAAGCGTCGGACTGGAGTGATATAATTGGCTGACTGGTTAAACTTAGCCTCGAAACACTACTAGTTGCAGATTAGTAGTCTTTTGAGGCGCTGGGACCACCCCTAGGAATAATCAGGGCGGAAGGGAGGCTTAAGGTTAGGCGCGCACTTGTGACTACACTGGTGATGCCGCAGAAGCCGTCTAAGTACTTATTTTTTTAATGTAATAGATGGCAGACGAGCAGACGGATCACCTCATTGTAAGCGATGTCCACCGCCCATAGATACCTTGAACACCAGTAGAGTCACAAGTGTGCTGCTAACCCCCCAATTGGGTTTCCTCACTGGACAACAAAACACAGCACAGGCGCTGCTTCGTGCTTCTGCGTCTTTTGTGAAGCCGTAGTATGACTCCGGTCGAGTCGGCCCATTCCTGATGCTTATCACTTACAAATATTAAAGAACAGGTAGAAAATACATACATGGTAAATCACACTCACTTGTAAGTCCAAGTCCAATTGAAGAATGTGTCATAATAAGGATCACAGATGGGAAAGTTGTCGGCGGAGTCATTTGCCACAAAAATGTACTTCTGAGTGACAGACCTCACATCAGGCACGTCAGAACTGGTGCTCACATCCTGAAGGTTGAAGAGTATCGCGTCATAATAACCAAGGTTTGGGAAGAACGTCCTATTGGATATTATATAGCAGTTGATGTGCTGACATTTGTGCCTTATAAATGTCTCCTGCCCATCCACCTCCAAACCTGGTATCTTTGTCCAGAGGAGAATATGGCGCATATCTTCACGGAATCTGTTTACTCTTTTAATGCTGACAAATTTTGGGGTTTTCAGTGATATGTAATAGCTGATGAGGATTACGTTGATCAAATGGAGAATTGGCTTCCACGGTTTTCGTCGCGACATTTTTCAATTAATATTTTTAAAGCAGTCTATTTTTTTCTTGTGGACATTACTTTGTAAGTCGTTTGAGGCTGGACTTTGGGCTCATTGGTTCTCTTGGATTTTAACTTTCTTACTGGCACAATAGTCTTAACGAACATAGGTGAAACACCGAAGCAGACAGCGTACTGTTACTTGAAATTATGGCATTGTGTGCTTCTTCAAATATTGATGCAGTTATTTACAAACAAGCGCTTCTTGGTAGTGGTAAATCGTTGTATTTGACGTAGGCATTAAAAAAGTTGGGCATTTCGTGTGTATTCCAAAGAGTAACACACACTGAGACACTGACACACAACGACACAACGCGGCGGCTTGGAATGATGCCGCCAACGATAAAATTTTCTGACTTGTAGGTAATCAATGAAACCGCTAACAACCCTACAACACCATTTTGTTATTAATGAGCTTCGATCATAGAAATCCTAGATACACGCGAAATAATCACAGAAACCATAGATGAACGCATTAAAAGTATCGCCGCTAATGAAGGATCCATTTGCAACAGAGCGCTGTTTTAGGGTCGAAAATAAAATATTTAAATTATGACATCATGGTTGGGATCACTTTTTCAAAAGCTTACGTGCTTTCAGTATGGATTGTATTATGTACTTAGTGGCCCGTCCTCACTTCGCTTCGGGACCGTAATTCAGATATGAACCAATAGATGGCGCTGTGTCCAATTACATCGCGCAAGCGTTTCGTGTTTTCGGTTTACCTATAAGCCTTGTCGTTGTCTATTGAAGTTATCTCTTTATAAATACATAGTATAGATAGATTTAGATATTACTCATGTGTCAGTTTACATAGATTTGAACAAAGATTTAAATCGATTTGAATAGCATGTCCATGGGCGACGGTGTTCACTTATCAGTGACCCGCTTGCTCGTTTGCCTTCCTATATTGTAACAAAAAAAAGATTTCTTAAAAATCATAACCAAATCAAATCTCATTCCATTTGTCACATGACATAGGAAAATGAAATTCGCGCTCTTTTTTAACAAAATGGCGTCCGCTTTGGCGCGCTTTGTCCACAAGACATGGGTCCGCTCGAATTGTCCGCTTTTTTGAGAGAGGACGATTTGTTGTACACGAATCATTTGATGGAAGCATGTGAAAGTTATTTTTTGCGAATGTGACGTATGAATGAGGTCGTTGAGGCGGGATAAATTGGAATACGCGGACATTTTGTTGTAAATGAAAATGTGATTTAGGTTTTCGTGAGGGGAAAGTGGTCTAAGAAAAATATAATTGTATTTTTTTTCTATATTTTCCTGTCCCTGTATTTACACGAGTTGGTTTGTGTAGCATTCTTAATATTGCATGAACTAAGTACAAATACACAAAACTATGTTTAATTCATGATATACCTACTTAATTAAATTTAGCCAATGACGCCCACTTCTGGACATAGGCCTCCCTCAAAGCTCTGTACAGAGATTTAATCCGCTTGATGGCGTACTGTAGAACTGAGGTCCATCTACACGGTGATTGGTTATTATTGATGTGAGATGTCAAATGTCACTAAAAACCAATACGATGAAGTTGGACCTCAGTCTAACTGTCAGGACGCCATCTAGCGGATTTTTCACACGTTATAGCCTCCATTCCCGCGACCTTCACAAAATCTCGGTTGATTATCTAAATAAAAAAAATTTAACAAGGTCTTGAAACCTTAACCAACTTTTTTTTATGTAGCAGACGAACAGCCGGTTCACTTGATGGTAAGCGATTGCCGCAGCCCATAGACACCTGCAACACCAGTAGAGTCACAAGTACGCTGCCAACCGGTAACTCCCTTTCCCCCAATTGGGCCTCCGGTACCCTCACTCACTCGACGAAACACCGCGCAGGCACTGCTTTTCGCCGGTCTTCTGTGAGGTCGAGTCGGCCCATTTATGGCGAAGCGTGACTCTCCTATAGTTAAAAACAACATTTTTAGTTTAATATCAATTTCTCAATTAAATAGTTAATAAACTTAATAAACAGAAAACCGGCGTGAAACAGCTCCTGTGCTGTGTTTCGCCGAGTGAGTGAGGGTACCGGAGACCCATCGGGGGGAAGGGGATAAAAGGTTAGCAGCGCACTTGTGACTCCACTGGTGTTGCATGTGTCCATGGGCGGCGGCAATTGCTTACCATCAGGTGATCCGCCTGCTCGTCTGCTACCTATCACATAAAAAAAAAAAAAAAAAAAAAAAAACTAAAAATGTTGTTTTGATTTTGTCATTTGGTTACACTCAAGTTTTATTGGCTATAACTAGGTCGTATCCCTGCCCTGTATATCTGAACAACATATTCATTGTTAATTAGTACACAAATTAACTGTTCATTAGTATCAGTTTCAAATTCATACAGTAACTATTGCAGTATATTGACTTTATCTACTTTAGCCGACTGGTTTAGATTTTAATCAAATTTAGGTATGTTCAATATGTCGATAGGACGCGACTGTATTTCCAAACATATTCATTGATCAACACTAACCGGTAGACGATACTGTACTACTTTTACCCTATGCTGAGATATTTTGAAACCTGCGGCCAAAATTTTCCAATGGGAAACAGAAAAAGTTAACGCTTAAAAATCTTTAAAAAATAAAAATAAACCTTTTTATATCCTTCCAATAACAAAATAATTACTTACTTGGAATATACGAGTATTTACGATTGGGATGAGTACAGAAAAGTTATGCGTGAACATAAAATTAATGATGATACGAAAAAATGGAATGCTACTTCGAATTAACAATGGATGAAGTAAAATTATATTTACAACATTGTTTTTTTGATGTATCAGATATCAATTAAGCTATTAAAAAGTATTATTGTAAAGTTTCATCAAAATCCATTCATTAGGTTTTGCGTGAAAGAGCACCTCACAATTGCGTTTTAATACTAGTAGAATCTGTTTTTAATTCATTTTCATATTTGCAGATAGATACTTATTTACAAAAATGTAATTGTAAATTTTAACCCATTATCTGTGATAACTTATTTGCTTTTTGATATAGTAATACAATTTTTATATCTTCTTTCACACGCAAATTGGTTAATTTAAATATGCACGTACAATTGGATAACAGTAACAAACGGATATAAATATTCTACATTTCATTCGGAAGTGCCGATTGGTACAAATATGAATTTGTGGTGATAAAATGCTTTGATCTGGCTGAGTTGATGTGGTTTTTAATTAAATTACATAAATTGTTAAACTAAGTGATGTTCAATTACATTTTTTTAGTTCAAAACTAAAGATTAAAGCTTGTAAGCACGAGTATACCTACTCGTACCTAATGAAATTGAGAAACCATCAAAAACTTGATCCAATACATACAGGGTGTATAGGTAAACATTTACAGCTTTTTAACCACGTCTCTACCAAGCAATCTGAGTAAGATTTGTTTTATGACTTTTCGAAATTCATAGAAACTCCCCATTTTTTCGACTCCCCATCCAAAATGACCATGTCACGTGACCAACTTTGTATGAAAAGTTGAATTTTTAAAATGCGAATTTCTATTAATTTTCATAAGATGACAATTTTATTATGTAATTCGAATCAAAAATATTTGTGACTTTCTGATGTTGCAGGTGTCTATAGGTGGCGTCAATCGCTTACAGGTAATCCGTCTGCTCGTCTGCCACCTATCACATTAAAAAAATAGGTCCTAAACATTGCTTCACTGTTTTATTCCCCTTGTTATTTCGCGCTCTGTATTCAGCGGGCGCGAGTGATTTTCCAATGAGCGCGAGCGCCGAATGCAAACACGCAATGTCTTCACCACGACAAGAACTCCGCGGGACTATTCTGTAAGGCTACTTAGATATAATAAAATCTTCTATACCAGCGGTTGTCACACTTTACTGCTCAAGAGCCACACATAACAATGTGAGCACTAAGGTCCGGGCCGCATTATATGTGAAGTACGGATGTGTAGTTACTATTAATTAAAGGAATCTACTTTACCGCGGGCCGCACGACTGACGTCCGCGGGCCGCATGCCCACGGTCTATACTATTTATAAAGAAGTAGGTGATTTCTATAGACATTAATGAGGGTTATCTTCTATACTATTTGTAAAGAGTTAACTTTCGTAGAAAACCGCAAGGCTTATAAATGTATCCCGAAAACTCACTCATCATCATCATCAGCAACCCACACTTGTCCACTGCTGGATATAGTCTAGTCTAGGTTAGGATTTCCGGCCACTCTCATCCAGCCCACGAAACACTGGTGCGATTTAATTGACGGGCCAGTATGGCAGTGCCAACATTAGATATTCAGGATTTTGCACGTATTATGGAGTCTCGTATTCTATCCACTCTCTTTATACCTAGAATACTCCGATCCATAGCCCTTTTGTTTGGAGTTTTGATTTTCGGTTGGTGACCAGGTTTGTGCACCGGAGGTTAGGACAGGCAGAATGCAGACGTCAATGAGTCAATCAAATCAAATCAAAATCTCTTTATTCAATTTAAGTCCTTTACAGAACATATAAGTATGTCTAATGAGTTAGCGCTTGAGTCATAAAGGGAGGCTTGCCTTCATGTATCTTCCAGGCGTTTTCGATGCGGCGTTTGATCTCTATAACTTGCATGGAAGGAGACTATCTGGCCCAAGTAGACTCATCAACGTACTCCATTTGCTGCCCATCTAACGTTACCCTACTTTTGGTGCTGTTGGTTTTTGACCTATTCACCATAAGTCCAACCTTAAGAGTGGCGGCGCTCAGTTCTTCGAGCATGATTTGGAGCTCTGCTGCTGTGTCGACAAACAATACGATGTCATCAGCAAAACGCAGATTTGACAACTGCGTTCCGCCCACATCGGTGCCTTTGGTTGCCCATGAAACTGCTAGCAGTTGGAAAACTTCTTCCAGGGTGCAGTACATTACTTGGTGTTAATTCGCTGCATTATTCCTCTACCCAAAGGTTGTCTGGAAGAGATCGCTATTAGCGATAAGGCCGCCGATATTGTACTTGTAAATTACTATTAGCATTAAGTTCTGTAATGTGTTGTGCAATAAAGAGTATCTATCTATCTATCTATTACTTAGGGGAAAACATATCACATAAAAAAATCTTACTATTTAAATACCGTCTCGCCACTCTCAGAATACGCCCCCGCGTAGGTAAGCGAAGTCTCGTCCCGCTAATGAGATTCTTTGGCTCGCGGTTTGCATTTCAGATCAGTCTGCACTACTGAACTCATTGCCTAATAACTGGAGGAGCAAGATTTTCCTCTGGTTTGCTCCAGAAGACAGTATTGAGGTCAACTTTTAAAGAGCTTCTCTCACGGGAAATGTATTTCTTTTTGAATGAATCGCTTACCATCAGTGGCCTTACCATGAGTTTGAAACACTATCCTCGCTATCGAAAACTATCGCTTTGTCTCTTTCATTGTGATGCATTTGAAAGATACAGAGCAATAGTTTACGTTATGTCAGTTTTCGATGTCAACTCATGGTAGCGCTACTGGTGATCTGTTTGTACGTCTGTCACCTATTATCATAAAAAAAATCTAGTTACAATAACTTTTGGTAGAATTTTCCCTTCTTTTTTTACACCTGTAGTGGCGCCTATGTTTCATACCTATAGATAATCGTACATTTTAAAATGGATTTGGTAAAAAACATTTAGCACCCTTTTTAACCGACTTCAAAAAGGAGAAGGTTCTCAATTTTTTTTGTATGTAATTTTGAATGGATTTTAATAATTGTTTTTTTGTTTGGTAGGCTATCATTCAGCGGTGGTCCCATATACCTACATTTTATGAAAATTTACTCAGTGGTTTTGAAAAAAAAAAACAACAAAGATATATTGTTGCTGTAGTATTGAAGTCGGTTTTTTTTTCAAAAAATATTATTATACTCGTACTTTCTTGATTCAGTTCCAGCCAGATTTTTTTTCATGTGACTTTTCCAGCAAATCTATCGTCCCTGGGGGTCTCACTTAGAAGTCGTAGGCCCCCAGGGTTATCACACCTCTAAGCATCTTAAAGTAAGACACGTTTGTACTAGAACATCTAAATAAACATCTTGTAGTGAGCTCGCATCAGAGATACCTTCAGAAAGTCGTTACAACGCTCCATGGATACGGCATTTATGTGATTTTGTGTATAAAGGAATAAATTGTGCGAAGTGAGCGATGTTACAATATCTCTGAATGCGAGGCCGTTGAAAAAATCCTTTTATTGAAACTAGTTCGGCCGTTATCCATTATGTATTAGGCTCTTGGGTCTAAGTTGCCATTGTACCACGTCGCTCTTATACCGGGTATAGTTGGAAATGTATTGTCTAATCTCTAGTTACTTATAGTGTACTCAAAAAAACCTATGAAAAAATAAAAACTTACCTAATTTAATGTATGAATTGAAGGTCTAAACTGAGGCGGTCTAAGTGCAACTTACACGTAAATTAAGTTAATCATTAACCAGGCTATGTACCATATGAGACCACCAGATTTTGAAGTTTATGCAGTTATGATAAGGTTGAAAACCAATGAAAAAAAATATGTCTAGTTGCCTGGTTAAGGGTTATATTGCACTTCTTGAAACTTATTTTGTAGGTATAACTTCGTTATGTAATGTTAACTGAAATCACTTGATGGTAAGCAATTCTGGCTGCTTGTCAAAAAGCAGTGGAGTAGCAAGGGTAACGGCCGCCCGGGGCGGACATTATTTTACCACCCTCTTTCTTCCTTGAACCCCTCCGCTAGATTTTGCGCCCCCTGATCCTAGAATGTGCTCCCCCCTTACTCCGATGCATATGCCACCAATGCCGCCTTCTTTTTATTGTCTTTTTTCACCGCCTGAAAATTGCTTCTTAGCAACTATGCTACGCTACTTTTTTTATGTGATAGGTAGCAGACGAGCAGGCGGATCACCTGATGGTAAGCAATAGCCGCCGCTCATGGACACTTGCATCAGTGGAGTTACAAGTGCGCTGCCAACCTTTTTTTGAAGTGCTTTTTTATCCCCTTCCCCCCCGGGTGGGCCTCCGGTACCCTCACTTACTCGGCGAAACACAGCACAGGGGCTGCTTCACGCCGGTTTTCTGTAAGGCGGTGGTATATCACTCCGGTCGAGTCGGCCCATTCATGCTGAAGCTTGGCTCTCCCACAGTTGAAACTGTTCATAAGGGCGTCAAGGGAGCGTTCAAGTATTACGTAACGCAATGGGGGGGGGGGGGGAACCGAAAAACGTTACGGTGCGTTACAAGGGGGGGAGTCAAAAATCTTCAAAAATTGCGTTACGTAATACTTGAACGCTCCCCAACCTAAATTTTACATACAGGCTACCATTAGGTAGTCACCTAAATCCGTTTTCCTACCTGGGTTTAGTTGAAACGTTTCCCAAATAGAGACCTGAAACACTTCGAAAGATAAACAATAGTTTAAACAAATAACCGTGTAGTGCAGTTCCATGGAAACGTGCGCCAATAATGTTCGCATATGTGTAATATTCAGTTTTTGCGCTCGTATCCCTGGGGGGCTACTCGCTATGACACATCGTGGGACGGGCCCGGAATGGCCCCTGAATACATTTGCTCATCCGATATGAGATGTAGCCTCTTTGTCACCATATTGTAGGTGCGATAGTTTTTTGATATTATAATGTCGAAGACTGAGGCGTTTTTGACGATTTCCCGCGAGGGACCTGTCTTGCAGTGCCTTTGGGACGCTCATGTATTTTTATTTTATGTCTCTTCTTGTAAAAAAAGTATCTACTTGAAATTGCGTGTGTAAATTTCAAGGTAAAATTTCGTGTTTTAGGTGATAATAATGTAAGTAAAGTACTTTCTTAGACGAAATGCCCTTCCAGTTCAAGTGTTTCCTCCTTCTTACAATCCTAGGTTTTTAGGCGGGGCGTGAAGCGGCATCTCAGCAGGCCTTCAGGGTGAGAGTGAGAGACTCAATGGTCACTTTGTCTGTTCTTTTGTGCCTGTCAATCTCATATTTGGATCTCACGGCCGTTTACCATCAGGCGGAGTGAGATCATCTTGATTGTCCTCAATATAAAAATACTTAATATAAACTTATCTTCGCGTGACTTGAGAAGTAAGTAAGCTTATTGAGCGTTAAAACAGTAGTAACACACAAGATTAGTCACAAATTGTATGTGTTTGTATGTAATAAAAACTAAAGCAAGCGTCTCAATTTATTCAACTTTTCCAAGCTCGAAAGCACCCCGTATGTTCAAATAAACATTGTGACAGTTGAAAAATTGTTCTCCAGCGGGTAACAAATAGCCCCTAGTTTGCGCGAAAGTACCAGGAGCCCATAACAATGAAGAGATCGATCACACGAGCCTCGCGGGCCGCGGACAGCGCGACCACGCGTCCTCTCGCCGCGATCTATCTTCATCTCGGACGAGCCTTGCGACGGCGTGCCCATTGTTCCAAAGGTGTGACGTCATAGTTACGAACTCGCGAAAAAAAGGACTTTCGGCGACTCTGTGCATTTAGATGACGACGGCGGCGATTCAAAATACAGAGCATCAACTCTATTTTCTTGGTCGATGAATATTGATCTATTTTTTTATGTAGGTGGGGGGCGTGCAGATAGATCATCTGATGGTGCCCATGGGTATGGCAACACTAGTGAATATTGCACTTAAAAAATTCCTCGGAGGGTTCAGGTGGTGGGATCCGAGGAATTTTTTTAAGTGCAATATTTACTTAAGAATAAATTGCAAGAATTGCTATACCAAAATAAAAATAACACCAGTGAAGTTACAAGTGTGCTGCCAATCTACCACCTACAAATTACCACCATTTATTACACCATTACGAAAGACGCATCGGCAGATGATATCTGTATCTGCGGCCTAGGTGCAGAGGAGGCTTCAAATCGGCAGTTGGACAGCCGGTCGAGCTTGTAAAATTGGGAACATTAGACAATTGAGCCGTTCAGTGTTCGTCTCATGTCACTGGCTGACAGAAACGAATACTGGCGTGTCCAGTTGCTAATGCAAGTGGATCAACGGACAGTTCAATAGTCTATATCGTCGTAAGACCCAAAAGCCTTTTAAAAGGCAAAAACAATTGAATTTCTATTGTGTCTACTGTCAAAGCCTTACGACGATCTGGACACGCCAGTATTCGTTTCGTGTCAGCCATTGGAATCACCCAGTATTCGTTTCGTGTCAGCCATTGGAATCACCCATTCTTCGTTTCGTGGCAGCCTTTGGAATCACACCGCCAATTGACTGATAGAGCGGCGTAATGGCTCGGCTGAGCGATCACCCTCCAATCTGACAAGTTAGTTCCTCAGCTGATGGATGGCTCGATGCTCACCTAATACATGCTCGACTTGTAATTGATTGACTTTCGCTGACAACATTCGTGTCATTGGACAAACACACACGAATACTGGCGTGGCCAGTTGCTGATGCAAGTGGATCAACGGACAGTTCAAAAGTCTATGTCGTCGTAAGACCCAAAAGCCTTTTAAAAGGCAAAAACAATTGATTGTCTATTGTGTCTGTTGTCTGGGCCTTCGGACGATCTGGACACGCCAGTATTCGTTTCGTGTCAGCCATCGGAATCACCCAGTATTCGTTTCGTGTCAGCCATTGGAATCACACCGCCAATTGACTGATAGAGCGGCGTAATGGCTCGGCTGAGCGATCACCCTCCAATCTGACAAGTTAGTTCCTCAGCTGATGGATGGCTCGATGCTCACCTAATACGTGCCCGACTTGTAATTGATTGACTTTCGCCGACAACATACATGAAGCTTTTTGTTTGTCGAGTTGAGTGGCTTTGTTTCCGCTTTTTGTTTTTGAGATTGATTGCTAAGAAGTTGGCTTTAATATACTAATAGTGGGCCGCCCTCACTTCGTTTCGTTACTTAATTTAGACTAGAACGCTGGGTTAGAAAAATAGATGGCGCTTGGAGTCGAATACATCGCGCATGTGTTTCGTGTTTTCGGTTTACCTATAAGCCTTGACGTGGATTATGAGATTAACCTCTTTATAAATAGTATAGAAGATAGATTAGATTAGAGATTACTCTCTTCCTACCCTTGTAGAATAAGAGTAATCTCATACCATCATCATCAAAAAGAAAAATCAAATTATCATAAATATCTTTTTTTTTGTGTGCTACACTTTGGTCTGTATTTATATTTGAAAAATTGGCTAACGCTCACTTTATGTTAAAATTTTCGAGAGCAAGAAAAAAAACAGTTTTTTCAACTCTCTCTGAAATAACCAAGTCACGTGACCTGTGTCTGTGTGTATGACGTGTGTATATAAAGTTGAATTGAGTTGAGAACAGACGGCCGTTGGGGTGGAAAGGTCCTTGAGTGGAGGCCGCGTGCAGGAGGCCGCAGCCATGACAGGCCTCCCACCAGGTGGACCGACAATCTAGTTGCGGCAGTCCCTTGGATGCGGGTGGCACAGGATTGATCTGTGTGGAGAACATAAGGCGAGGCATATGTCCTAGCAGTAGACGTCTATTGGCTGAAATGATGATGAAAAGTCATTGAACTAATATTATTTAGAATGGTTACTAAAACACGTGGTTATAGGGATGTAAATGTGCACAGCTACACTCTGAATTACCGTTCAAAAATAAATATAGCCATTAACTACGCCATTATACTTGAACAAAGGGGTTCTCACAATGTTGCCACCATAATAAATTCTAGTCCATCTAAGTGTTATCCATAGACCATGGTAATAATAGTCCGAGTGTTATCCATGTTACTCGTATATTTCCACGGTAATATCCCCGCAAGCGACGGTATGCGCGATATTCGCAGTCATACGCCGTGCCATAATTTTCGAATAGTTCCGACATAGAGAACTATGGCTATGTTGCCGACTATTTAACGGTTAATTGATTTACCGAGGGCGGTGCACGGCGCACTATAAGTTACCGATGCATGTTACACGTTTTAAATTGATTTAGGTATAATGGGGTAATCTATTAATACAACTACCTATATTCTACATCTATCTTCTTTCTTCTATACTATTTATAAAGAGATAACTTTTATAGACAGCGACAAGGCTTATAGGTAAACCGAAAACACGAAACGCTTGCGCGATGTAATTGGATACAGCGCCATCTATTGGTTCGTTTCTGAATTAAGGTCCCGAAACGAAGTGAGGGCGGGCCACTAGTTATTAATAAAGAGATAAACTCCAGAGACTTCGACAATTCTTATATGCAAACCGAAAAGGCGACACAAACGCGTTGCAATCGACCCCCAGCGCCATCTATTGGTAGAGTGGAGCTACTTTCCCGAAATGAGGACGGACCACAGTAATTTAATAAATTACCGTGACCCCAGATATTGCTGGCATGACGTCATCGTGCAGGCAGATCTTCGTCAGCTGCTAGTCAGAGACTGGCGTCTTCTATCGGAGGCCAAGAAGCATTTTGGGTCGTTGCGCCACCGAAGTAAGTAAGTAAATTACCGTGCCAGCCATGTATAGCATTTAAATCTATAGATGTGTGACAATAAATGAACTGAAATGAAATGAAATGAAATATTCTTTATTAAATTTTATTAGTTTTACTTAGTTAGTTTTACGCTTTGGTTTTACGGCTATAGATATTTTGATTTTAGAAAACGCTGTGGAGATCAAAATCAAAATGTAGTACTTTATTTTCGACTCTAATTTATTGTGATTGGTTTTAAATTCCGAAAATGCGCTCAGCGCTCTTTTTCGAATGGAGCGTTATGCTTTATTCACAGACTAGTGGCCCGCCCTCACTTCGCTTCGGGACCGTAATTCAGAAATGAACCAATAGATGGCGCTGTGTCCAATTACATCGCGCAAGCGTTTCGTGTTTTCGGTTTACCTATAAGCCTTGTCGTTGTCTATTGAAGTGAGATTAGATTTGTTCAGTACTGGACTGGACATTATCGAAGAAAGGAATACAGCCACCACTCTACTGTGACACCACGATGGAATAGCGTAGCAACAGGTGGCATGTGTAATATTTTGAGTTATGGACCAAATTGAATTTTAATGGGTGGTATCGATGATCAATAGAATGCATCATGCTTCGGGTATCCTCGAAGTTTGTAATTTATTAACGTAGCAGGTATTTTATTTGCTATTTGAAACACTAACGTACCAATTGTTAGGACGCTGACCCTCCTAGGATAGGTTGAGGGTGGCGTTAGGGACAGCCGAGGGTCAGCAGCTGTCCCTAACGAGCACTGGAGGTGACCGGTGCAATGCTGGCGCTGGTACCCCCGTACCGTGCGCCGGCTGGCCTCCAAGACCTGCCTCCTCCAAAACCTGCCTCCTCCTTACAGAGGGTGGTGAAATCCTTCCAGGAGCTACAATTTTGATTCATTCACCTGGAGAGTACACTATTTCATTTTTAAAAATCACTCGACCGCAAGGGTTATCTCACTCCTTACTAGTGGAGTGACTCCAAGCGAGCAATAGATTAAACGTCAAAATTCATTCTGAGATGAGATTGAAATTGATTCTGAGGTTGAACTGTGGGAGAGCCACGCTTCGGCATGAATGGGCCGGCTCTACCGGAGTGATACCACTGCCTCACAGAAAACCGGCGTGAAGCAGCCCCAGTACTGTGTTTCGTCGAGTGAGTGAGGGTACCGGAGGCCCACCTGAGGGGAAGGGGATAAAAGGTTGGCGGCGCACTTGTAACTCCACTGGTGTTGCAGGTGTCCATGGCGGCGGCAGTTGTTTACCATCAGGTGATTCGCCTGCTCGTCTGCCACCTATCACATAAAAAAAAATATATATATTTTTCGAGTTTCGAACATCCCAGATGAATGATACAGAAATACGAACAATCAGCATCATTCCACTTGCAAGACGAATATAGGTAACATTGACGGCGCTACGAAAACGCTATGGCACACGAGTGAATCAAAAATAGAGCTCCATTCCAGTCCCTGCCACAGATTAATATATTATATTAGTAATAGTCCCTACCCGTTCTAACCAATGTAAATGACCTCTTTTCGTTCTAAGTATCTGCATCGTACCCTTGCAATAATTTCCGCATAGTTTCCCTGTACTCAATAATTGATTTACTGCATGTCGGTGCACTCAAGTTGCCGCATGTTGGGTGGATGTTTTTAATTAGTTGTTCGCGGCTTCCTGAGGGAAGGCTTTATGATACGGGAAATTATATTTTAGTCGTAACAACCGTGGGTAATAAGTGCCTATCTACTGAGAGGTTAAAAATTGTACCTAAAGGACAGTTTCTGAAATAGTTCGTTTAGTACCTTAGACATTTTTGGGTAAAGGGGATGTTGCTAATAGTTACTTACTAAATACAGAGTGTATCATGAACATTTTCTTTTCATTTTCAAATTTTTATCTCCATCATATATGACACTGTGTTTCCACTCAGCAAGTCTACTTTAAAAAAAAATTATTAATTGAAAATAATAATTATTATAATTGGGACAACATCACATTATATTGTCCTGGTCCAAAGTAAGGTAGGGAAAACCTTAGTTTGGACTTATTTTCAGTTCATCATTAAAGACAATAATTATATAACTACGATGCGATCAAAATCCAGCGACATCTATTGGATACAGTTTGGAACAGAAAGAGTTGGGTCCCGAAACAAAGTGAAGGCGGGCCACTAGTCTAACATTAAAGAGATAACATCTGTCTGTAGACAATAAAATTAAAGCATAATAAAATCGTAACCCGAAAAGACAACATCACATACATTGTCCTAAACTTGTGCTATGGAAACCAGAAACAACGAAGGAACCATCTACACCCAGACCCGACACAAATGTCTGTTTCATCAACTTACATTTTGTGTTGGTGCGGGAATCGAACCCGCGCACTTTGCGTCTCAACCGGCGTTAAATCTCAAACCGCTGGGCTATACGGGTCCTAAAAAAACCTAAATTTTTAAACTAATTTTATTATAAAAATAACTGCGAGCATCGACATACTTCTACACGTAAAACTTCATTATTATCACCTCATAAATAAAGGACTTTCGTGTCATAAAGTAGATATGGCATTAAGTATGCGCGGCAGATTTTTCCTCAACATAAATTCTTCTCGAGTTTTCAAGTATCTTCTGAGGTTTACGGGAGAAGTTCTTCGTGCCCGTATTAGGCTACGGTTCTTATGGAGAAAGAATTCGACACTTGCATGAAATTAGGTTTGCTACTAAAACGTTTTGCAAAATAAATTATACTAATTAATATACTTTGTCAAAAAATCACGCGCAAACAAATATACAGACAAAACATTTTAAAATAAATATAATATTTAATATACAGAAAAAGCTTCTTTACATAATATGTACTATATAGATTAGGATTTGTAGAGGTTAGTAACTAGTAGGGGAAAGTAGAGAAGCTTCGTTAATTGTCAATAAATTTTAATGTTCATCTTAATTATTGATAGTCTTTATGTGTATTAAACCAAGGGTTAAGATATTTACTCAATTGACAATTAAAGTTCTTATGACGTCTCTGAGTGAGGCAGTAAGTGTTAGTTTATTCCGGTATAAATATAAAGTTAGTATCAGCATATCAGCCCACTAGGCTATATTATATTAATAGGTTGGTAGAGGAATATCGGCTGAAACTTTAATTTTTATGTCCCGAAATGTGAACACCACCTATGGGCCCAGTGTGTTAATACTTATTAAGGCTCCGATGGGTTAGTTCATAACTCCTGATTTGAGCCGTTAATGGGGTTTGTTCGCTTATGGCGTTATTCAGCCATCAAAATAGTGATGTTTACAAAAAAAATATCTGTCACTAATAATAATCTTCTTCCACTTATAATAACGCCCATTGGTCTAGTGGTATGTGATCATGGGGTCCTGGTTTCAAATGCTGGGTCGAGATGAAGTACATTTTGAATTTTTCGAGAGGGACAGTATATAGGATATTATATATTAAAAGCCCGTCGTGTCCCACTGCTGGGCAAAGGCCTCCCTACCCCTCCTCCACATTTCACGATCCTGGGCGACTACGATCCAGTTGGCGCAATAGGTGTCGAGCTCATCCCGCCATCGCCTCCTCGGTCTACCTCGTGGCCGCCGTCAATTTTTGGTTCCCACTCTGTGGCTGTTCTGGCCCAAAAGGTGTCCGACATGCGGTAGACATAGGATACTTTACTTAATTTCGTTTTAAATTTACGAACTTCACTCACATTGTCAGGCAAATTTTATAAATCTTATTTTCTTAATACAATCTGTATCTTTAATTAATACAGTAGTTAACGTTGTTGTTTTGTGGTTTTGATCGCAGACAGTCTAGAGGTAGCGCAGTCTGACACGGGGTTTCCCACTTCGGATTTAGTTAATACATGAATTGAGTTGATAAAGCCAGTGGGCGCTCGGATTTCAACCCACGACCTATCGTTTTCTCTATCTCTGACCAGCTTACTTGTAAGTTCTTACCAGTGAGCTACCAAAGCACCATTGAACGATCTACTTCAACTATAAACCGTAGATATGTACTTCTATTGAAACGTGCAGCAATTCTTTCAGCAGTTACTCTACACTTTCACTGTGGGAGAGCCATGCTTCGGCATGAATGGGCCGGTTCGACCGGAGTGATACCACTGCCTCGCAGAAAACCGGCGTGAAGCAGCTCCTGTGCTGTGTTTCGCCGAGTGAGTGAGGGTACCGGAGGCCCATCGGGGGGAAGGGGATAAAAGGTTAGCAGCGCACTTGTGACTCCACTGGTGTTGCATGTGTACATGGGCGGCGGCAATTGCTTACCATCAGGTGATCCGCCTGCTCGTCTGCTACTTATCACATAAAAAAAAATAAAAAAAAACTTTCGGCGGCAGCAGGCAAGGTGGATATTCTGTCCCGTTTTCTACCATATCTTTTTGTCGGACTTCCTGCTCACTTCTAGCCATTTTCCAAGTGCCTAGAGGCGGTAAGCTGGGAACTTTTTGAGCGGGCAAACTACTTATGGTACTTAGCACTTAGCATAATAGGGATTTGGAAGCCGCAGATCGCAACTCGGTAAGGCCCGCGCTCATAGACTTTGCACTTTTAAAATAAAAGGATTGGCTTTAAAGCGATTGTTTTGTGTGGAGGAAAGTTCATTGAGTTACATATTGGCGTTAAATATTTTGTATAGTTAGGCTTACAGTAATCCTTAAACTCGGACTGCCTCGGTGGCGCATTGGATAGTGGGTCGAACTTTAAAGCGACGGCTGCGCTTGGGGTCTCGGGTTTGATTCCCGTGTCCGGCCAAAATTTGTACCAAAATTTTCTGTTCAGACATTTTTTTTGTATGTGATAGGTAGCAGACGAGCAGGCGGATCACCTGATGGTAAGCAATTGCCGCCGCTCATGAACACTTGCAACACCAGTGGAGTTACAAGTGCGCTGCCAACCTTTTATCCCCTTTCCACCCGGGCGGGCCTCCGGTACCCTTACTCACTCAGCGAAACACAGCACAGGGGCTGCTCCACGCCGGTTTTCTGTGAGGCAGTGGTGTCACTCCGGTCGAGCCGTCCCATTCATGCCGAAGCGTGGCTCTCCCACAGTTATTCTCAGTGTCAGCCCAAAGTCTAGAAGAAGACGGTCTTGTACCCCTGTGCCTCGACAAGCAAGTTAAACTGTTGGTGCTGCGCCTGATCTTCTTTCGGTTGTGTCACTCTGAACTGGTGTCCCATCGAAATATGAGGGTAAGGGAATAGAGAGTGCACTTGTGTCTCCGCATACACTTGTGCACTATAAATATCCCGCGGCGATGGCTGATGTTGAGATTGGCTGCCATATTATCGGTTAGGAGCATTATTATAATGGGGGTTCATTCTCATAAAATTGTCTGTCAGCAAAAATAATACTAATAAGTTAAGAGCTCTCTCTCATATTGTAGTGCCGTTACAGGGTCTATAGTGGTTGCTATTATGTTAAGATTTTACCATCTACTGGTACCTACACTATGGCTGAAATAAAGATATTGAGTATTGAGGTTTAGTCTGATGCTCCTAGTCATGTTCATCAAGATATCGCGGCAATGATTTGCTCCTTTGTCCGCTACAATCATTAGCAACCCACGCTCGTCCACAGCTGGACATAGGTCTCCCCCAATGCACGCCACCGCTCCCGATTTTCGGCCACTCTTATCCAGCTCACTCCAGCCAGCCTTCGAATGTCGTCATCCCATCTTGTCGCAGGGCGTCCAACACTACGTTTACCGAGTCGCGGTCTCCACTCAAGGACTTCATGGCCGCTACAATGTAAAAGAAAAAAAAACTCGATTTTTACTATCCACCAACGCAATTATCATTACTTTCCATGGAGTCCCGTCTAGGTGTATTCATTTACCCAGCCACCGTCGAATAATGTAAATTGGTAGGAAGTTGTCAAGATCGATGGCGAACAACTGTCGGCCGCTCATTGTCGCCGCATCTCAATAAGATTATTCACTCATTTGCATGGGGACAGATCTATTTCCATGTCAAAACACTGAACTCTGCGTCTGCGCTGGTTGAATAACTGCGGAGTTAATGGGTTCTTTTGCTTTGACTATAGATGAGCGCTGTATTACCCGGGTGGGTAACACCACCCTTCTAATTATAAACAAAATTTATTCCGGCGTGACGTGCCTGTAATTGTATTCAGTCGAGTTAGTGATTCCACAGAAGCGGAGCTGCGTGGAGTTGAGCTAAGACTTGTAAAAATTGACCAATCACGCTGCTCAAAATACGCATGTCATCTCTGATGAGCAATGTGATTGGTCAATTTTTATAAGTCTCCGCTCAACTCTACGCAGCTTTGCTTCTGTGGAAACGCACCCTGAGGGTGCGGCAAGTACGGCGAGGGTCACAGAAGTAACGGCGTGAAGCAGCGCCATCGCTGCGTTTTGCCGAGTAAATGAGGGTACCGAAGGCCCAATTGGGGGGAAAGGGAGTAAAAGGTCGGCAGCGCACCTGGGACTCTAAAGGTATTGCAGGGCGGCGGCAATCGCTTACTATCAGGTGATCCGTCTGCTCGTCTGCCCCTAATAAAAACGCAATAAAGTTATTGTTATGCTTGTAGGGTTGAATCTTCTCGCTTCGAAAAGTTGTACGCTCATAATTATACGTGCAGAATGGGTCCCCATCCTCACCCATAAATTTTTATTTTTTCCGTTTTTTTCATGCGTTTGGTGGCAGACTGGTAAGCTAATCACATGATGATCGACCGGAGTGGTACCACGGCGTCACAGAAGTACGGCGTGGAGCAGCGCCATCGCTGCGTTTCGCCGAGTGAATGAGGGTACCGGAGGCCCATTCGGGGGAAAGGGATTTTAAAATTGGCAAGGCATTTGTGACATCGCTGCGAAAAATTAAACACTTGTGATGTTAATAATAATATTTTACGGTGACGCTTATTAATATGTATTTTAAAGGCTTAAGCCATTTCCCACTCTCTGTAGTTAGTAGTTAGAAATAAATCTATCCATACTAACTCTTTAAGCGTACTTAAGAGCACATCAAGTTTGTAAGAAAGTTCCTAACTCTTCAAAGTGCAGTTCTCGAACCGTAGAGATAACAAATAAATATTTAACGGCCTTCTTTAAACTATTAAACAGGGTGTAGTCGTGAAAACGCCGGAGTTCGCTAAGCCTCCGCAGTGTGAAGTTTGTTCGCTTGAAATCCTTTGGAGTTTTGAATTTTTAGAGTTCCGTCACGTTGCGATGAGTTATTGGAACCCTGTTGCACCACGTTGGGCGCCACTTTAAAGTAAATTAGGTATCAACCTATACAGGTATTTTTTGTACCTATATTAGAAGCAGTTATCATGGTATAAAAACATTCCATTTAGTATTTAGAGGGGAGGGCTTATTCTATGACTTTTGAAAATTCGCATACAAAGTCGGTCACGTGACTTGTTCATTTTGTGTGGGGTGTCGAAAAAAACCCCGACGAATTTTCAAAAGTAGTAAAACCAATGCTGTTCAGAATCGCTGATAGAAGACATCATTAAAGGGATATGAATGTCCACAGATACACCCTGCAAATAACTGTCTCACTGAGCAGGGTAAAGCATTTTCATAGAAATCATTGCATCGCAACTATGACGCGATAATAGTTACTCAAAAAAGCTATACACTCAATAGACTTACCTTTAGGTATTAGCCTTCCAGCATTATCTACCAGTAAACCATTGGGCAGGTGTATTTACTTCAGTAAGTTTGAATATAAGTCATGTGCAAAGTAAAAAAAAGTTTCTTGATGCCCCATAGCCAGTGTACTTACAAGGGATTTATTCAGCGACTTAGAATCTTAACGAGCGTAGTGATTAAGCCTAATCCCATCATAGTAGTGTGTACACACGAAGGCTGTTACAGAACCCTTTCAAAATGCCCCTTCGAACTTGCTTTTTTTATTTTCCAAATCTCAAGGAGGTATCCAGACGTGATAGGGATTGGCAGGGATTTCCACCAGGCTATTAGTGTTAGGAACTCGGAGGACCTTGGCACTCGTTGCCTTCCCCCCTCCCCCCCAAATGAGGAGAACTTTGCCGATAAAAGTTTTAAAACCTGGATCGGGGTGGCGGAATTTTGATCACTTTTTATTGGATGGCCTCTGCAATATTAGGTAACTTTATGGCGGAGTCTATAGTTTATGGGCGGCAGGCTTTTGTTATTAACGGTTCGTTTGAATATTAGAACGTCTTTATTAGGGAGAGCTTCATTCCTGCCAATGTCAAGATGTTTCTTGATTGATGGAATACCAGTCAAATTTAAATAAATCTTTATTTGCATAATGTTTATTGGCACATCCTGACACTGGGAATTTCTGAACAGAATAACTCAGCTAGAAAAAGTCTGGAAGTTGGTGGTCTTGTACCCCCTTGCCTCGGTAAGCACGTTAAGCTGTAGTGTTGCTCCTGCGTCTGGTACTTTTTTGGTCGTGTCACACTGGTGCCCCATCGAATTAAGAGGGTAAAGAAATAGGGAGTGCACCTGTGTTTGCGCACATACTTGAGCACTATAATATTATATCCTGCGTATGTGGCTGATCGTTAAGATTGGCCGCCCAAGCCGAATTCGGTAGTAGGATTTTTTATTGGCATAGGTGTCGTTTCATATAAATTGGCTTGGTCAATTTGTATGATACAGTGTTTTTTTTTGAGAGGTTTTGCGCTATTAAATTACCTGTTGTAGATGGGCCTTTAGAATCATACAGTCCTGGTTCCAAACATCTGTGCAGATTGTCAGCACACGTCGTAGCTAATGGATTAGTCGAGATAGGTCAGGCTTGCTGCTTGAGTTATTGTAATTGCCGGGCATTCGTGTGTTTGCAATTGTCCACGGCATTACTCCTTGCTCATTATGCCTAGGTATGTGAGTAGGTATATGTTGCAGTAAGATAGATATAGCCGTAATATGATTTTATTCTATTTTATTCCACTAAACGAGACAGGCAACTTCAAAAATGAAAATTCCCTGAGAAACATTATAAATTGGTATTTTGGATATCTTACGTACAACGATGTAGATAAGGTTTCTTAAAAAAAATATGATTTGCTAGACTAGATCGATTGGTGGAATAAAATACCCATCTTTATTTTTGCATTGCAAATATAAAAAAATATGAATGCAGTTTTAATTCTTTTAAAATTGAAGGAATGTGCTAACAGTAGTATCCCTCAACAAAAAGATTGGGCTATGAATGTTTTTTACCACCTGTACAGATAGAATCTAGATTCAGCTTAATGTAGATAGTTTTTAATAAAAAATATGTTATTCCTAAAAAACTTAGATGGAAAGTTGACGGTACGGTACCTTTAACAAATTTAAATAGTTGCAACAAGAACCTAATAAGAAAAAACTACTAAAGAAATTATGTAACCTACAAATAAGTAGAAACTAACTTCGTGCTATTATGTCCTATTAAAGGGCCGTCATCAAAAAACACTTGCAAGTAAATATTGAATGCACCATTTCCACAAATTGCCCAACATTAAAATTCAGCGGGCGGAGCAGCAAAATGACAATCTTGCGAGTCGTCGCATGCCAATAACTGGAATAGTTCCAGATAGTGGTTATCGCCGTGGAACGCTCGACTCTGGAACGCGGGAAAAATGCTGGAACATTCCGCTCTGCCACGAGGGTTTTGTTCCAAACTTTTTAAAGCGGCTCAGAATTTTGGTAGGTAAAATACAATGTCATTATTTTAATTGATGACCGATAAATAACGGCGTTGTACCTATTGCAAAATGTCCATAGGATAATATTAAACACCATGCGTTTAACGTGACACTTCCTAATGCACAACATTCAATTGGTATTTTTAATTATGACTAGGACATAATTAAAAATACAAATTGTTCACACCACAGTCATTGAAAAACACTTGCAAATATTGTATCAACTATTGACGCTAATTGCAAGGGTCAGAGGGTGGAACAACAAAACGACAATATTGTGAGTAATTGTGAGCCAATAACTGGAATCATTCCAGATATATCGCTGTGGAACGCTCGATTCTGGAGCGCGGCAAACATAATATATTTTTTTTATGTCAGAGGTGTAAGAAGAGCAGACGGATCATCTGAAATTAAGCGATTGTCGCCACCCATAAACACCAAGTGCAGTCATAAGTCCACTGTCGACCTTTTAACTCCCTTTCCCCCTCTATTGAGCCCGCCGTATCCTCATTCACTAGGCAAAACACAACGCAGTCTTCTGTGAGGCCGGTCAAACCCCCCAATTAAAATTATGTTGGCTAGCTTGGCCCTTGGAATTTTGTTTGGCTAAGTATTGTTCCAATAAAACTCTTACTGCACGGGAAATGCGCAAATAAGATTGACGCATCTTGCGCACAACAACCATTATCTCTTTCCCAGAAACAATCGAAAACAACACATCTGTTTTAAAATGTATGCCAGTTTCTCAGTAGAACTCCGCTCAACATTCCACATCAGCAACAGCTACAGTTTAAGAACTTGCAACCACTCTCACTTGAAAATTGGCGACGTCCACTTGTATTGTATTGAAAGAGAAAAAGATGTCATGAGGACAACGATATCTTATTATTAACTTGCTTAAGACATTGCCCCTTAAAATATTCCGGTGGTTTTTTGCAATTATTGGTCTGCTATTTGGTAATGGTCAGGTCATAAATTGCCGGAGATATTTTGATTCGTTTGTAAAACTCAAAATTAAGTAAACATACTCGAAGAAAGAAAGTTACTAACCCAAAAACAATGATGGCACCACTACTAAGGTCGTTAAAACTTATTGCCAAATTATTTGTAATCCTAATCCTCTTTTTTGTAATTCTGACGTATCAAAGTAACTACGCAATACGAAGACGAATAGAGGGGTTTCAAGTTTGGAGAAAATCACCGGAGAACAAAAATATGAAATACATTTTGGTCTGGTCAACTGATTCACGGGATTTAAGCAGTTTTGAAGACGCAGCAAGATGTTTTCAAAGAAAACGGATGTAAATATACCAGCTGCTATGTTACTAGAGATAGAAATTTCTCAAAAACAATGAACATTGACTTCCATGCTATTATAATAAGTCGAAAGAATAGACCAAAAGACATGCCGCATAAACTTAAGGCATCCCAGTCAAACCTTTGTGTTCGCAACTAGAGAATCTGCAACTAATTATCCTATATGCCAAGAAAAATTTGATAATTATTTCAACTTGACGTGGACGTACAAACTTGACTCGGATATTGTTTGGACGTACTTCACTATACTTCACAGGAATGGTTCACAGGTTGCACCAAGTAAAAACGTTAACTGGGAAACTTATAAGAAAAAACTCACTTATGAAGCAGGGAGGAGGATACTCGATAGAAAACAGAATATGGTGGTTTGGTTCGCTTCTAACTGTTACACGCAGAGTAAAAGGGAACAGTTTGTGCTTCATTTGTCCCGGGCCCTACATTTCTACGGGCACAATATGCATACGGTGGGCGAATGTGGGAATAGGAAGTGCCCTTTAGAGAATGACAAAGAATGTTTGAAAGCCCTAGAGGGATATTACTTTTATCTAGCACTAGAGAATTCTTTGGCTGAAGATTACGTGTCTGAGAAGGTATCGAAAGCGTTGTTGCACAACACTGTGCCGATAGTTTTAGGTGGAGCGAACTATTCAAGGTTTGTGACACTTTTTATATTTTTTGGTTCAAAGTTATCTTTCTCATTGGCTGTCACTACTGTTCTCACCAATGTTCACACTGTATGTGATTTAGATAGGCTGGTTTTACAGCTGTCCGGGAGACCCGTACGGGCAGTCCGCGCGCTGATCTAGTTCTTCACGTATACTCCTGCTCCAGGGGACCAGTAGCACCCAGTAGTGACAGGTCCGTACGGGAATTCCCGGACAGCTGTGAAACCAGTTTAAATGAGTTGCAATTGTTTTTTTCAGATTCCTCCCTCCAGGTTCTTACATAAACGGTAGAGAATTAGGACCAGAGAAAACAGCTGCGTTGATGTTTAAGCTCATCAAGAACGAGGCAGCTTATTTGGAATACTTCACCTGGCATAACTACTACACCGTCAACGTGTCACAGCAATACGTTTGTGAATTGTGCGAGTGGTTGAATAAGGGAAGAGAAAGGTTTATCCTAATCTTGAGGAGTTGGTGGAACACTGATAATAGGAGCTGCCAAATTCCATACTGATATAAATGATTAACATTAAGAAGTTATATTAATATATCTACATCATAATTAGTTACCACGATGTGTTTTCTACTCGCAGACAAATCTTGTCAGTAAAGCAGTTTCGTTAAAGATGTGTGCTCCTTGTCAATAAAGTTTTAAGGGTTATAAAGGAATAAACAGTTGAGTACCCGATATAATGGTTTCAATTATAGTTTGTCACTTTCCTACTAAACATTAACAGTGCTAGTTGGTACTAAATGTAAATACTGCGTTAGTTTTAAGACTGCTGATGTAACATGTAATAAATAGTTAAATAAATTATCATCGTAGTATTTCTTTTTATCTAGTCATTTAGTGGGGAGGGAGGGACAGGATGGGATGATGACATTCGAAGGCTGGCTGGTGTGGGCTGGATGAGAGTGGCCGAAAATCGGGAGCGGTGGCGTGCATTAGGGGAGACCTATGTCCAGCTGTGGACGAGTGTGGGTTGCTGATGATGATGATGAGTCATTTAGTGATCACTGCATGAGGAGATATCGTTGAAATTGGAGTTGTATACGCCATAAGCCCTTTTGATGAAGTTTTTTCAATAAGATAAGCAGTCATTTTATTTTTGTCATAGCAACTCTTTGCAAAAATAATGTAATAAGGAAGTATACTAATACTGGGTTCGAGTCCCATCTGAACCCATTCATGATTTTTAAAATGCATTATTTACTGGCCGGATTTGATAGTGACCCTGCCTCATACGCCAAAGGTCGTGGGTTCGATTCCCACCCTGGACAAATATTCTTGTGGTGAACACTTGTGTTTGTTCAGTGTCTGAGGGTACATTAGTATGTAATTATATTTCATCTGTTGTCTGATATATGTAGCATAAGTGCTTAAGCTACTTAGTACGGAGTCAGGTCAACATCTCTTCCACTTTGCACAATCTTTAGCATCCATAGTATTATGGTTGGCACGGATGTCATCACTTACATAGTCAAGCTAAACCTTTTTAAGTCACCTCTTCTACTGGATCCCGGCGGTGGTGACACAGCCAAAGATTTGTTGGCTACACAGATATCTATACTCATAGATAGCCAGTTTCTGTACTTAGTTCGCTATATTGTCGTAAGGCCCACACAGCAGACACAATAGAAAATCAATTGTTTTATGCCTTTTAAAATGATTTTGGGTCTTAGGTACGACGATATCATGAAACCTGTCACAGACAGTCTCTCTAAGAGGCCCTCAAGCTTGATGGAGTGACGATCTGCGCAAGATGACTGGCCTGAGCTCGGTAAAGTAAAGTAAAGTATCAGCCTATATACTGTCCCACTGCAGGGCAAAGACCTCCATCACAGAAATCAAGTTATCGCTACTATGATGGGATTAGGCTTAATCACCACGCTTGCCTAATGCGGATTGGTGATCACAAGCCCGAGCTATGTTAGAAAAATTCGAAACATACTTTTGCTCGACCCGCGAATCGAACCCGGGACCCCGAGATCACAGCCCGGTACTTAAACCACTAGACCGACGTGGCGTTCGTTTGAGCTCGGTGAGAAATAGATCGGAATGGTGAATAATGGGAGCTGCCTTAGGCCTCTGTGGACTGCAACAGGCTGATGATGATGGAAGCTGCCACTGCAGCTGCTGTGTTTTGCTTCACGGTCCGGTTGGCTAAGTATTAGTGTCAGTAACAATGGAAATTCTACTGCGCAAAAAACGCGCAAAATGATCGCGTCTTTCTTATTCGCGCATCTTGCTCACACAACAATGATATTCCCAGAAACCTACGACAACAACATTTCTTTTAAGAGTAGACACTTTCTTAGTAAAATTCGGCTCGGTATTCTGCTGTAGCTACAAACACACTTTAAGAACGCGTAGCGGGTAAACTTAAAATCAGTTCAATTGGAACATTGACCAAATCCAGTCGTATTTTTATGAAAAGTGTAAAAAAACAATTTAATTCTTAAATTTGTTTAAATAATAACACGGAGATAACACGTCCGATGAAAATTATAGGTGGTTTAATTACTAATCATTATGGTATTATGTTTCTTCTGTATAATATTTTATCAGTTTGTTGAACGGTATCTAGAATAGTTTTGAAACCCAACTGCCTGCAGTTTAAAGAAATAAATTTAAAAGTTAATATATTTCCAGGAATAAGAATAATCCGAATAACAAAAATGGTACCGCTACTGAAGTCAATAAAATTGTTTGCCAAATTATTCTTCATACTTATGATCATTTTTATTATTCTCCCTTATCGAAGCAACTCTGGAAAACTGAGAAGAATAGTGAAGATTAAAATATGGAGAACACCATTTGAGAATGAAAAAATGAAATATATTTTGGTTTGGTCAACTGAATCGAATGAGCTAAGTTTTTTGAAGCCACACCAAGATGTTTTTATAGAGAACAGATGTAAATATACTAACTGCTATGTTACAAGGGAGAGAAATTTCTCAAAAACCATTAAGACTGATTTCGATGCTATTATAATAAGTCGATTGAATAATCCTGAAGACATGCCGAATAAAACAATTCATCCCAGTCCCACCTTTGTGTACGCAACACAGGAATCGGCAGTCGATTATCCGATATGCATCAAAAGATTTAACAATTATTTCAACGTGACATTTACTTACAAATTAGACTCCGATATTGTATGGCCTTACTTTACTATATTTGACAGGAAAGGTTCACAGATCGCTCCAAGCAAGGAACGTTAACTGGGAGACTTATAAGGAGAAAATATCTGATAAAGCTGGTAGGAGAATTCTTAACAGAAAACGAAATACGGTGGTATGGTTCGCTTCCACTTGTCACACGCAGAGTAAAAAGGCACAGTTTGCGTTTCGTTTGTCTTCGGCCCTAAAGAACTTTGGGCACGGGATGCATATGGTGGGCGCCTGTGGGGATAGGAAGTGCCCCAAAGAGAATGAGAAAGAATGTTTGAAAATCTTACATCGATATTACTTTTATTTATCACTAGAGAATACTTTGGCTGAAGATTACGTGACTGAGAAAGTATCAAAAGCGTTGCAGCACAATACTGTACCGGTAGTTTTAGGTGGAGCGAACTATTCAAGGTTTATTAGGCTTTCTATATTTTATACTTGTATGAATATATTTCTGGTTATTTTGTGGATTTCAACCAATCTCCATACTCATCGAGATCTAGGTACTTACTCCAATGCTGTCTGTTTACAGATTGCGTGATAAAGTTGATGAGTTACAATTGTTTTTGCAGATTCCTTCCTCCTGGTTCTTACATAAATGGTGGAAAACTGGGTCCGAAAAAAACAGCTGCGTTGATGTCTAAACTTATCCAGAACGAGACTGCTTACCTGGAATACTTCACCTGGCATAACTACTACACCATCAACTTGACACAGCAATACGTTTGTGAATTGTGCGAGTGGTTGAATAAAGGGAAGAGAAAGACCTATCCTAATATAAGGAAATGGTGGAACTCTGAGAAAAACGACTGCGAACTGCAGCAAGCCGCTGATCTGTCTCTCTCTTTTGATCTTTGAGCACCTTGGTCAATCGTTGATCTACATATAATAGATTCTGTCCAACGCATCTAAATACCGCGCGGATATTGTAAGGCCCGGTTCAGAGACGATAGGAGTTTTGTAGATAAAGCACTTGTTGTAAATAATGATTCAGGGCTAAAAAGGTTTGAGGGTATCAAGTATAATAAAGAATGTAGTACCTGAATATAGTGGTTTTAATTTAACTTTTTTCACTGTTTTGTTAAAAAAAACTGAGTTAATGTGAATAATTGATTAATCACATTAATCAATTAATCGCTAAATAGTCGTTCTAAAGCCAAATATTCCTAATTGATGTCTTTCAATTCATTCAATAAGTTCAAACAACAATTAAGCAAAAAGTACTCGTATGGACCCAGTTTATTTGGTTGAGTGTTTCTGTCTGTACCAATGTTCCGTCCATTGCATGAAACAAGCAAGATTGACGCATCTTGCTCGCACAACAACCAATATGGACAGTCAGCAACACGCAACACTGTCAGACTTCCCCCCACAGTGCAAAAATGGCACTTGTCTCTCAGACATAAAAACGGTCCAAAGTCTAAAAAGGGAAACTCCACGTGTCGCAATGTACCTACTCTTCTGGGTAACATGCGAAAACAACATTCTTTAATGAATTTTTAAGACTTCTCAGTAAATCTCAGCTCAGTATTCTACCATATCTGCACACATAAAGAACGCATAGGTAGCCGGTAAACTTTTTATCACTTCGATTTGAAAATTAACCGAATCCAGTTCAATTGTATATTAAATAAATGAAAATATTTAATAGTTGATAGTTTCCTGTGAATAAATATGATTAAGATTACGATAGATTTAAAAAAAATACAGTCGTGATATTTATTATTGTGGTATTTGTATGGATATTTAACACAATCAGCATTTATCAGCTGGCTTCTGGTTGAAAGACCGCCGAAGATGTAATAAATGGACAATTAGCTGATTTCAGTTCAAGAACGTAAAATCGGAAAATAAAATATATTTTCATGAACAAGAATAATTAGAAAAATAAAGATGGTACTACTACTGAGATCGATAAAGCTGCTTGCCAAGTTATTTATAATTCTGTTCGTCCTTTCTATACTCTTGACGTGTCAAAGCAACTATGGGAAACGGAAAGAATCAGGCAAGTGCCAAATTTGGAGGAGAGCATGGAAGAATAAAAACATGAAATATATATTAGTATGGACAAATACATCTGAAGAATTCCTCATTTTGAAAACGGAGCAAGATGTTTTCATAGAAAACAGATGTAAATATACAAACTGCTACGTCACTAGAGAGAGAAAATTCTCAGAATGTAATAACGTCGATATCGATGCTATTATTATAAATAGAAAGAATAAACCTGAAGATTTGCCCACAAGAAAAAGTCATCCCAATCAAACTTTTGTGTACGCAACACAAGAATCGTCAGCCAATTATCCAATATGCAACGATAGGTATAATAACTATTTCAACATGACATGGACGTATAAACTAGACTCGGATATTGTATGGGCTTACTTTATTATACTTGACAATAATGGTTCACAGGTCGCCCCTAGTAGGAACGTGAAGTGGGAAACTTATGACAAAAAACTCTCCAATGAAGCAGGGAGGAGAATCATAAAGAAAAAACGAAATACAGCGGTTTGGTATGTGTCTAATTGTTACACGCAGAGTAGAAGAGGCAAGTTCGTGATGCGATTGGCTCAGGCCCTAAAGGTTTATGGGCACGGGATGCACACTATGGGTGACTGCGGAGAGAGAAAATGCCCTAAAGAAAATGAAGAAGAATGCATGAAAATACTAGAAAGATATTACTTCTATTTATCACTAGAGAATTCTCTAGCTGAAGATTACGTGACTGAGAAAGTATCGAAAGTGTTGCAGCACAACACTGTCCCGATAGTTTTCGGGGGAGCCAACTATTCAAGGTTTGTTACATCGCCACTACATATAGCCATATACTTTTTTAATGGGATGAGTGGCAGATGAGCACATGGATCTCCTGATGGTATGCGATTGCCGCCGCCCATAGACAACTGCAACACCTGTTTACCTTAAGCCTTGTCGTTGTCTATAGATTTTGTCCCTTTATAAATATAAATAAATATAAAGCTTAAAATGTGGGAGAGTCAGGCTTCGGCATGAATGGCCCGGCTTGACCGGAGTGATACCACGGGATCCCACCAGCGTGAAGCGAGTGAGGGAGGACTCATCATCATCGGAGGCCCACTTGTGGGGAAAGGGCGTTAAAGGTTGGCAGCGCATTTGTGACTCTATTGGTGTTGCAGGGCAGCGGTGATCATTTACCATCAATGATCAGTCTGCCACCTACGACACATTTTTTTTTTAATTTGTAACTTTTGACCACTCTCCACTCAAGATGCTGTTCACAGATAATTATGTTAACAAATCTTTTTCACAGATTCCTTCCCCCGGGTTCTTACATAAACGGCAGAGAACTGGGACCAACGAAAACAGCTGAACTGATGTCCAAGCTCATCCGGAACATGACAGCTTACCTGGAATACTTTACTTGGCATAACTACTACACTGTAAACTTGACACAGCAATACGTTTGTGAATTATGTGAATGGTTGAATGAAGGGAAGCGGAACACCTATCCTGATTTTCTGGACTGGTGGAATCCAACGAATACAAGCTGTAATAATACATCTCAGAATCTCGAGTGGGTCCCAGTGTTATAAATATCAATCATCATCATCATCAGCCTGTCTCATTCCACTCCTAGACATAGGCCTCCTCCAATGTTCGCCATTTTACCCTGTCTTCGGCGAGACGCAACCAGTCTATACCAACGGGTTTTCGCAGATCGTCACTCCATCTAGCCGGAGGCCGTCCTACACTACGCTTCCCGAGTCGCGGTCTCCACTCAAGAACTTTTCTACCCCAACGGTTGTCAGTTATTCGACAGATGTGGCCAGCTCATTGCCACTTTAGCATGCTGATTCGATACACTATGTCGGTCATTTTAGTTTTTTTTTGTCGTAAATTAATACACAGATACAACAGTATAATAATTACATTTGGTAGAGTCAGCGCTACGCAAACTCCTTTTTGATACGAACAGCTACGGAACGGAACTCTTTACAGGTCGATGTATTTCCTGAACTGTATAACCTGGACCTCTTTTAGGCAAGAGCGAATAGGCTTATCCCAGGCAAGCATGGCCCACCTTAGACCTCATCTTTACTTAACATCAGGTGTGATCGATGTCAAATGCCTGTCTGTCGTAAAATAAAAAAATACAGTAGCTGATCAAAATGAGTAATTCAATATTAACTCAAATCAAAATATCGTTATTCAATATAAGTCCTTTGTGAATGTCAAATCTATAATCTACTGCAACTAACGAAGTTCACGTCTGAACTGTATCACTTTGATGCCGTACGAAGACGCGTCAGAAATGTGTAAATTACTATATGACGCTATAAAGTTCTGACACGAACGCCGTTCATCTATAATAATATAATAGTTATGTGCAAATAAGTAAACAACCTCATTTATCCTTATAGCATACCACCATACCATAAGTGTAGAAGTGTTTACGTCTTATTGTAGGCGACTGTAGTAACTATTTATTGTATTTCTGATTGTGATCATCTACTTTCTCCAATTGGCTATTCATACTGTTGAGATATTTTTTTCAATTCAATTGTCAATGAATAAAAGTGATTAAGTATTCATAAATATTTTATTTTATTCTCTTGGCTTGCCAGTCATCAGAGTGTTTTCACCGTAGTGGTCCGTCCTTATTTTGTTTCGAAACGGTTTTTTTTTTTGTAATAGAATAGAATAGCTAGACGAGCAGACGGATCACCTGATAGTAAGCGATTGTTGCCGTCCATCAACATCTGCAACACTACTAAAGTCACAATTAATGTTTTCTATTATATTCTGTTCAATAAGTATTAAGCTGGGTCTTATTCGCACGTTGATGAGATGGGGGTAGCTGAGTGGATTAGAACGCGTTTTCCATACGCGAGGTATAAAATCCATAGGTGCTTACTCGGAATCAAATACAAATACAAAATACAAATGTTTTATTTCAATAGTTTATTACGGTATTATGTACTTAAAACTACACTTAAAAGCTAAGATAATATTGCAACAATACAGGCGATCTGACCTGTAGGTCCCACACTAGGATTCCCTGTATCGTGGGAAATCGAACCACGACCTCCCTTATGGAAGGCGCTTCTTATCCACTAGCCTAGCATCGATCAATTATGATTACGGACATTATCGAGTATCTAATTACCAAAACACAGAAATGATTAAACTTTTATGGAATTTATAGCAAAGCGAAAACTAAAATTGAAACCACTGCTAAATCTTTATATTATTTTGATATTACATACACCCTTTTTCTAACTACGTAGACTTTTTTAAAACAAACATTCTTAAATCACAAAATAGATTAAATCTTAGATTTTGTAACAGTCTTTTGACCCTAGAACAATTCACCAACAAAAAGTTTTTTTATGTTTTACCAACAGATTCTTTATGTACGAAATCTGTTCTCCCAAACATCGGCCGACTCAAGAGACACAGATAAACCAGTCATGCCCAATGGCAAGTCACAGTTCTTATTATCACCGTTCCACCAGCTCATCAAGTCAGGATGGGTCTTCCTTTTCCCTTCATTCAACCACTCGCACAGTTCACAAACGTATTGCTGTGTCAAGTTAACCGTGTAGTAGTTGCGCCAGTTGAAGTATTGAAGATAAGCAGTCCCGTTCCGGATGAGTCGAGTCATCAATGCCGCTGTTCTTCTTGGTCCCAGTTCTCTGCCGTCTATGTAAGAACCCGGAGGTAGGAATCTGCAAAGATAATTTTAACTCATCAACTTAATCTCTTATCCATCACAAACTTACCAACAAAAATAGTAATAATAGGGGTTAAAGGTTGGCAACGCACTTGTTACTCGCTGGTGACGCATGCGTCTATGAGAGGCGGCAATAGCTTACCATCAGGTGATCTATCTGCTCGTCTACCACCTAACACATAAAAAAATCAATTAAAATATAAAATTTTAAAGATTTATAGTATATAATATAATGTTTATAGTATATAATGTAATGTAATAATACTGACAGATAGCACTGGATGGCCGAATTTAAGAGGGTTGCTGGCTCAAACTGGATGTAAAAAGCTTAATGTAAGAATGAATGGCAAGCTTACACTTAAGTGGTTGAAACAAACTAAAGAAGAAGAAAAAGAAAGTAGTTCAAAGCCAGAAAAAAATGTCGAAAATCATTGTAGAATTGAAATATAAAAAAGGCAGCAAACCTTGAATAGTTCGCTCCACCTGAAACTATCGGAACTGAGTAGTGTAGTAACGCCTTTGCTACATTCTCGGACACGTAATCTTCAGTAACGGAACTCTCTAGTGCTAAGTAGAAGTAATATCGCTCTAGGGTTATCCAGCAATCTTTCGGATCCGTTGAAGGGCACAGCCTATCACCACAGTCGCCCACTGCATGCATTCTAAACCCGTAGAACTTTAAAGCCTGGGTCAACCGAAACACAAAGTGCTCCCTTTTGCTCAGAACATAACAATTCAAAGCGACCCATATCACCGCACTTTTTTTTCTCTTCATTATTCTCCTACCTTCTTCGTAAGAGATGTTTTTCTTAGACTTTCGCCAGTTAACATTCTTGCTCGGGGCAATTTGTGAACCATTCTTGTCAAATATAGTAAAGTGAGTCCATACAATATCCGAGTCAAGTTTGTACGTCCACGTCAAGTTGAAATAATTATCAAATTTGTCGATGCAAATAGGATAGTTGACTGCCGGTTCTTGGGTTGCATACACAAAGGTTTGATTTGGATGCCTTGTTCCATTTGGCAAGTCTTCAAGATGATTCCTTCTACTTATTATAATAGCATCGAAATCGCTGTTAACAGTTCTTGAGAAATGTCTGTCTCTAGTAACATAACAGTTAGTATATTTACATCTGTTCTCTATAAAAACATCTTGCTGCGTCTTCAAAACGCGTAGCTCTTCAGAGTCATATGACCAGACCAAAATGTATTTCATGTTTTGATTCTCCAATGCCTTTCTCCAAATTAAGAACCTTTCTTTTGTTCTGGTCCTTGCATAGTTGTTTTGCCACGTCAGAATTATGAGAAGAACGATTAAAATTACAAATAATTTGAGAAGAACTTTTATCGCTCTAAGAAGTGATACCATCTTGATAATTTGGATTATTGATGTTCATGAAAAATGTTTACTTCTAGATTTATATCCTTGAATTGGCAGCAGATGGGTATCAAAATTTTCACTCGCATCGATTTAGCCAACTATTAAATGCTGATTGTGTTGAACAGCCATACAAATACCAAAATAATTATTAATACTATAATAACAAAACCTCGTAGAGTGTCCATCAGACATTTTTTTAAATATATAAACTCTAAATGTGTAAACCCAGTTAATACAAATACAGGCTGGATTTGGTCGTTTACCGGTTACGCGTTTTATAATTGTAGCTATATTTGAACACTGAGATTGAGCCACTTCTACTGCACAAGCAAAATGCAAGTAGAATGATGCATCTCGGTCACAAAATAACCATTATGCGCTTCCCAGAAATGTATTAATACAAAATCTCTGTTAGTATCAGACAATTTCTCCGTAAAACTCAGCTGAACATTCCACTTTAGCCACAACACACTTAATAAACGCGTAGAGGGTAAACTTGCAATCATTTCAATTTGAAAAGTAGTGATATCCAGTCTTATTTTTATTAAGAGTGCAAAGATTTTATGGAGAGATTTTAAAATTAGTAATAGTAAATAGGTCCAATGAATTTTCTGGGTGGTTTTATAATCATTGCGCTATTTGTTACTGTATGTAGTTTTATGGATGTGCAACATAATCAGCATCTGTCATTTAGCTGAACAGTCGCCAAAGATAGTTCGACACCCAGCTGCCCCCAGCTCAAGAATATATAACGTGAAATAGTAAACATGTGTTTAAACTAGAATATTCCAAAAAAAAAGATGGCACCACTTTTGAGGTCAATAAAACTGCTTGCCAAGGTTTTCGTGATTTTGATGGTCCTTTTAACAATTTTGTCGTATCAAAGCAACTATGCAAATCGGAGAAGAATGGAGCAGTACCAAATTTGGAGGAAAAGCACTAGAGAATGATAATATGAAATACATTTTAGTCTGGTCCATAGACCCTAATCTACACGTTTTGAAGACGAAGCAAGATGTTTTCATAGAGAATAAATGTAAATATACCAACTGTTATGTTACTAGGGAGAGAAACTTCTCAAGAACCGTTTATACTGATTTCGATGCTATTATAATAAGCAGAAGTAATGATCCAAATGACATGCCAAATGAAAGGAGGTATCCCAGTCAAACTTTTGTGTTTGCAACACAAGAGTCAGCAGTCAATAATCCTATATGCATAGATAAATTTGATAATTATTTCAACCTGACTTGGACGTACAAATTAAATTCTGATATTGTGTGGACGTACTTTACTATACTTGATAGGAATGGTTCACAGGTCGCTCCTGGCAAAAATGTGAACTGGGTGACTTATGAGCAAAAACTCAGTCTTGAAGTAAGGAGCAGGATAATCAGTAAGAAACATAATCCAGTGGTGTGGTTCGCTTCGATTTGTTACACGCGGAGCAAAAGGGAACAGTTTGTGTTTCGTTTGTCTCAAGCCCTAAAGTTCTATGGCTACAGAGTACATACGGTGGGTGATTGCGGGGATAGGAAGTGCCCTATAGGAGACGAGGAGAAATGTTTGAAAATCCTTGAGCGGTATTACTTTTATTTAGCTTTAGAGAATTCTTTGGCTGAAGATTATGTGACTGAGAAAGTAGCAAAGGCGTTGCAGCACAACACTGTGCCGGTAGTTTTAGGTGGAGCGAACTATTCAAGGTACGTTTTGCATTATTCTTACTTATATACTGGAGGCATGCTCTCAATTTGTTTTGGCAATTATTATCGTATTAGTTCGAATTTTTGCCAATAGATGACGCTGGGCTGGGATTCGATTATATTGCGTTTGTCTTGTCGGTGTTTCGTCTTTTCGGGTTACATAATATAAGCATGCTTCAAGTAATCGGTGTATGGCGTTCCTAAGTGTTACAATTCTTTCCCCAGATTCCTTCCTCCTGGTTCTTATATAAACGGCGGAGAACTAGGACCAAAGAAAACAGCTGCATTAATGTCGAAACTCATCCAGAACAAGACAGCTTATCTGGAATACTTCACCTGGCATAACTACTACACAGTCAACGTGACACAGCAATACGTTTGTGAAATTATGCGAGTGGTTGAATAAAGGGAAGAGAAAGACCTATCCTGATTTGATGAACTGGTGGAACCCAGATAAAAAATCTTGCCAACTGCAGAATAAAACGTCAATAAGAAGCAAAATTCTTGGAGTGTTGTTAGGAAGCACGTGTTCTTTAGACGAGGCACCTAAGCTGGTCAGTTTCTTCAAAGATATTAGGGGGTTCAGTATGAATAAGAATGTCAGGTATTGAATGGAGTTGTACAAAAGTGAGATGTTTAATAAAGATTAAGTACTTAGCAACTGGTTTGAATTTTAGTTTTGTAACCTTTAGCTCGACCGGGGGGTAATACCACGGTGGTACAGAAGACCGGTATTAAGCAGCGCATGTGCTGTGTATCTTTTTTTAAATGTAATATGTGGCAGGAGCAGACGGAACACCTGATGGTAAGTTACTGATTTCTATAGGTGACGGTAATCGCTTATCTACGATCAGGTGATCCGTTTGCCCATCTACCATATTTCACATAAAAATAAAACTTTCAGACACCTACATAACACTGAGGATTAGAGTCCTTCTTCATTTCCTGATCTGGTTCCAAATTGTACCAATGGATGGCGTTTCACTTTTTCGGTCAGTTCGATTGTTGCTTTTTAAATAGTATAGAAGATAGATTAGAGTCCTTCATTTCGTGACATTAGTTCGAAATTGTACTAAGAGATAGCGCTGGGCCTTGATTACAACGCGCAAGTGTTTCGCGCTTTCAATTTGCATATACATAATAAGCCTTGTGGTTGTGTATAGAGTTAACTTCTATATAGTATAGAAAATAGAAACTAAGGAAAAGGCTCGCTAAATTCGTACCCATTAGCACTATGAAACGGGCAGCGAAAACTACTAAGCCTCAAAAACAATGTAAACCTCCTGCAACTCAATCTAACCGACCTCGCCAAATTAATGAACTTTTTGATTCCTCCCGAGTTCCGGGTAAGTCCATCGATTTCTCCCACATGAGTTTTGTTTGCCCTGTTGCCTGGGGCTAGGCGGACCATGGTAATCTTTGTTGGGGTACTTTGGGATTTGATGGCGTTTTCTATCTGGGGAATCGAGTGTAATAGGGAACGGTTTTTTTTTATTTTTTTTTATCACAATAATATTATGTCGCCATCGGGTAATTTCCAGTTAAGGCCAGCAACAAAAAGTTTACGATCACTGTAACCTCTTTGGCCTGAACCTTAACACCGACATTATCGCTATAATAATTATAGAAAAAGTTAGCTGTCATCTGTCATAATATGGCGCAATATGGCGGCAATACAGTTAACTAATGTTTGCGACTTAGAATATTATTCTAAGGTTTGCGATTTAGTGTTTGGTTTAACTTTAATTTATTAATTAGGAAAAGAGATGTTCAAGAAGGAAAGGCCAAATGCAACATGATTGTTAATTGATAATAATTTCTCCTTGCCCGCTAACTCACGCCAACTATGAAGATTAGACCTAACAATGATGGAATGACCCACTGATGAAGAACTGGACGCTTCATATAATTTATTACAATCGTGTGATATAAAAAACCTAGTCGGTTTGTCCTTGGCATAGATAGGTACACTTGATTGTCTCGCTAATTTATTATGATAATATAATAATATTATGCTAAAAAAAAAGTCAAATACCCTATTACGTAAGCACCTATAGTTACGTCTTTGTTATATTTCTACCATTAGCTCGTCGGTGAGAAAAAACAACGTGCGGAAACCTGCACATTTCGATTGTCACGAACCCCATCCCTTCCACCAAGTGCAGTGAATGAAAAAAAAATGTATAAGCTGATAAGTACACATTTTTAGAAGGTCGCATTACCTATCAACTTTTCTTATGAAAAATTACTTTCGCGAAGTCGGTGACCACGATTTGTTCATTTCGTAAAAGGACTAATACCTATGTTTCGATGAATTACCAAAAGTCGTAGAACAAACTTTACTCAGAATGTTTGGTTAGTTGGTAAAAGTGCTGGTTAAAGGTATATGTAACAGGGGTTTTCACGTCCGGATCTTTATCCCCGTACCTTTCACACGTCTCTTTGATATTCTCGTCGTCGATGGTTTCGTTTTACCGACGCTACAAAAACATAGGTTTTTGCTTCTGATTTTAGCATTACATATCCATAACTCCAAAATCTCAGCGGGCCCCTAGATTTATATCAGTGTAGACATCTTAAAAGCATGTCACTATGGGACTATTTGTCATATGCTAAGTGATTTCCCTCGTACAAGCGAGGATTTGTTGAATCACCGTCCCATCTACTTCGTTACATGTAAATGTATTCCGAAGGGAAGAGCGTGCGTGTCGCCGTGGATATTGAAGAAACGCTATGTAAATAAATAGAAGCACTACTACAAGTTACTTTTAAGAACAAAAAACGGTCAAATGCGAGTCGCAGGATTCCGCAGTAGCAAGTAAAATTTATTTCAATATTTGATTTAATTGGATGAAAAGCAATAAGTAACTTCGGTTTAAGATTTACATGTGACTGTATTTATGTGTCACTCTAATGGTGTTGTTTACCATCAGGTGATCTGTCTGCTCATCTGCCACCAATCACATTCGCTGGCCGCTCACTATCAGGCAGAGTGAAGTCATCTTGATTGTCCTCAATATTTACATTAAAGAAAAACAAAAATACGACGCATAAAAAACTTTTAGAAGAAATTTAAAAATACAAATTTATAATGCAACTTTAGGGTATTTAGCGATTTAATAAAAACTTTTTTAATTTATTTTTTGGTCTTTATTATAAATATAGAAAGTGCATATGTAATTGAGATACTTTTTAAAAAGGAAAGTACCAAGTAGGAGTAAGGTATTACTTATCTTATTATATATTTTTGGCATTATCGTATTCGACTTAATCCTTGGAATCCGCCAGAATCGCCCTCCTTCGCTAATAAGGTAACCATAAAACTTCTCCCCTGTAACCCGGACAGAATTAGATAAATAACAAGCGGCAAGTTTGTTATATTAGTTGTTCGAGCCCGTATACCGGGACTGCGGTAACTAGCTAACTCCAGTGGACGCCAGTCCACTCTGTTTGCCTTCTTTGTGATCCGACAAAGTTTCTTTCTAGTTTCGTTTATTTGGGTGGGGCGATACGTGAAATGAAAAACAAGGGTACTCATCAAGGCGGTACTGTACACTGGACGAACTCAGAGCAAAAAAACGTATCCAGCGGCTTTCCTTTCGCAGCGTAACTCGATGGATGCCTGGATGGATGAATAAGGTTTTCTCGTTTTCCCGAAATTTAATCTCGGGATATGACAGAACCACAGAAACAGTAAAAAAATTGGCCAATTGTCTACTCGAAAAAAAAGTTCCTAAAATGGGTGTGTTTCACAATATACAGATAATTTTTGGATTAGTTCTTCATAAGCTATTATACTACTTATTGCTTAGTCCAGGAATCCGTATAATTTAAATTATCTATTATAATATTGGCCTTTCTGCAAACGGCAGTTTTTCATTTATGTTTTTTAAATTGATGTAACGGTTGGTTAATAAATAACTTTGTGTGGTAACTTATTAAACATTTTGCTGCTCAATACCATAAATGCACCTTATGAAGTCTTATTATCAACGGTGCTCCCTCAGGGTACCAGTATGAGAAGCAGCCTTGCCTCATAGTGCGCTATGACTGCAAGCACAGCCGAATCAAATGCATAAACGAACGTCCCGTGACAATGTCCGTATTTGGCTCAACCATTTCGCAGTTCCATCATGGCCTCCAGTACGTTATGAATAACAATGTGGAACGAATTACTCGCAACCACTCCCCTCCGTCACAAGACACAGTGAAGAGAAGAACCGTGGGAGAGCCACGCTTTGACATTGATGGACCGGCTCGACCGGAGTGTTACCACGGCCTCACAGAATACCAGCGCAAAGCAGCGCCTGCGCAGTATTTCGCCGAATGAGTGAGGGTAGAGGCCTGGAGGGAAAGGGTTAAAAGGTTGGCAGCGCACTTTTGACTTCACTGGAGTTGCGGGTGTCTATGGGCAGCGGCAATCGCTTACCTTCAGGTGTGCATCACGTGTAATATTATATACTACTAGCGGCCGCCCGCGACTCCGTCCGCGTGGAAAAGTAACTTTTTACCCCCCTTTCAACCCGTTACAACCCCCTTTTCGCAATAAAAAGTAGCCTATGTCCTTTCTCAGGGTCTAGATTATCTGTATACCAAATTTCATTTAAATCTGTTGAGTAGTTTTGCTCAATACCATAAATGCACCTTATGAAGTCTTATTATCAAAGGTGCTCCCTCAGGGTACCAGTATGAGAAGTAGCCTTGCCTCATAGTGCGCTATGACTGCAAGCACAGCCGAATCAAATGCATAAACGAACGTCCCGTGACAATGTCCGTATTTGGCTCAGCCATTTCGCAGTTCCATCATGGCCTCCAGTACGTTATGAATAACAATGTGGAACGAATTACTCGCAACCACTCCCCTCCGTCACAAGACACAGTGAAGAGAATAACCGTGGGAGAGCCACGCTTTGACATTGATGGACCGGCTCGACCGGAGTGTTACCACGGCCTCACAGAATACCAGCGCAAAGCAGCGCCTGCGCAGTATTTCGCCGAATGAGTGAGGGTAGAGGCCTGGAGGGAAAGGGTTAAAAGGTTGGCAGCGCACTTTTGACTTCACTGGAGTTGCGGGTGTCTATGGGCAGCGGCAATCGCTTACCTTCAGGTGTGCATCACGTGTAATATTATATACTACTAGCGGCCGCCCGCGACTCCGTCCGCGTGGAAAAGTAACTTTTTACCCCCCTTTCAACCCGTTACAACCCCCTTTTCGCAATAAAAAGTAGCCTATGTCCTTTCTCAGGGTCTAGATTATCTGTATACCAAATTTCATTTAAATCTGTTGAGTAGTTTTGGCGTGAAAGAGTAGCAGACAGACAGACAGACAGAGTTACTTTCGCATTTATAATATTAGTATGGATTGAAGTAACACAAGAGTTCAAGCTACTTAGTACTGAGTCAGGTCTATGTAAGAGACGTTGAATGAATGAATGAATATACTTTTTATTGCACACAAAACAGAGGTATAAAACTTAAAACTAGTTATTACAGGAGTAATGTACAACAAAGGCATAAAGGCAAAAAGTGTATTATGCGTAGTTTGAATTTAAAAAAAAATCTCTCACTGTTTGTAGTCATACTGTGAGTGCATAAACTCATAGACAGACGCTTCCCGAGTTATCATTGCCATGTTAAACTTTACTAACATAGGAGTATCTCGTATCGTATCTACTGTCAAACGCGTGAAGGAATGAAGGTGGCTATGAGATGATACGCTGTGGGTTAGTAGCTAGAAGTAGAGAGCTATCAATTTTTCATTTATAAATTTTCTTAATTGTAACATCAAAGTTACTTTCTTGACGCATTAAGTATATCATTTTTTTTGATGAAAGTAATCTTAATTTAATTAAAACTACTTTCATAAAAAAACAGATGCCTGCAGAATTGAGCATTGGGATCTTTTTTATTGTTAAAAACATAATATTAAGGTTGGGGAAAAAGTCTTTTCGCATTATAGTATGTATGAACTTGTAATAAAATCACTTTGGCTATAGTATTTGTATCTGGCTGGTTTTGGTATCATTAAAAGTTAACATTTTCAAGAATTTAGTTATTAGAAATTAAGTATGAAGTTAGTAGAAACTAAGTCTGAAATTTCTCTGGCCTTGCAAGGTAATGTATATCATTATCCTTGTATACTTGTAAAACCACCATAAGCAATAAATGATTATGATAAATTAAAGAAATTCCCTGATGTAATCTTTTAATGTGACATGGAGATAAACGAGCAGACGGGTCCCCCATTTCTAGGTAAGTGATCACCACTGTCCATTAAAAGTGCAGATGCGTTGCCGGCATTATATCAAGTAAGTAATTACTAACATGTAAGTTCAAAACACTGTATCAAACCAAAGGCTTTTGTTAAATGAATTTCCACTAACAAGTCCATTTCATTAGTTCCATTGTGTTGAACAGCTTTTCCCAAAGTGGGCAATAACACCCCCTTGTGGGTAGTGCAGGCTTAAAGGGAGTTGGCAAGATAACCAGAAACAATATTTCGTATTAAGTTACAGTACCTACTTATACAAATTTGCGGGTAAATGGTTTTTTAAATAAATGGGTAAAAATTGGGGGCGCTAGTATTAATTTGTGGGCAGTATACAAATTAAGTTTTGGAACCTCTTGCTTAGAACTATCAAATTTGGTTTTCATCACAGTATACACAGTACCCAGTATTACTACTATTAATGAAGTGTAGTATTAGTTGTCTGTTTGTTCACGCTTATTAGCGAAAACTACCAAACGGGTTTGAAGGTTACATTTTATTTTGAAAAAAATTTAGTTACTTTAGTTAATTATAGCTAGTTCTTAGTGGCAAACCGACTCCACGCGAGTGGAGCGTCATTTTAACATCCACACAGCCATCAAGCGGATTTTTCTCACGCGAAAACCCCCATTTCCCGGTGAACCAACGTTAAGCGGTAATCGCTTGTTCCCGCCCCGGCTCGATAAGCTATGGGGTTACGGAGCTAGCTCAGCGATGAGCTACTCCGAGTGTGATTATCGTATCTGGTACATCGGAAAAAATGTCGTCTGTACTGTTACTTTGTCGTGTGGTATTGTACGCTTCTTCTTGTTCTAACTGAAACTTATTAGTCTGGTTGCTTTAACACTAGGAGCCAAAAATAATTAATCACACTGCCTCACAGGAAAACGGCGTCAAGCAGCTCCTGTGCTGTGTTTCGTCGAGTGAGTGAGGGTACCGGAGGAACATCGGGGGGGAAGGGGATAAAAGGTTAGCAGCGCACTTGTTGCATGTGTTCATTGGCGGCGGCGATTGCTTACCATCAGGTGATCCGCCTGCTCGTTTGCTACCTATCACATTAAAAAAATAAAAATCTGTGTTATTGTGCCTCATATAGGGTGTATATGTGAACATTTACATCCCTTTAATCACGTGATCCGTCCTTACCATCAGGTGATCCGTGTGCTCGTCTGCCGCCTATCACATAAAAGACTTCCTACTTCCTACTTCCTACTATCCATGTGATCACAAACTTGAGCTATATCAGAAAAATTTGAGACATACCGCGCCAAACTCAGTAGTCAACCGTTTACATAGAACCTACAACAAGCTTTTCAGTTCTATTGATATATTTCACAGTGGTAAGGTTGCTTTCAAGCGAGGCATCCTTCAACTGCTGGAAGGCACACAGTAATTTTTAATATATATATATATATATATATATTAAAAATTACTGTGTGCCTTCCAGCAGTTGAGGATATATATATATATATATATATATATATATATATATTTTTTTTTTTTTTTATAGTCTCTGATTTTCTATAAGGTATCCTTTTATTGTTATTTTCTGTTTTTGTATCAGTGAGCTCAGTGCTAATTATTGCGAAGCCAGTGCAGATGGAGAAGTAGATTGACGTTTACATGAGGAATGAACAGTGAAATAATATAATATTATATAGTAACTAAACTAAGAATAGCATAGTTTACATGAATAATTACCTAACTTTTTTTTCTTTTTAAGATATTGCAGTGATGTTGTTAGCGATTGTCGAATTATTTTAAGAGTTGGTAGTAAAAAGTAAATCCGTTATTGGCTGTATGCTTATTGCTTAGTATAGAAGATTGTTGTACTAATTTTAAGAGCTGTGGATTTTGTGTTTTAATAAAATAAAATAAAATAAAATTAGGCAAGCGTGATGATTAAGCCTCATCCCATCATAGTAGCGATGACTTGATTTCTATGATGGAGGCCTTTGCCCTGCAGTGGGATAGTATATTCTTCTTCTTCTCGTGAGTATATAGGCTGATACTTTACTTTTTTATTTTTACCATGTCTCTTAGTAAAAGAGAGCCCTTGCAAACCAACATGTTAGCCTCAAAGGGAATGCGATGAACTTAAAAACAGCTCGGACGCGCTTCAAAGACACGGTCTCTTTGAACCACAAAAGCTAACTAATTAATTACTTCATCGAGATGTGATTGCGACTGGACACTCTTTTAGGGTACCGTGGGATTATCTTCTATACCATTTATAAAGAGATAACTTCTATAGACAACGACAAGGCTTATAGGTAAACCGAAAACACGAAACGCTTGCGCGATGTAATTGGACACAGCGCCATCTATTGGTTCATTTCTGAATTACGTTCCCGAAGCGAAGTGAGGGCGGGCCACTAGTTATCAATAAATCCTCCAACCGATATTTGGCTACGGCGGCCAATCTTAACGATCAGCCACGTACGCAGGATATATTATAGTGCAGCACTGCTCAAGTGTGCGCGCAAACACACGTACGTACAAACACACGCGCGTGTATAAAGGGTATCTGTAAATATTTACATCCCGTTAACCACATCTTCTACCAATCATTCTAAACAATATTAATTGTAAATATTGCACTTAAAAAATCATTTAAGTTAAGCACTTACGGAATTCGTGGGCTTAGTAAAGGGTTCGGATAGTGTTAACTGGAAACACATCCACCTAGTCTGTGGAAAGTTGTGGGTTTGAGTCCCACCAGAATGAACCGTTCGATGAATTTTTTAAGTGCAATATTTACTTAAGAATAAATTGTAAAGAATTGCTATACCAAACATAAAAATAATATTAATTGTTTTAACGTTATCGAAACGTCAAGCAATAAGGACAATAATGTAACATGTAATTTAAACATCTCCGCGTTTAGTCCCGTTTTTAGGGTTCCGTAGCCAAAATGGCAAAAACGGAACCCTTATAGTTTCGTCATGTCCGTCTGTCCGTCTGTCCGTCTGTCCGTCTGTCACAGCCGATTTACTCGGAAACTATAAGTACTACAGTGATGAAATTTGATGGGAATATGTGTTGTATGAACCGCTACAAAAATATGACACTAAATAGTAAAAAAAAGAATTGGGGGTGGGGCCCCCCATACATGTAACTGAGGGATGAAATTTTTTTTTTCGATGTACATACCCGTGTGGGGTATCAATGGAAAGGTCTTTTAAAATGATATAAAGTTTTCTAAAAAACATTTTTCTTAAAGTGAACGGTTTTTGAGATATCAGCTCTCAAAGTCGTAAAAAGTATGTCCCCCCCCCTCTATTTTTATAACTACGGGGTATAAAATTCTAAAAAAAATAGAGGTGATGCATGCTAATTAACTCTTTCAACGATTTTTGGTTTGATCAAAGTATCTCTTATAGTTTTTGAGATAGGTTGATTTAACTGTAATTTTGGTTAAGTTATTGTGCTTACACTGAAAACGATGGCTGAACCTTTATTTGCTGCTACGGAACCCTTTGTGCGCGAGCCCGACTCGCACTTGGCCGGTTTTTAAAAATGATTCATGTGCTATCAAATTAGTATGATAAAAAGTCGTACAAGATTGAAGGCGCGCATGCCGTCGGTCTGAGCGACTATTTTTCACTTAGTGCCCGCTATCTTATCTCAAAACCCATTCCGACCCAGCGAGACTCCACACACTGCATAAAGTTACTCGTAATACTCACGTGTATTACTAGCCTAATCGCAGAGACCTGTGCAGAAAATAGGAAGAGAACGTAAGTATATCAAAGACCTGGTATATCAAAGTCAAAATCTTTCAAGTATTACCACAAAATAATTACACACAGAAGTAAGACTTTGACCTGATTTTGAACTTAGAAGAGTTCGTTGACATATGCTAGGGTTGTTGCCCGGCATGAGTACATAAGCGCGCAGCCTCTACCATAGACCTTGACAGTTTGACAATGTTATGTCATAAGTTAGGATTAATGTGGTCGAAAAGGCGTTTTTGCCCGTTAGTGTGCATGCGTGAGTACATGACATATTTTTAGCTCTTAGTGGGCAGTCAGCCTTCTGTGTCAATATGTATTTTGTGGTATTACTATAAATGAAAGGGTGAGCAAAATCAACGATGGGTAGTGATCGTAAAATCAGTCGCTTATTTACATAAAAGTCTTTTAAATGGTTTTAATTGACAATATCACTGTTGTTTTTTTTAATGTGATAGACAGACGAGCAGACGGATAACCTGATGGTAAGCAATTGCCGCCACCCATTAGACACCTGCAACACCAGTAGCTCCAAGTGCGCTGCCAACCTTTAACCCCCTTTCCCCCAGGGGGTTAAAAGGTAAGAAGCGCATCAGGTGATCCGTCGGCTCGTCTGCCTCAATATCATAAAAAAAGCAAGTAGAAGTGTATGGAGGACCTTTATAAAGGAAAAACTGATCTCCAACGGGAGGAATCATGACCCTCAGTAATGTGGAATACGACTAGAGGAGGAGAGAGGAGGACATGCTCCGTGTAGGGATGTTATGAATGTAAAAATTTTCACATTCGCGAATGCGAATGTTTACGCCGCGAATGTGCGAATGCGAATGCGGATGTTTAGTACTTAAGACATCAGTCACATCAAATATAAAAAAACAACATAATAAATCAATCATTTTTATAACTTAAAAGACAAAAAACATACAAAATGTACTGACTTGACAGACATTCATTAGTCAAAGTTTAATACAGGCCAATAATATTTTAAGAACAGTCAGTATCATCTAGCAAGATCAAGAGTCATGAGTTCACGCACGCGCGACCTGCACACATTCGCATTCGCATAACATTCGCATTGATTTAAGCGAATGCGAATATCGATGCGAATGTATTCGCATAAGCGAATGCGAATGCGAATATTCGTATCATCCCTGGCTCCGTGTAAGTCTTCCGCTGTTATCTTAATGTAGTGTTAACATTACACAGACTTAGTTTAATAATCCTTAACGTTAATAGATTCGACAAGGTTGCTAAGAGTCAACAACGAAGCGACAACTGGCGCGCTGCCAGACCCTAACGAGCCAGAAATCTACTGCAGATATCAAATACACAATGTTATTAGTTTTGACCAAATTCCAGATATGTTGTTCTAATACTCGAACAAAATATCTGGAATCTATAACTAGTGATCTTCAAGAAAAGGGCTTATGCCTTCCTAAAGAGCCGGCAACGCATTTGAGTTGCCTCAAGTGCAGGTGTCCATGGGCGGGGGTGATCACTTACCATCAGGTAAGCCGTCAGCTTGTTTGCCCGCTATAATGAAAAAAAATATCGTGGCCATAAAAAGTGGCCAAATTTTTATGGCCGTCCAAGGTGATAGAGGGATGAAGTTGATAAAAATTTGCGTGGACTCTAGGCTGATAACTGGTGGCAGGTTGGTACCGCAGGACTGTTCTAGATTGGGGACTACGGTGCGGCGACCTCCTCGTGTGGCCTCCCCGGTAGTATTTTCTTTCTGTTTGGAACTGCTACCGGAGGGGTCCTGGTGTCCCTGGGCAACGGCGGGTAGCAATTGGCTTATCGCCATATTGCTACCCGACGGCTGACAGCTGCACTTTGAGGCCCAGCTCTGTCTGGGCCGGGGCCCTGTCCGGCGCCCTGTGAGGATCTTCTCCACTTTGGGCGCACCTTGACGTGGGCCCCACCGAGTGGGGCGCCTTCGGGCGCCACCCCCCACATCTTTTGTGGGGGTCTTTAGTTGCTGGTCTGCGCTGCGTCCCACAGCCAGTGGGATGCGGTAAAGGCCGGCTAACCCCACCTCTCCGCCCAGCGACCGACTGCGCAATCCAGCGTAGCCGGCCGTGGGGCTGTCTGGTGGGGCAGTTTTTTGGAAGCCTGCAGGCACTCTCCCCCACCTTGCCCTGCAGCCAGCAGGGTGTGGGTTTGTGGAGAGTTCTGCAGGAGCCCATGCCCGCGACGCCCGTATCGCAATCCAGCGATGCGGGCGCCGCCCGGTTGGGGCTTTGTCGGAGGGCAGTGGGAGCTGCTCTGGGGGCTTTAAGCCCCGGGCGTCGGAAAGAGGCCGTACTGGCGTGCCTTGCTGTCCATGGGTGGGTCTGCGGTGATGAGGTTCGTCCTATTTCCCGCTTTCCCACCCCGAGCCTGGATTTGCCGGGAAAAGTCGCAGAGTGTTTAGTGGGTATGCCCTTGAACGGCCTCTGATTAGCAGAGGCCCAATTCAGGGGAGAGCCCCACACTACCACACTACCTGGTCGTCTCCCAGCGGCCGGGTGTGCATAAGGCGGCATTCACTCTGCGTGAACAAAAAAAAAAAAAAAAAGGACTGTTCTAGATGGAGGCTCTTATTGTCGGAGGTCAAGGCACACTTTGTGTCGCTGAGCCAGGCCAGCCTAATTAGTCATTAAAAACTTTGAATGTTCATATACATAGGTATTATTCAGTATTGCGGTCCATAAAGTTGTAGTGTCCACTGCAGGGCAAAGGCCTCCATCATAGAAATCAAGCTATCACTAAATGGGGATTAGGCTTAATCACCACGCTTGCCTAATGCGGATTGTGATCACAAACCCGAGCTATGTTCGAAAAATTTGAAACATTATTTTGCCTGGATCGAGAAAAATCGAACCCACGGCCCGTTACTTAAACCGCTAGACCAACGGGGCGTGTCTGTAATAAATAATTCTGCCAATTACATTTAATTCAATACCAATTGAGGGATAGATTTTAGTAATCTTACGCGAGGTTGTACATTAATAGGTTGTGATGATGAAATTACAGTATTAAATAGCACCTTCATCCCTAATTTCAATTAAAATTCGAAACCTCTGTAATAATAATTACAGAATTCAGAACACATCGTGCATAATAGATTTCCAGTGCAATTAAGAGGCAGTGAGCTTGCCAAACCCGAAGTTTTCGCCTCGTTATGCGTGAGTGAGCCAAACTTTCTTACGAGGTTATGATAATTCCATGTTCTGAGACGTTTTAGGATGATGCGACGAACAAATTAGCTTTGTGATTTAGATACGAATATTAATATGTTTGTAGGTTTTGTCTACGAGAGTAAAATCTATCGTAAGTGATCTGTATTATTTTTTTAATTGTACATGTAAAACGATTATTGAAACAAATTCCTTGCCTTGCTGTCATGGCCGGTAATTTGAGTTGGTTTTTTATTAATTTAGCTTTTTGTTATTTTAAACACCATCTAGAACAAAGAAAAAGTACGTATATAGGTTCGGTCGACAGGAAAATAGTGATGTTTTGTTAAATAGGTAATTTAAATAATAGTGTTACTGATAGGATCGTCATCATCAGCCCGGGAGAAACACACATTTGAGTATAAACATCTTCTCTTTTATTTGTTTTTCTGTCTAATAACAATGAAATGATGAAATTCAAAGGTCTTAAATTAATACATATCTAGTCATGTTAATTTATGAAATATGAAATTTCACATTGGCAAACTACTATCACACCAGAGTAGTACTGTCAATATTAGAAAAAAATATAAATTGCCAAACAGATTTGATTTCCACTTCAAAGATATCCGAGTTTAGTGGATGATCTTCATCATTAGACAGAAAAACAAATCGAGCCTCGTGATGATATAAGTGTAGATTGAATTCCAAATAAAAACTGTTGGTGCAATCATGGACAAACGCATTCATTTTACAGAACTAACCAAAGCATATGACGCTGTGCTAATGAGACTGAAACTAAGATAAAATATAAACTTAATATCGTACTTATTGGGCTAAAACTTGTTCCAATTTAGTGCTTAATTAATGGATCTTGTTCGTATCTAATAGGTGCAGTTTTTAATATCCATTACTTAGTGTTACTTCAGTAATCTAAATACCTCTTGTCTACGCGATTAAATCGGTAATGGAGAGATTGGTAGATGAAGCAAAAGTAATCTAAATATAGCTCAGAAAATCACGATGAAATTATTATCTAAAGAGGCGGAAATGTTCTGCAGTGACTTAGAGTTCGAAAACATTTTCGACAAAGTTTCAAAAGTCGTAGAACAAATGTTGTTCAGAATAGTTGGCAGAAGGCGTGATTAAAGGGCAAGCTCTTCGCGGCCTACCTCCAATACAACCTGGACCCAGGAATTCCAGAAGAAGAAGCCTGGGTAAAGAAAGCGCCTTGGCTCGAGACCCGTATTCTCGCCCCACGGCGACAACCAGAGAGGTGGGACTCTACCTATGCCCTGGTCAGATGAATTGATACTATACTAGTCGATAAGTTTTGGTGCACAAGCCACCTGCGATCAAATACGGACGGGGATTGTAAACCAATCCATCCATTCACCTTACTCTTTGGACAGGGCTGTCGCATCGTAGAATGTTCACTGCACCCGCGCGCGAAAGAATGTACGGTAATGTATTAAAACGATTGCTGGCTGACGAAGTGAAACATGATGGTTATTATTAACCCATCACAACGTAAATAAAACTACATAATACTTTGGTTTATGATCAAAAGTTATTATTCGGTAATTATCTATTTAATCATTGATGCCCACGATATATAATATCGCCAATGTTTCGAGCGCTGTCCTTGATAAAGTCTATCACGCCGGTGGTCAGATCCAATGGATTGTGGAGTACGGACGAAGCGTTTGTGTCTGAAATCCAAATAATCTTAACTACAACAGTTTTTTTGGGTTACGTGTTGATTCTTTTGGACCGTAATTCTCCTATAGTGTGGAAATTTACATCACGAAATATGATTAATTAACACTTATAGTTTATGTTGTTATGACAATAGATTTATACTTACGTAACATTTTCAACAACGTGGCCATTGGAACTCCGACATAAGTTGATTTTGCATAGCCTCTTCGAGTTTCATATTGATTACTTTTTGGATTGAACATTTGTTGCATTTCTTCTACTCCTTTTGAAAACAAAGTATCCTTGTTGTTTAGCACGGGTTCAGCAAATATTAATGGGCGGTCGCTCTTTTTGGAGAGATCTGATGGCTTGTCGACTAGTGAAAACCTAGGATTACCATAAACAGATTCCAATCTTAAGAACTTTTTCACCAGCAAGTTTCCCGTGGTAATATTTTCATTTGAATGCCTTCGTAATGCTCTCGCAATGGCCTCAACATCGGCATTTTGATTGAATTCTGGTGTCGTTCTATTTGCAAAACTTAGGTTATCTTTTGAAAACAAATATTTTACATCCTCGTTTGGTTCTCTACGTTCTTCATTATGATTTGCCAAAGCAGAAATCTCGTCGAAACTTATTTCACTTTGATCTGTTCACTGATATTGTAATCGGATCTTTTGAGCTTTCTAAATCATTCGATACTTTTGTATTATTGCCTATTAGTTAGTGATGAATTCATATTACTCACTGTTATCATTTCATTGTCCATGCTTTTAAGAATATCTATGTCATTTGTTTTATTATCTTTAATTAATAATGAATTCATATTTGTTCCTTTTATCATATCGTTTTCTATGCTTTTAAAAATATCTTCGTCATTTGAACTATTATCTTTAATAAATAGGCGAATTCATATTTGTCCCAGTAATCCGTTCATTTGGTATACTTTTAAGAATATCTACATCATTTGTGCTAGTTTCATACATTACCTAAATCAAAAGTGGACGGATTTTGCGTATTTATAAAATTGTCTTTTGTTTTGTCAGTGGTTCCAATTATTTCATCAAAACCAAAATTATCCGATTCACTTTGGTCGGTAACAACATTTTTGTTGCTGTGTATTGCTTGAGTCAAGTCCTTTAAGTCTTTCGTATCCGTGAAATGTAAGTCAGCCCCGTCTAGTAATTCGACTTCATGTACTTGGCATTTTATCACCTGTAAATTGTAAGTCTTATTGAGTGATTTTACTTGTAACCTTTCTCTTAACTTGCAAAGATTTTAGTATTTTATCCATATTTTTTACTAAATTGGGCGATCAATCGATCAAAAATCGGCTTAGCCGGTTGTAAGCATCGTAAGAATAAAGTTATGAAAATAAAAAATAGTAAAGTTTAAAATACGTATATCTTTTTTTTCTTATGTTTCGATATAAATCTAAAACTTTTTTCTAAAGTCAGATGATTTGAAGTCAAAAGAATTTTGACGAATTTTCAAAAGTCGTAGAACAAATAGGTAGAAGACATAAAGGAAAGTAAATGTTCATCGACAAAGTGTTCTGCATACAATGTCGTAAATGTAGTCTATACTATTTATAAAGAGATAACTTCTATAGACAACGACAAGGCTTAAGGTAAACCGAAAACACGAAACGCTTGCGCGATGTAATTGGACACAGCGCCATCTATTGGTTCATTTCTGAATTACGGTCCCGAAGCGAAGTGAGGGCGGGCCACTAGTAATAAATAAATAAATAAGCAAACAACTTGCAAGGAACAAACGATATGAGAAATATTTGCCTTACCGCTATAAAACAAACAAATGTGATTGCGTAAAGCATTTCAATTTCGTTATTGCGATTTTATGTATGGAAGTGAATTGACTTTTGCAACCATAATTTTAATGTTTGATTGTAAGAATGAGAAAAAAATAAATTCTACTTGAAATAAAAAAGAAACTCCGGTGAAAATGCACACTAACGCCACCTAACAACGCCCATGCCTACTTTGGACATTAACAAAGTATGGATTTATAACATTGTCTTATACGACAGGCGATTATTAAGACCTAAGGTTTCTTTGTGAAGTTTTATCTTTAGTAATGTCAATATCAATTGGTAAAATTAAAAGCATTTTTTATATTTTTTATAATTCCTCGATTTTATTACCGTGCAATACAACACCTAAAGCCAAAAGTAAAAAAAAAACATAAAAAGAAGTTTCTTTTTCTTTAAAAAAATAAAGAAAATGATTCATTTTGGTAGGTATGTAAAAAGTTTTTACTAAATAAAAGTACCCTAAATTACTTTTATATAAAGTCCCTGTAGGCTCGTTGGTACCAAAATCAGTCCACGATACTCCTAGCATAATGGTCACTGGATTGATCTATTTTTTTTGCTATCCCATAAAACAGAGTAGGTATATTTTTCTGCTCAGTGTAACACGTGACACAAACGTATCGGAAAGTCGTAGCGCGCGCGACACGGAAAGGGCGTGCCGGCGACTCGATGACTCGGCGCGCTGCGTCTGACGAAACTGGATCGCGCCAGATTACTTACCCGTTTCTTTAACAACGACGTACCTATTTAATCTAGGCAATTGCCTTTTCTTCGTAGGGATTTAAGTGCCTTTTTTGGGGTAGAGAGGAAAACGAGGTAGAAGTTCAGCAGATGGTAACTGATCACCGCTGTCCATGGACATCAGCTACATCAGAAGGAATGAAGATTGGTAACGTATGGGCTTTTAAGGAAGATTTCAACACACAACTGCCTCACAGAAAACCGGCGTGAAACAGCCCCTGTGCTGTGTTTCGCCGAGTGAGTGAGGGTACCGGAGGCCCACCAGGGGGGGAAGGGGATAAAAGGTTGGCAGCGCACTTGTAACTCCACTGGTGTTGCAAGTGTCCATGAGCGGCGGCAATTGCTTACCATCAGGTGATCCGCCTGCTCGTCTGCTACCTATCACATAAAAAATAATAATAATAATAATTTAGGATGCCCCGTTGGTCTATTGATTTAAGATCTCGGGCGCGATTCCTAGTGGAGCAAAAAGTGTGTTTCGAATTTTTCGAACATAGCTCGGACTTGTGATCACCCATGTGCATTTGGCAAGTCTGGTGATTAAGCCTAATCCCATTACAGTGGCGAAGACGTCATGATTTTTATGATGGAGGCCTTTGCCCTACAGTGGGACCATATAGGCTGATATTATAATTTGACCATCGTGAGAAAATTTTCAGTTAGTTTCTGCAACGTATAACCATGATTTAATTGGTCTGGTTTCCCTGTTGAAGGTTTGCGAAGGTCAAACGGCTGTCGCTTCATTGTATTACCGAAGAGTGAATGGTAAAAATACGTGCATAGATTTGAAAATTCCAGATGTGTTTCTTCGGATTCCGACCACGACTCCCCATATAGACGGCGCGTTCTTATCCCGAGGCGTTACGTATATTTGATTAAAATGGCAAGTAAAAATCTCTTTTCAACGAATTTGATCGGTCACAAAATATGTAACGCAGGTTCCACAATAAAACTCTCACCCGCATCAGACAAAATGCCAGCCGTGTGTAATCCACGGTTTAAACCTTATTACAAGCACCTGAGCCTGTATTTAAGCGTTGTTATTTCATCATTAGCTAGGCTGTGAGCGAAAACACTGTGAGGTCAAACACATCTTCACGTTTTGGATAGTTTCTCTTCCAGGATAGTCCCAATTAAATAGATCTGTCTCTTTCTATCTAGGTATATAATATCTACATTTATATTTATATTATTTATAAAGAAGTAATTTTATCCGGCTCAATCAGAGTGATACCACGACCTCACAGAAGAAAGCAGCGCCTACGCCGTATTTCGCCGAGTGAGTGAGGGTACCGGGGGTCCAATCGAGGAGAAAGGGGTTAAAAGAGTGGCAACGCACGGCGGCAATTGTTTACCATCGGGTGACCCGTCTGTTAGTTTGCCATCCATCACATAATAAAATGACAGTGATTGGGGCGGAAAGGTTCTGAAATAGATGCTACGTATAATGATTCCCAGCCGTGGCACACAACCCAAATGGTAGACCTATGGTGTGATCGTTCCAATTCTATAGATGTGGGGGCCATAATATGGCCCCCACATCCATTGTCATATTATGATCTACCCACCTGTGTGGACCTTGAGGCAGATCTTTGTCCAACAGTGGGCGTCTGTTAGCTGCAAAGATGATAATAATTTTTTTCATAGACTAAAAAACCGCTAGAGTCAAAACCGTATAAGTACGCAAACAGCAAAAACAGCGTCACCATCTCTTATTAATGTCGTTTTTCGCGTCCCGCCGAGCGCGCGTATCTGTTCATCATTTAATTTACATTTGAACGCTCGACCGCGTCGCTGGATGCGGTTGCTTTGGGGGAAAAGGCTGTAGCTGGCTTTTAAAATACCGATTGTTGACTTAGTTCTCATATGTCCCATAGCCTAGACAAAGTCCTGAGCAGTCTTAAAACTCCGTAGCTAAATGATAAGCTAGCGTTTAAGCCTACGTTGTCCTACTGCAGGGCAAAGGCCTCCCCCAAATTTTAATCGAGGACCTTTTTGCTACTTAGGCATAAGGTTAAGATACTTAAAGAAAAATATTTTATATTTTAACGGTCCAATAAGTAGCTTTGCTATCTTGCCTACCAAATATGAATGTGTGTATTTTGTTATAAATATGTTTCTTTTACCCCCCTATTGCCCTCTGTTTGTAGCGATTATTTGCTAATTGTTGAAGAAGTGGTTCAAGTCATCCCGTCATCTCTTTTTAGGTCTTCCTCTTAGTCGTCCTGCTGGTTGCCAATGCGTAATGATTTTGGTCCTCCTCTTTAGGTGCACCTACAAACGTGGCCGGCCCAGTCTCATATGAGCCAAGTGGATTTTTCGCCCACATCTGCGATTCCAGTCGGTTCTATCAAAAGTAATTTACTAATTACCCCATCCCTCTTCTCGCCAGCCAGAATTCTGTGCTGTATACGTTTTTGTTTTACATGAATGTGTAAAATATTAGTTGAGAATCGATGGGTTTGTTTGGGAACGCCCAGTTTTTGTGCTGACATTTCCGAGCGCGAGTCGGATTTAACTCCACTTGTATTAAACTATGTGCATTTTAATAGAAAGAGAAATACAGTGGAAAAATGGTGGCCACCGTTTGATAGAGACATGTTACAAATAAACTGTTGAAATAGATTACATTTATATCACTTATAATGACGAGAAAATAAATTCACCTCACAGGTTTTTATCGCAAATAATAAAATTTATTATCAATCTTAGCGTGTTGGGTAGAATAGAATAGAAAACATTCATTATTTAGACGCTTAACATAGAGCAGTTCCCTACATATACAAATTTGACGCAAACACACAAAAAAATCGAAAATAAGCTAGCGTAATTACTTACCTATATTGAGATAAGACAAAATTAAATATGCTGGTAAAAGCAATCTCTTGAATCCGTAGTTACTTTTTGGTTAAATTAACTTGGATAGTTCGCTACATATTCGTTGGCTAGAACCAAAGTCAAAGTGACAGTTTGTAGTTGTCATCCTGTACTATGAGTATAACTGGATCAAACACTAGATAGATGACTATGACTATTCATCTACATACAGGCTGCACCCGGAAATAGGAGTAGTTCATCAAATCATCAAAGTGAAACGGAAAACTAAAGTTAATGTGTGCCAAATAAAGTCTATTTTGGCTGAGCGATTGTTTGACCGAAACTTGGGAGTGGCAAGTGATTCATTTGACTTCGAAGTTCTCTTTGAGAGCTCTCAATAGTGTCAACCCTAGTGATGGGAAAAGTGAATACTTGACGTTTATCGATGTAAATGCGTTTTGATTATTTTAGTTATTAATATCCTACGACTTAATTATGGGAGAACTTTCGCTTGAATGAGCCGGCTCGAGTGAATTGATATCATAGCTTCACTGCAAATCGGCGTAAAGTTACAAGATTGCCGGCGCAATTTTGACTTCCAATTTCTCCATGGTTGCTTTAAAAACGAGCTTCGGTTCAAGGTCAGATATAATACTGCAATAAAACATTTAACTTTTTCATGTATACTACGGTATCATGTACCTACGGCGTAAAGTAGGTATATTTTGTATAAAAATACGCTATGAGCGGTTAAATGTACCTCTGATTGTAAATTCTGTACTAAGTAGCTCAAGCACTTGTGGTATAGATATCTAATGAGGAAACACAAATATAATACTGAAATACATAAATTACTGACATTGAACAAACACAAGTTTCTGATACGAATGTTTATCCAGGGTGGGGATGGAACCTACGACCGTTAGAGTATGTGGCAGGTTCACTAGCAAATGCGTTATTCGGCCGGTCAAAGATGAAATTGTATCATCAAAATCATCTTAGCGTTTTGTCCCGGTTGCGTTCCAAGCTATCTCTTATTTGTCGATATTCCAAGTTTAATTCTGTCCCCTCCCTAAGTCTCAGACGCTTAGCTCTATGAAGCTAATTTGTGTGGAGGGAAACAGTTGTGGACTTAAACGGGGTCTTACAAAGAGCGTGTAGAAAACAGTTTTAAGTCCTAACAAGCACTTGTTAGCTACAAGAAGACTTGCGTACGAGTGTAACATACTGCACTCCGCGGTTTCACTCGCAGGGTGATAGAATTAACGTTATCTTTTATATCATCTTCTATTAGGTGCCTAATGTTAAATATCGAAATAATTTATTTCATTTCATTTTATACCAGCGCCATCTATTGGCTCACTTTGGTACTACTGTCCCGAAGCGGAGCGAGGGCGGGCCACTAATATTTTAAATAAAGTTAAACATAAAATATTTGAAATAATCATGTGAAGTTTGATTAAAATTCAGTATTAGATAATTATCCCAAATACCCACCGAATATTTAGAATGTAACTTATTCTATACGGCAAATAAAAAAGACAGTATTAATCTACATTGCTGAAAACTAAGCATTTTAGTTAATTTAAAAAATTGAAGTGATCGGGAGTAGAACCAACTCCACGCTTAGGTAGAACAAATTATCCGCTCTAAAACTGTTATATCGTGACAAAATACAGGGGTGCTAGTATTTCAGTACAAAATTCGAAGGGTAAGTCTGGCTACTAGCACATGTTTATTCATCTCCTTAACAAGTTAAGTTCCAGCTTATCTCTTTATCGAGACGAGCCAACTTATCCGAGTTACAGTAACTGTGTTCGTAAGTACAACTTGCTGTTACGTATACAACTTGTTGTTGTATACAACTTGCCGTTCCGATGCAGTTTGGGGAATCAAAATACCAACAGGGCAGTTTTATCATTTGGGTGCAGATGAAATAACAAGGCCAAAGATTTTTTTTTATTTTCTTACTAGCGGACGCCCGCGACTTCGTCCGCGTGAAAAAGTAACTTTTTACCCCCCTTTCAACCTCTTACAACCTCCTTTTCGCAATAAAAAGTAGCCTATGTTCTTTCTCAGGGTCTAGATTATCTGTATATCAAATTTCATTTAAATCCGTTGAGTAGTTTTGGCGTGAAAGAGTAACAGACAGACAGACAGACAGAGTTACTTTCGCATTTATAATATTAGTATGGATAGCTCCCCATAGTCATAGACTTAGGGTGGACTTCGCGAACCCTTAAAACAGCTGTTAAACACTTGGTCAAATTTTATTCGTGGGAGAGCCATTTCATGCTCTATGTTTTGTCGAGTGAGTGAGGGTACCGGTGGTCCGGTTGGGAGGACTGGGGGTTAAAGGAGGGGGGGAAAGGTTGACACCGTACTTGTGACTCTACTGGTGTTGCAGGTGTCTATGGGCGGCGGCTCTCGCTTACCATCAGGTGATCCGTCTGCTCGTCTACCTATCGTCTTATCCCTGAACTTCCAAAGCTCGAAATTGTTAAGTGACAGCGTTAGATTATAATCTAACGGATTACAATATTACAATTATTTATTGACGAAGTTTGACATGTTTGAGCAAGGGTTTATTTAGCAACGATGGGCAGGTGACAGCTTGACCATAATTTATATTGACGATAATTTGTCATCTTTAGACTCCCCGCAGACTACAATCTTTTAATCGGCCGATAGTTTGGTCGGCTTCAAGATGTATGCAGATGCGCATAGTACAGTCATTCAGTATCGGCTGATAAAAAAGTTTGATGCATACAAACTGGCCAACCCGCTAAAGGGCAGGGCTAAAGACACAGACTTTGTAGGGAGTGAAGAAACGCACCGGGGAAAGAGCCCTTAGCAAGTACCTGGTGAGCGTCTCCCAAGATTCGGTCAGTATGCCGAGACGGTAGGAAGGACCATGGGCTGGTGGACGGAACCGGCCAACCCGACTTAACTATCGGCCGATAGTAAGTCTGTAGTCTGCGGGGACTCTTACTTTATTACTTTTAGTACTTATATCCTGCGAACGTGGCCGAACTGGTTGTAGGTTATTATTATCCTTAAGATTATCTTAAGACACTCCCGAAAGTTAAAGGGGAATTAACAAGTAACATTCGTGTTTGCCCAGGCTAGCGTGGAGGGAGGGAAGTTTGCAAAAATCACGGTACTAACAGAATCTCGGGCGCCCAACTTGTTAATTAGTTTCGACACAACTTACTTACCGTGAGGTACGGGATGTCTGATTAGTGAGGTAAATATGAGCTCCAAGTAAGTGTAGATTCTTTTTTCTTTCGTTGGAGATGAAGCCCTAGTCAAATTTGTTTTTTGAATGGCCGAGGCGCCAAAAGAGGAACCGGGACACCTGACGGTAAATAAGTCTATGAATACGAGATGTGCTAGATCGGTAGCGCTACCATGAGTGGACATCTAAAACTGACATACCGCAAACTATTGCTCTGTCTCTTTCAAATGCGAAGCGATAGTTTTCGATAGCGAGGATAGTATTTCAAACTCATGGTAAGGCTACAGAAAGGTCGTTGATGCGTTACCGGTCTTTTAGAAAGGGACGCTATTTTCTTCATCATCATCATCATTTCAGTAAATAAACGTCCACTGCTGGGCTTAGACCTCCCCAAATGTTATTTTCATGCACCGTATAGGTACGAGTACGTAAAATAAATATTGTTCAGTAGCCTTACCATGAGTTTGATATAGGATAGCCTCGCTATCGAAAACTATCGCTTTGTCTCTTTCATTGTGATCCATTTGAAAGAGACAGAGCAATAGTTTACGTTATGTCAGTTTTAGATGTCAACTCATGGTAGCGCTACAGAATGATTCTTAGAAGATGTAAATAAAGGGAGGTAACTGTAGGATTGATGTGTAAGAGAACGATGATTGGTTTAAGATGACGTGCGAGACTGAGAGAGAAGACGAATGACCTGTAAAGGTGTGTTGAAGCCATGGAGAAATTGAGAAACAAGAAAAAGTATGTACTTTTTCTTATAAATTTCTCCATGGCTTCATCATGTGATAGTCGAACTTATTCCAAATCCTGGTTTTATTACCCTGACTGACTATTTATAGGTACACCCTTAATATTAAAGAAGTTTTCAAAATACTTAATTAACTTACCAAACATAAGAAACACTCCATTAGAGAAGAAACAATTTCGCAAGGAAAATTCGTAAACTAACAAACCAGTTCTAGTTGGGAACAGTCTGTCACAGTAATATTAATGGAACAGCCGGGCGACCCGGGAATTTTCTCCAAGTTGCATCTAATTACGAGCGAGCGTTCCCGGGTTTGCTCGTTGTGTTCAGGTGAATTTTCGAACTCAGTTTATTTTATGCGCGCCAACTTGAAGTGCGCTCGAGTTATGATTGGTCGATCTTGAGCGGTGGGCTAGTGTGGATATGACCGCATATATCTACTAGTATAATTGAAGTAATATTATTATTTTAGAGAGACTAATAGGGTATTTGACTAATCTCGATATAGTAAAAAATATTGATACTTTATCAAAATATTGGTAAATAAGAATCAATAGCCTAAATTTTCAGTTAAAATAAAACGTCTAGCTGGTTTTGTGAGAATTCAAAATTTTATGGGCAAGTCTATTTTTAAAGTTTATAATATTATAAAAATAATTATATCATTGAACTACCCATACATTATACACAAACTTTTATTATAGAACCATGTATGTACCTACATAAACGAAAAATTTGATATAGCTACCAAACAAAATTTACTAGACGCGCATACAAGATACTTGCGTGGGACCTCACACGCTAGTAGCCATTTGTATAGAGCGTTTTTGGGCCTGCGTAAAATACCTATGTGCTCTTAAAGTTGTGATATCTCAGGTAATTCAAATCAGAATCAAATAATTAATACCCCTCTATTTAAGAAACATTGTTGCAAGAATCTTTTGATTAAACAAACACATAAAAAATAGTCAAATACCCTTTTATTAAACATTTAAGACCAATGTAACCTACCACCTAAAATTGAGCAAATAAATGTATTTCATTTCAGTTTTTTTAATATGAGCACAATAGATGACCTCACTCCGTCTGATGGTAAGCGGTCGGGCCGTGAGATCCAAATCAGTAAACCAGTTTTTTGCGCTATGAGTTGTTGCCGCCGGCAACAACTTACTTGCTCGCCCTCTCCCCCCGCGGCTGTCCGCCATCGCTTTCTTCGCGACACTTTTTTTGATTGGCTTAGCTTCAGCTCAGCAACATGTTATAAATGTTTATGAAGATGAATTTTGATGAAACTTCACATTTAAGCTTATACATCAAAATAACATACAAGCTACAATTCATAAAGACCAAATGAATATTATCAAAAATTATACCATTTATGAATCTTATTAGTATGTCACGGTGGCCAGCACATCAAGTTACTACAATCTGTCAAATTTCTTCAATCGAACCTCACTTTTATGTCAAACGTGTTTGGTTCAATATCAACTGAGGAAATTTGACAGATTGTAGTAACTTGATGTGCTGGCCACTGTACCTGGGTGAAACCGTGGAGAGCAGCTGATAATTTAATTGTAAAATACAATACCCTTTTATTTTACGATCTTAATTGAGTAGTGGCTATGGTGTTTTGCTCATGCACGGAAGGTCCCAGGTTTGAGTTCTGGTTGGGTTTATTGAGGAAATGTTTTTCCTAGCAAAAAAAAAATCCTCAGCTAATAAATATATTTTTATGTACTACTAATTTTAAATTATATTAGTGGGTATGTCCATACAATTATTTCCCGCTGCACTCTCTCAGAGTTAAATAACGTCCCCGTGAGAGACGTATGTATTTGGGACTAATGATGTATGTCATCTGGCCGTTCGCTTATTTTGCTCCGCTTTTCGCTCCGCTCGAGGTTAAGGTACCATTCACTAGCGCCGCCAGTTGAAGATTATTAAATGTAATGTATAGAACGATCGCTTTGTCGTGTCACTTAAATAAAAAATCGTTTATTATATTACAAACTAGTAGCCACTAGTTTGTGATAATATAACGATTTTCGTTTCGGGACAGTAGCTCCACTGTCTACCAATAGATGGCACTGATTGCATCGCGCAAGTGTTTCGTATTTTCGGTTGATTAAGCCCTGGCGTGGAATATGAGATTTACCTCTTTATAAATTGTATAGATAGATAGATGAAAAACGATCTAATCATACTACGGGCTCCGAAGCGACAGCTTTGGACGCAACCCGGAATTGCGCGCTGAGATGAGATAAATGCTTAAGAACTAAAATCCGCTAGATGGCGGATAGTTAGACTAAGGTCCAACTTCAACGTCATTGGTTGTTTAGTGTACATCTTACATCAAAAATAACCAATCACCGTGTAAATGACTTCAGTTCTGCAGTACGTCATCTAGTAGATTTATCATTGATTGATTTATTTACTCTGTCTGTGGTGTATGTATACCTAATGTTACCTAATAATGTAATTAACAAAAATTACGTGGCGGCGCTAGCAGACTAGTAGCCAACCCTTAAGCGCATTGCAAACAACAACTTTAAATGAAGTCCCTGGATAAGTTCGCCTGCTTTATTTACTTTGATGGTATTTCTGAGTTGCGTTATGAAGTGCTGTTCTAAAATATTTCTAAAGTTTAGAATACTCCAGTTTATCCTAACTTTCTCAGACTGAGAACGTCACAATAGGGTATTTGACTAATCTCGATATAGTAAAAAATATTTATACTTTTCCAAAATACTGGTAAATGAGAACCAATGGCTAACATTTTCAGTTAAAAATATAACGTCTAGCTGGTTTTATGAGCATTCAAAGTTTCATGGGCAAGTCTATTTTTAAAGTATAAAATTAAAAAAATATATATATATCATCGAACTACCCGTACATTTTTCACCAACTTTTATTATGAAACCATTTACATAAACGAAACATTTGATATAGCTACCAAACAAAATTTACTAGACGCGCATACAAGATACGGGCGTGTGACGTCACTTGCCTGTAGCCATTTGTATAGAGCGTTTTTGGGCTTGCCCAAAATATGTGCTCTTAAAGTTGTGATATCTCAGGTGATTCAAATCAGAATCGAGCAATTCTTTCAATAATGTTTCTTAAATTGAGAGGTATTTTGATTAAACACATAATTTTTTTTTGTCAAATACCCTATTGTTGTCAACTGAAATATTTGATTCCAATAAAGCTGGTTATTGCTTGTAGCGCCGGTATTGTATTTGTAAATTACCTTAAACTCACCTAACCATGTAGCAATGTATCTTATACTGTATCGCCCGGACCCTACGTACCATGAGTTCATCAGATACGTTACACGCTACACGGCTTGGTGAATTTTTTTACAACCCCCTTGTCGCAATAAAAAGTCACCTATGTTCTTTCTCAGGGTCTAGACCATTGGTATACTAAATTTCATTCAAATCCGTTTAGTAGTTTTGGCGTGAAATAGTAACAGACAGACAGACAGAGTTACTTTCGCATTTATAATTTAGTAAGGATTTTGAAAAAAGTGTACAAAGATTCAAAAACGGAACAAAGAAATCGAGTTCTGATGCCGACTGTACGCCGGAGTCTCGTCATCAGAACGTAATAGCTTTAATCTTCGAGGTGTCAGCGAAAAATTTTAATTATATTTCATAGAAAAAATGCCGGGAGAAGATGAACGACCGTTGAACGGTGGGTTCTGTACAATTTTTAAGGTAAATTGTTTTTTTTCACGAGGATCACTGACTCTAAATAATTGGAATAGCTAGGACAAAGATTTTTTTTACTCTTTAAATAAATAATTTAAGCCCCTAACTAAATGTTTACAATTAAAGCTACTTGACGTCTCTGAGTGTGGCAGTAAGATTGCTAATTCGACATAAAATTTACATGTTGTATTTTATGTAGGTAGAATTAACTTTATATGAGAAGTTTAATATTTTTTTGCATATTTTTATGTATAAAATAGGCTTGTCCTTGGCTTCGTACTGAACTCCAGAGTAGAGAAGAAGCCTACGATGGATTTCTAAAAGTCAAAAGTAGAACAAATGTTATTCAGAATTAGAGCAGGCCTGTCCCACTCCGCGTGTAGGTATCGAACTTGCAAGTACATGCGGCGTCCCCTCCGGAGGGGCAAATTAGTAGAAAATCACGAACGAGCGGCGACGCACGCGCGACAGTTGCTTGAGATAGAAAGAGAACGCACTTCTAGGTATGAATAATGGTAGGCATTGAACGCTGGGCGGTCGGAATTTCAACGTTATGTTATGGTAGCCTGAGTCTTCATTTCCATAAACGGTTTTTAGGAGTGGGCTTTCTGTACATGTACTATTAAGTATTCTGTGATTAGAGGTAGAAAACGTGGTTGAAGCGAAGTGAATGTCTTCATTTACAGCCTGAATAAACGAGAATGGGACGGAATATACGAAGCATATGCACTCGCACATGTTCCGTATAGTTATGTATAATGCAGAATCGTATAGTACGTTACCACAAAATAATTACACACAGAAAGTAGACTGCCCACTAAGAGCTAAAAACGTGTCATGTACTCACGCATGTGCACTAACGGGGAAATACGCCTTTTCGACCACATTAATCCTAGCCTATGACATAAGATTGTCGAACTGTCGAGGTCTGTGGTAGAGGCCGCGCGCTTATGTACTCATGCCGGGCAACAACCCTAGCATATGTCAACGAACTCTTCTAAATTCAAAATCAGGCTGAGTCTACCTTCTGTGTGTAATTATTTTGTGACGTTACGTTACGTACTGTCCAGCGCGTAGGTCAACGAACTTCGATACACTTTACACGTGAAAAAGTTCTCCCTTCTATTGTCCGTTTGTTAAAGTACTCCGATATAATTTATTCGACGTTTAAGGAACCCTACCGGGCGACGATGACTCCCTAATTGGAATTATCCCGCTCAAATTTGAGGTTTTGAATAATGAGCGGGACGCATAACGAGGGCTAAGAGGATTGCTCCAGGATTCTGGGATTCCCAAAGTTGTTTGATTCACCCTGTATACAGAGGGCCTATGATGAAACGGAACTCATGTGGAACTATAAAGGTTACCTACATCATAATCAAATTGTAACAACACAGTAAAAAAAATGCGGATGTCCATGGGTAGCGATGATAACTTATCTTCAGGTAATCCGACTGTTCGTTTGCACTCTATGTCATAAAAAAACATTACTGCGTGAAATAGATAGTCAATTGTACGTACAGCCACACATCAAAGTATACAAAACTGTCAAATTTCTTCAATCGACTCTCACCTTACTGTCAAACAAATAAGGTTGAATATCAATTGGAGAAATTTGACTGATTGTGGTAACCTGAGGTGTGGCTGTCTTTACTTACACTCACATTGTACATCTTTTTTGATTGGACACTATAGGCCACAGGTATTCATCACATGTGATTGTTCTTTCCTCGGTAGTTTCGTAATTGGCCCTATCTATGTTTGTATAGACAGGGCTAATAACGAAACTGTGTTTGTTTAATGAATACTTTTACAGTGAATAGAATAGAATAGAAAATATTTATTTGGAGCAAATAATAATACACATAATGTGTTCATCACACAAAAACCAGTTCAGGGTGGGGAAAGAACTCACGAACTATGGCTATTTTAGTTTAGGAAAATTGCTAAAATAAAAAAAGTATAACTGATCTCAAATTATGTTTAATATCAGTTTAACTTTCGTTAACCCTTTATGGGGCTCTGTCGATATATTAGACACCATATTTTGAACCGTATGTGTTGGAGATAAGGTCCAAAACCAATGAATTGTATACACCTACTGTCCATTAAGGGGTAAAATCGTTGACAAATAATTATGCGTAAACTATTCAGGAACTATTTTTGTTGTTGGCGGCTGATAGTTAGCTTTATACACACTCCAAGGTTTTCTCCAATTAGAATACTCAAGCACCGCCTTGCATAGCGTCTCGTAGTCTTTGTTCCACCACTTGCGAAAGTTTTTCTTTGGGGTAAAAGTCCCAGGTTTGTTTATCTCTTCGCACAAGTTGCAGACGTCTTTTTCGTTGGGATTTTTTGCATATGTGTAGTGATTGTGCCATCTGTAAGTAGAATAATTTTGGATTATAATAAGTTGGATTTGGTAGTGCAATGTCGGGTCAATGTCCTCAAACATTAGATTAGTATGGATACACTAGCGGGATTTAAAAGTTTCGGACATATTACATAGGTACGTGTAAAATACAATATTTTCTGTTAGGTGTTCGCCCGAAGCACGAAAGGTCTCGGGTTCGATTTTAAAAGTTATCTTGAGTCTGGGTCCCCAGTTAATATAGTCCTCTGGTACTCATAGAAAGAAAGAAAGAAATATTCTTTATTCAATTTAATTCCTTATAGAACATTTATAAATGTCAAATATTATGTAAGCTACCGCTGATTCGGAAAGTTGATTTCTACCGAGAAGAATCATCATAGTACTCATTGCCCTAGTTTGAGACCAGGTTGATTGGTGTGATTGTCTGGCGCATTTATTTATTTATCTTCTATTCTATTTACTTATAAAAGTGACAAACACCAAAGAAAAATCGAAACACTAGCACGTTGCAATCGATACCCAGTGCCATCTATTGCTAGACAGTGTAACTAATGCACCGAAACGAAGTGAGGGCGGGCCACAAGTTTATTTATATTAGAAAAGAAAACAAGTACCCAAGTAAGTTAGAAAATCTTTTATCGAAACTGTAATCGATTTAGTATAGGCGCTGTCGGCAAGTTACTAAAACACTTACTTGAAATAGTCTTGATATATTTTTGGATGCTTAATTGCTTCATTCATCTGGAAGGCAATAGTTTCTGCATCATTTTTTTTCGCGTCTAAGTACGAACCAGGTGGAAGAAACCTGAAAGTAAAATATTTAGGATTTTTTTTATGTGGTAGGTGGCAGACGATCGGACGGATCACTTGATAGTAAGCGATGGCCGCCGCCCATAGCAACCGCAACACCAGTTAGAGTCACACGTGCGCTGCTATCCTTAAACATCTTTTCCCCCAATTGGGCCCCGGTGCCTCAATCACTCGACGAAACACAGCGCAGGCGCTGCTTCACCGCCGGTCCTTCTGTGATTCCGTGGTATTACACTAAGGTCGAGCCGGCCCTTCATGGCCGAACCAATGGCTCTCAATTGATATTCAACTTAATGTGTATGACAGTAAGACGAGAGTCGGTTGAAGAAATTTGACAGTATTATATACTTTAATATATGGCTGTACGTACAATATTTTGCATTTTGAATGATTCAATAGATAGATGGATATTTCAATGAAATCTTACCGTGAATAATCAGCTCCACCATACACAATAGGAACCGTATAATGCAGCAATGGATGCAAAATCTTCTCCGTCACGTAATCCTCATGCAAGGAGTTCTCAAACGAGAGGTAGAAATAATACTCTCTCTGTAACAGTTCCATACAATCCTCCAGACGGTCTTTGGGGCACCTCAGCGGTCCACACCACCCGTACACATCAACCTTCAATCCATACTTCATAAGTGCTCTCTTTATACTTTCAGTGACATTCAACCTGTTACTCTCAGTTTGGCAAGTGGAGACGAACCAGGCAGCAGTCTTATTTTTGCCTTGAAGGATCTCCTCACGCTGTCAGGGGTTGGCAACATCGGTTCAATCCACTCCATGCCAATTTTGGGGCCGACGATCGCTTCATTTTTATCTAGAACTTTGACATAAGACCATGGAATGTCAGAGTCTAACTTGTAAGTCCAGGTTAAGTTGTAGTAGTTTTCATGTGTTTGGAAACAGACGGGGAAGTGTTGCGCAGATTCTGTGCCGACGAAGACAAATTTTTGGTGGGGGCTTCGTGCGATTGGGTGGACGTCCCAGTAGTTCTCAATGTCGAAGAGGATGGCGTCAAAGTCCCTGACGTCGGAGAGGAGCAGCATGTTGTTGGTTAGATAGCAGTTTTTGAAGGTGCAGTTGCTTAGTAAGAAGGTTTTCTGGCCGTTCATGAGAGCAGGGGTGCTGGAATAATTTGAAAAAAAAGTAAGACTACATAAAACATGGTACATACTGTAGCGCTACCATGAGTTGACATCGAAAACTGACATAACGTATACTATTGCTTTGTCTCTTTCAAATGCATCACAATGAAAGAGACAAAGCGATAGTTTTCGATAGCGACGGATAGTATTTCAAACTCATGGTAGGGCTACTGGTCTAAAATAACGTTTTCCCTTGTGCTTTGGAAACTTGGAACCAACGAAAGATCCACAAACACCAACAACAACATGAATATTGGTTCGATCGTCAAACATTAATTGTATTGGTGTGGGAATCGAACCCGCGACCCTTGCGTCTCAACTGGCCCTCAAACTACTGCGCTAAACGGGTCTTCAATTCTTATTATAATGTGTATCAAACTGCAGTCTATCGGTTTTGCATAGTGAAACAATATTTTCTCTTCTTTTATTTCCTCAAATAATGCATTTAATGTTGTTGTTGAGGATTTAAATTTTAATTCAATTGAAACTCACTTTAATGATCATTAGAAAATGTACGCTAACATGCACGCAATGCAACACCCAACGCCATCTTTTGGTAAAATGTCGAACTTATAGCAAAATAAACGAACCTGAAGGCGGACCCTTAGTCCCTAACAAATAAATAAAATACCTGTAAGTGGTGAATCCTTTGCTCCATCTCAAAATATACTTATAGTCTGTAGGCAGCCTTACCAATGGTTCATACACACTAATGTTTACCGCTGAGACGGTCTTAGAATAAGACCTTCTATCGAAATAGTAACGAATTTCAACAATTTCAACAGTATTCTTGAATAATATGGTTTTTAAGCATTGGACTATTAACGCACTGTATGCACCGTATAGGATTACTTTTAATAATCTTGCCATTTTTAAAACAAAAAGTAACACTTAAATATGCCAATCACCAGTTGATAATTTAATTTACATAATTATTTATTGTAGTTACAGTAAATTGTTTTGGAATTATTATTGATTTATTTCTATGAATGTCTTAGGACCGATTTTTTTATTCCTAGTCAAGGATAAAAACTAGTAAATAGTAAAATATAGACAAAAAATATTTTCGAACAATAGTTAGGTTAACCAATGAAATGAAAGTATCATGATGACCTAGAAGTAAGAAGACTTGATATGAACTGAGGATACTTTACTGAGAGTTGCAAAAGTTATGCGTCGGCGCAGTTAATTCTGTGAATTGGACATTGTGTTTGCATTTCGTATTTGCGTCATACTTGAATGTGTTTTTACGTTCACAACGATACAATTCTAAAATTGTCAAATTCTTGTCAATATCGAATCCCAGTGTGGAAACGGAATAACTTACTTAAATGATAGGAGGAAGAAGATAATATGTTTCTATTGAACTTAAACTAATTGTAACCCGCTTTGATTATTAACTCACTGCCGAACTCAGAGAGTCATTTAACCTTAATGCTCTTTATCTTGATTATGGATAGTCTTTATGACTATTAAAATAAAGGTCAATATATTTTACTTTAGTGACAAATAAAGTTTAATTAACGTCTCTGAGTACGGCAGTCACTCCTGTTCCCGTAACCCACTACCTATAATACGCAAAAATATCATTAAACATTTCACTTAAAACGCAAAGTTAAACTCACGTATGCAAATAAAGCATAAAAACGTTGGCCAGAAGGGAAATATGTCGGCAATTATACTAAACAGAAAATTAAATATGAAAATCTCTTTGTCCGGGCGAGAGCGCGTGTGTCCGGCACGGCGGGCGGTATGCAAATGAGAACAAATAGACGAGTGGCGACACCGCGCGGTCGGTGGACGCATTATTTAGTTTTGAAATGATAACGTGTAAATTAAATTTCGTCATAGACAAAGAGTGCATTCTATGACGAAATATTTCAATCTTCTTGCCCCGTACGAGTACAATATTCTATAGAGCATTATTTTTAAATTGTTTTCGTAAATCGTAAATTAAAATGGGAGCATAATATGAGTTAGGTATGTTACATTAAAATATTATACGGGTCATGTAATTATCTCTATGAAACGTTTACTTAGATATTAAATTTATAAAGCCTATCACGTTTGTATGAAAACCTCAATGGGCGGTTAGATGTACCTCTGAGTGTATATAGCATAGCATAGATAACGAAGTTACATAGTTTAAAGGCTCTCCTTCATATTCTGTCTTCGCCCAGACGCGTGCAAGCGTTAAATGAATGAACTTTTTAAGTTAAGGTCCCTCCAACTTCAAGTTTAAAGCCAGTTGCAAATCGAAAGCGATAACATAAAAGGTCGTTCTTCGATATTTCATTTTCGTGGCAGTCATTAAATCTAGGTACTATTCCTCCTAAATTGACGTCAGAAATAAAAGATACCGATTATATCGTCATAAGAATTTCGGGAGGAATAGTAGATTTTGTGAATATCCACAAAATATCTCAAAAGTCAAAGAATGAGCCAAACATGGCGAGAAAACCTATCGATAAAATAAGCGAAAAATAAACTGCTGTTCCATACGTTATTGACCAGAAGCCGTTTTATTTTGTATAGAACAGATCTTATTTGCTAAAAGGACTTTAGTCATGATACCGAGAAAGATAGGGCTTCGTGAAAATAACCACAAAAAAAATTGTGGTAACTTTGAGCTGTTGTTAGCTTAGCAGCAAGACCCAATACGGCGACTCAGGTTTTTCTGGATACATCAGATGAAAAAGGACTCTCCTTCTCTCTCTCTATCACCTTCAAAGGCCGATTTAGAGACTGATGACTGAGAATAGATGGCCAAATCCACTTCGGGTCACTGAGTCAATTGAACTAAGTTCTATTTTCTTCATTGTCGTTACACTCTTGACAGTGGTCGTGGCCGTCACATCAATGTTTATGGCCTGCTTTACAATCCTTCGCCATTCCTCTCTCAGTAACATTTTGGTCCGTTCCACGAATGCTCTAGAAAACCGTTTCTAGAACATTCTTAGAGCAAACCAAAGTAAGTTAGCTTACATTTTATCGCTTCCAGTGTGCTCCAACATTTCCCCCGGCTTTGAGGTCGTGCCACGATGAACAACATCCTTACTTTTAATGACTTTTTGCTAATATTCCACCACGGTTTCGCCTTGAAAAACTTCGCTCCCGTGAATTCTGCGTTTTCGATATTTAAAGATACTTTTCCCTGTTTGAATAACGAGGGCTAATAAAAAGTTTTTAAGTACCCTCCCACGGCGTGAAAGGATCTTTGCGGTGTGGAAACTGATTTGAAAATATTCAAGGAATGATTGAGTTTTTTTTAATTAGATGCTGCGCAACTATGGAAACTGCATTTTTTCATGTGATAGTAATAGTTAATGGTAAGCAATATGGTATAATCGCTAATGGAAAGCGATTGCCGTCCATAGACAACTGCTACACCAGTCACAAGTGCGCATGCCAAGCTTTAACTTAATTTCCCCCTATTGGGCCTCCGGTTCCCACAATCACTCGACGAGACACAGCGTAAGCTGCTGCTTTACGGCGGTCTTCTGTAAGGCCGTGGTATCGAAACCTAAAATACTTATATCTTATTTTAAGATAATATAATATCCTCCTAGCCAATCTCAACGATAAACCATCCACGCAGGACAGCAGAAATATTTTTTTTGTTCACTATGACTTCAGGATAGATTTAAAAATACTTAAAAAAAACTATTTCACTTCCAATACCAGAAGAACCAAACCAACCACAAGTGCATCGACGTTTAAAAAAAAATACACTCTTTTCTTGACGTTGGAAAATTCCCAAAAGCTGTAGCAGAAAAGTGAATAATGGAAAAAATACTAATTTAAATTCCCTTGAAAACCAAAAACAAATGAATTATCACTGAATCACTCCAGTAAATCGAATGACATTTAAATAAGCAAGTCAGCATCCGTGGAAATATTGGCGTCGGCAATTTTTTGCCGTTTTTTATTACAACGAACTTAAGGGGTAGCAAACGTGCTACAACATTCTCTGCGTTGGTGACATTAAATGATTTTTTTTACAAACGAGCAAACGGCTCACCTGATGCTAAGTGATCACCGCCGCCCATGGACAGCTGCAAACAAATGCGTTGCTGCCTCCTTAGGAAGGAATAAGCCCATTTCTTGAAGATCACTTGTCGTATCTGCTCGGAAACACCATCGTTGGCAGCTGGCTTATGTAAGCTGTTTTTATATAACGGGTTTTATTAGAGCACATATTTTTACACGATGTTCTACACAAAATGTTAAATATTATTATATTTAATATATTTAAGTATTGTTTTTGTAATTTCTCTGTTGTCCGATATCTGTAACACAGGTACTAAATACGGAATCAGGTCCATGTATGATGATGTACGAATTTATTATTCACTAGCGGCCGCCCGCGACTTCGTACGCGTGGAGTTAATTATTGACACTTACCGTCATATTTTGGACAATCCACACAATATATTTTTATAAATTGTAGCCTATGTGTTATTCTGATGTATAAGCTATATTGTGGTAAAGTTTCATTCAAATCCATTCAGTAGTTTTTACGTGAAAGAGTAACAAACATCCATACATCCATACTTACAAACTTTCGCCTTTATAATAGTAGTAGGATTGTAACATACAGTAGCAATACAAAGACAGTTACGACTATAGGCTCAAATAATGTTCTGAAAATATGTATTGGTTAGGTCACTGTAACTTTTGCCGATTTTAATGGACGCATCTGGTTGTATGCCCCTTAAAAGGAAGTTAAGCCGTCGAGTCAGGGTGATAATTTTATATTCAAGAGATATCAGACAGACAACGTTAAAATTATATCGTTCATTTGCCTACAGGAGGGTTTTGTCTATGGATTCGATATTTTTGTAATAGGGTGCATAATGAAAAAAAAAGATTTGTATTTATGTAAACCAGCTGCAAAAAAGCTGTTCTTACATATTTCATAATAATGAGGTTATCATCAAGATGCAGTTGGTCTGGGTAGCAAGGGTATGTCAATTATTTATTTATTTAATGCAGTTCACAGAATACATTTACTTACCTACCAAGTTTCAATAATATAGCTCATAGGTACTTTTAGTAAAGTACCTATACTGTCCCACTGGGCTTAGGCCTCCATCATAGAAATCAAGTAATCGGCTATTATGATGGGATTAGGCTTAGTATTATGATGGGATATAGTGGGACACTAATTGTGGGACAGCCACGCTTCGGCATGAATGGGCTGGCTCGACCGGAGTGATACCACTGCCTCACAGGAAACCGGCGTGAAGCAGCCCCTGTGCTGTGTTTCGCCGAGTGAGTGAGGGTACGGAGGCCCACCAGGGGGGAAGGGGATAAAAGGTTTGCAGCGCACTTGTGACTCCACTGTTGTTGCAGGTGCAATTGCTTACTATCAGGTGATCCGCCTGCTCATCTGCTACCTATCACATAAACAAAACTGTGAAATGCGGACGGACGGACATACAGACGTGACATGACGAATCTATTTAAACGGTCCGTTTTTAGCCATTGGGCTTCGGAATCCAAAGAAGTAGGTAACCGATCTAGCCTTTTACAACTATAATTAAACTCACCACCAAGCAACTGAGGTGGTTATTACCGAAATTGCTCTGAAACAAAACGCCAGATTAAAACGTTGCAAAGTTCCCGAGTTGCGGGAACGAAATTTAAACCCGAATTAGTGTTGTAACTTCGACCGAGAAACGGGATCTGTTACGAGTATTATGATGGGTACAGATGGCGCAATGCGGACGGTAGATCCGCCTTAGGTAGTATAGATTAGAAAATCAATTATTGCGGTAAATGTATACAAAGATAAACCTTACTTTGAGACCAGGACAATAAACCATAAAAAAAATGTTTATTCAGTTAACTTACTGTCTAAAAAAAACTTATGAACAAAACAAGATATTTAAACATTATTACAAGTAGGTAGGTACACAATGTACAATGTATGTGATGTTGCTAAATTTATTGATATTATTTTGTTAAATAGCGGTACCCGTTACCGTGTATAACCTTGGGAGACCCACGCTTCGACATGAATGGGCCGGCTTAACCGGAGTGATACGACCTCACAGAAGACCGGCGTGAAGTAGCGCTTGCGCTGTGTGTCGTCGAGTGAGTGAGGGTACTGGAGGCCCAATTAGAGAGCAAGGGGTTAAAGGTTGGCAACGTGTGACTTCGCTGGCATTAAAGGTGTCTATGGGTGGCGGAAATCGCTTTGCGTGAAACTCACTAAAATTACTAATTCCACATATTATTTACTAAGTGTGCACTAAATGGTGTTCAAATTTGTGACTCTACTGGTGTTTCAGGTGTTTATCGTTTACCATCAGGTGATCCGTCTGCTCATCTGCCACCTATCAAAGATTTCCACCTATCACATTAAAAAATTACACGAAAAATACTTTTTTTTTCGATTTCAAATCTAGTTCCATAAACAATTGAATTTTTGTTTTGTTTTGTAGAACACCACATAAAATATATGCATAGAGTGCACAAATTGTATTTTTTGTTGCGCCAAATATTACGATTTGAAAGCCATGATCGCTAACCGTTTCGAGATCCGCTTTTTTTTTTTTTTTTTTTTTTTTTTTTTTTTTTTTTTTTTTTTTGTTGACCCAGGGGAAATGCGTTACGCATACCCGTCCACCGGGGGGTGGACGGGTTATGTCGGACTCCCCCCGCTGAAGGCGGGGGTTTACCGACTAAAACCCCTGGGACTCTCCCTCATCGTCCATCTTGGAAGATGTCATGGGTCCGCGACACGGAGCCTAGCACCACGACATCTTCCGGACGGGGCCCGCCTACACGGCGGGCACGGCGGAACTCCCCCCGGGGTCGGGGGGGTGGGAGGGGACAGCCGAGAGAGTCGAGCCGTCCCCACCGGGCTGCGGAGGGTGTCCGTGCAATGCCGGCGGTGGTACCCCCGTACCACCCGCCAGCGGACCCCCTCCATGGAGAGGTAGGAGACGCACATATTGGCGTCGTCTCCTCCCCCTCCTTGCCCTTCGAAGCGCGGGGGCGAGTGGATCTGCCTCTCGCTCGCGCTCCGCCGCCTCCTTCGCTGCCATCACGTGCTCGCAGAAAGCAGCGAAGGCCTTCCAGGCCTCTTCACTCGCTAGCATAGCTCTCACTATACCAGCCATGAGAGGTCCTGGCCGACCCTCGCCACCAATGCGTAACTGCTGCGGAGCCCACGACGCACACACCGCTAGGGTGTGTTGCGCCGTGTCCTCCACAGCGCCGCACGCGTGGCAGGAAGGCGTCTCCTCCCGGCGGATCTTGTGCAGGTAATAACCGAAGCAACCATGCCCGGTCATTACCTGCACCATCCGGAAGGAGACGACGCCGTGCTCCGCTCAAGCCACCGGTCCAAGACCGGGCGAGCGCGTCGAGCGTTCTCCGGCCGTAACGGGTGAGGACGAGGTGCTCCGACCATCGCCTCAGGAGGACCTGCCGGGCCTCCTTCCGTACGGCCTCCCGCTCGACGGGGCAGAAGGACTCCCCTCGTGCCCGCTTCTTCCGCCGTATAGTCATACACGGCGGAGAGAACCACAGCGTCCGACTCCCACGGAGGGGTCTCGGCGAGCAAGCAGGCCACGTCGAAACTTACCGTACGGTAAGCTCGAGCGACCCGCTGCGCTATTGCTCGCTGAGGCCCCCGCAAGAAGGGAAGGTTTTCCCCTCTCGCCAGGGAGTCCGACCAGACCGGCGCTCCGTAGAGCGCCATCGATCTCAGGATGCCGGCATAGAGACGCCGGCACCTGGAGCCTGGTCCGCCCAGGTTCGGCAGCAGCCACGACAGCGTGTCTGCTGCCCTGAGGAGCCTCGGTGACAGCCTGCTAAAGTGCAGGCCAAACTGCCACCGAGGATCCAGGGTGAGGCCGAGATAGCGCATCTCGGCCTTCACCTGAACCTGGGTCCCTCCGACAGAGATGTGTCTGCCGAAGGGAAACCTCTCGCCAGACCGAGGAAAGTAAATGACCTCGGTCTTCTCTATGGCGCACTGCAGTCCAAGGCGCCGCACCCTTTCTACGACTGAGTCCACGGCCCGTGATGCCTTCGCCGCGGCCACCTCGAACGTCCTCCCCCGGGCCGTGACTAGAGTGTCGTCTGCATAGCAGATGACACTCCAGTCCCGGAGGAGACGGCCGCGCAGGACCCAGTCGTAGCCGATGTTCCAAAGCAGGGGTCCAAGAACAGACCCCTGGGGAACACCGGCCTCCACTTTGCAGCGCCGGACAACTTCCGTCTTTGTCTGCGAAGACCACTTCACGGCCACTGAGGTAGTCCTTGATGAGGACCACCAAATACTGGGGCACCCGAAAGTAGCGGAGTGCCTCCAGTATTGTAGCGTGGGGAAGGGAAATTAAATGCATTTTTTATATCGATCGATATTGCCATAACTCCCTTCCCCGCCTCCGCCGCCTCCTTTGTTTCTCGACGGAGGCGTTTCAGGGCGTCGACCGTTGATCGGCCCGCCCTGAAACCATACTGGGACCCAGCTAGATCTGGACCCACGTCCTCCAAATGCGCGGTGAGGCGGGAAGCTACTATCTTCTCCAGCAGTTTTCCCACCTCATCCAGAAGGACAATGGGTCTGTAAGCCGACGGGGAGTCCGCCGGCCTACCCTCCTTATGGAGCAGGACCAATAAGCCCTGCTTCCAAAGCTTTGGGAACCAAAGCTTTAGAGTAACCGCTCCTGTCATGTTTTGACGGGATCCGAGTAATCCCGTCACAACCGGCCAGCCTTACTATTCGGAATAAATTCCCAGTTCGATTTAATTATCACTAATAGGATGAAGGCAGCCGATGGCGCGGAAACCGGCATATTAAAGAGTTTCACTGCGTAACGGATTACTTCTTAAGGGCGGGATTAAAGTAAACATTGAGTTTAGAGGATTAGATTATCTTATTTGAAACCCGAAGAGGTGGACTAAAATCGTCACACAATACTAGCCAACAGATGGGCGACGGTTGAGGGGCAGACCCAGAAAGAGATGGCGTGACGATTTAGACCACCACAAGCAGGATTGGCAAGCGCTGGTTACTAACAGAGACCGATGGAGGAGTTTGGGAAAGGCCTTTTTGACCAACAGTGGGACAGCTTAGGCAAAAAAAAAATACTTGAAACCATTCAATCGGTATCTGCTTAGCGTTCAAATCACAAAATAATCATAATTAGTGTTATAATTTTGTGGTCCAAATCCTGCTTTTTTAATCTTATGGGCGGTAGATGAGACGGATCACCTCATTGCGATTGCAGCAAATAGACATACACAACACCAGAGGAGTTACAAGTGCGCTGCTAATTTTTTAAGCCCCTTTCAAATAGTGCACGCTTCGCCGCTTCACGCCGGGTCTTTGTAGCCGATACTGCCGACCCAATCATGCCGAAACATGACTCTCCAACAATTAAAATTCAAATAATTGATATTCTCCCAGCGTTAAGTCCGCTTGTGACTACGTCCGTTGTAATGCTGTTGAAACGTCAAGTAGTACCTAAGTGCTATAATGTACTTATATTTTAATTTCCTTTTAGTCTCGAAGCCCCGTCTTTACCTTATTCGTATTTTCGGGTTACATTAGGCCTCCTTTTTTCTACAGAAGTTATCTCTTCATAAATAGTATACCTGCCTAGATCGATTTATCGGCGCCAAAATTTTAATTCCCATTCCTCCCCCATTGTACCTCCGGTATCGTGACTCACTCGGTGTACACAGCTAAAGCGCTTCTTCACGACGATGAGCCTGTAGTATCACTTCGGCTGAGCCGGCCCATTCATGAAAAAACGTCTCTCACGTTTCAAACTACAATGTTGACACCAATGTTTATCTATTAACAATGTATTGTAAAGTTGAAACAATGAATTCTATTCTAGTATTATTATAAACACTGATTGTGGTATTTTATAATAACGAACGTGAGTTCCCACAGTTCGTTACAGACAGACGGACAATGTCATTGTGTTTTAGTGTAGTGCCGAGGGTCATCAAAGAAGGTCCTAATTATGTGTCTTAGTGCAACTGTGATTCTATTTTTATTTATTGTAAGTAGCCCTATATTTTTTGTAGGACCGAATTTGAGCTTTAGCCCTACCACTGTTAGGTATATGAGTATTAATAAATTAACGTAGTAAGACCCAGACAGCAGACACAATGGAAAATCATCTGTTTTATGCCTTTTAAAGGGCTTTTGGGTCTTACGATGTTAACTGTGGGTTTCTCAAAAAACTTTCCGCTTCTGGACAAAACTATACAGGGCGTATCTGTGAACATTTACATCCCTTTAACCACGTGTTCTACCAACCATTCGGAACATTGTTTTATGACTTTTGTAAATTCAACGAAAATTTTATCAACTCCCCATACAAAGTAAACAAGTAAGTGACATGAAGAGCTGCAATGTCTAAAATTTAAAAGCCTCTATGAAAAATATGTTCTCAATTTAGTTATGATTTTTCAGACTAAAACCAAAGCAACAGTGGAAGACCATGGCGACCACTTCAACGCGGCGTATGCGCCAGCCACAGTCAACTTCAACGAAATATTCACAAACAGTCTCTCTCTCTCCGAGGACCCATCCCTCACCATTGGCACCAAAGACGACGATTTCCACATACACCACCCTGCTCTATTCGTCGAGTTCCGACCTAATAAGCAAGAAACCACGCAGCCCCCTCCACCCCCTATATTCCTGCTCAACTCTTCTTACTTGAAGAAAGAGAACGTGACAGAACAACCTGTCACGCCCAAGGTGACTTCCACGACTCGACTTCCATCAACCTCTACGACCAGAAAGCCAGAGCAACGATTCAGTGAAAGTAATTCCGATCCAGAAGAGGCAAAGAGGAGTATTGGATTTGATCTTACCTCCTGCCAGAGTTAGGTCGTTTAAGAGGATTTTTGATACTTTTAGAATTATCATGTCTCACACTTTTCGTAAGCGGTAGTTTGGCTATTGAGATTGGCAAAGCTGAACACAGCGTTAACTTTTATCGCGTCGTTTTAATTCTGAATTCCATATAATAGGTAATACGAATAAAGCCCCTTTAACATGTTAGATGATCAAAATAAAAATCAACTGTTCCACACAAAAAATAAATAGTATGGAACTGCTGATTTTTATTATGCTTTGAAGATCTAACAGCTATTAAGGTTTAATATGTGTTACTTATTATGAGTGCTTCGGGATTAAAACGACTAAAGTATAACGTTGCATATAAAAAAAGATTTAATTTTAAATTCAAGAGAACATTTTCAACACTTAAAAAGTCATTACAACAGCATTAAGATATAAATACAACAGTATTATTTGTAATATCCTATAAATTTAAAGGTAGTGAATATTATTCATATCCTTTTGCTACGACTACAAAAAGCACTTTCTCTGACTTAAATTAGAATCGTAACAGTTATTTAAAACCAGCGCACTGTCTGTAACATTTGCTATGAAGCAAATTTTGCTATACTTATTTTCTCGTAGCTAAACCGTACTACTAGTGCTACGAAAACTCGTAGCATTGCTACGATTTTTGTAGCACGTTTGATGGCTGCAAAATGTGTTTTTTTCTCATTGCTATTATTTTTTATGGGAAATTGTTATTTTATATCCCCAATATTGTTATATTAAAATGTGTTTTTCTCATTGTTGTTTAATTATGAATGATAAAAGATGTCAATTAAAAACAAAAATCACCCTCTGTTATTATTCCTCACATGACTCTACTGACATATTCTGGAAACAATAATGTGAATTCCAGACCAATCGAATTATCATTACACGTTTGGAAACTATTCCACACTTGTAGGATTCCTCACGATGTTTTCCCTCATCGCTAATGGTAGAAATATGGACATAACCTCACGGCCTCACAGAAGTCCGGCGTGAAACTACCTGCGGTGTGTTTCGCTAAGTGAGTGAGGGTACCTGAGGCACAATTGGGCGAAAGGATGGTAAGGGGCAGCGCTCTTGTGACTACATTGATGTTGCGGGTGTCTATGGCCGGTGGCAATCGCTTACCATCAGGTGATCCGTCTGCTTATCCACCAATCACATAAAAAACTATAGATTTGAAAACTTTGGAAATGCGTGCTCAGGTTCAAAACTACGACCTCTCATTTAGAAGGGACAAGTTATTATCCTACTAAGCTACTATGTTCAATGGTGTGGAATTATCTCATATGAGGCTCAAACTCTTTCTGATTTTGAAGTAAATCTTTTTAGCCTCGATCCATTTGCGTTTCTGAGTAGTACCTTTGACGTCACTGAGTCATTGTATAAAGAGCATTGTAACAAGCACTCCAATGCAGTTTGTCCAATTTACAAGTCCCCTACTATTTGCAACAGAAATGTTTGTTGATGAAACGAATACTTGTGTTAGGTCTAGGTGTTTGTGGTACCTTCATTGTTTTTGATTTCCATGAACAGCGATTTACACTTCAATAAGTACAGTAGCTCTGATCTCTCGCGGGATGGATGGATGGGATCTCAGGGGATGCGTCTGATCGTCTTCCACCTATGATATAAAAATAAATGTATGGGCCGTGGTTATTGATTTTTTACGTGATAGGTGGCAGACGAGGCAGACGGATCACCTTGATGGTAAGCGATTGCTGCCTTACCATCAAGTGATCCGTTTGCTCGTTTGTAGTACCTATCTTGCATAAAAAATTAGATCTACGAGTAAGTGAGATTGTAAGCGAAATCGTGCTCACAACTAGTACGGGCAGAACACTCGACACAACAGGCTACACTTGACTAAAACGTGATTCACGCTGATTGCACTAATTACACTCGACGCGGAATCGCTCGCGCCGCTCGCTCAGCTCAGCTCAGCTCAGCTCTTCAGCTCGAGCGAACGGTTCAACAATTAATTTTTGGATTAACGCCAAATGTGCAAGAAAAGAACAAGAAGGCTAAGTGTAGAACTCTATTTTACAGGTTTTTACAAGTTTGAGTCATTTTGACCCTTGATTAGTTTGTAAATCCTTTAGCCTTATCCCAGTCGTCATCTCTGGCGACAAACGAAAAAAAGAAACCATTTGTTATTAGTAGTGACGAATGGGTTATAGCAATAATTGTAATTTTTTTCTCCTTTGTAGTCAGTGGGCAAATGGTCAGAGATGACGACTGAGAAATAGCCGTAAATATTTAATTTTCATTAATGTATTCGATTATATGTTTCAATGGCTTTCAATGGCTTTCAATTAAAAATAATCAACATTTTATACTTAACATGGTACCTGTTTTTGAATCGTTACATTGAATCTTGATGGATTGTAACATGTCCTACATATTTAAAAAATCATTAGCAGCGGTAATCGTTTGCTGGCAATCTCATCTTGCTTGTCTTCTATCCAGCTTGTTTTTATGAGATGAGCTCACAAAAAAAAAAACAAGCTAAACCCGCATTGCTCCATGCTTTAAACATACAAATTTCTCACCAGTCGTAGCTCTTTGAAAGAAATTATAGTTAATTTATGAGGCGAGACAAGAAAAGTTGGCAGTCAACACCGTACTTAGCTGCTGGCGTAAAAACTTTTTTATTGCTGGTATAGTGCCTGCCACACATTAATTTAACCAATGACAAGTGATAAAAGAGATACGGGCCTCGCTTTGGCGAAAACACTATGTATTTGAAATATTATTTATGAGTATATGATAGGTGACAGAAGAGCAGACGAATCACCATGGTAAGTGTACAATCTGTTAGAAAATTTGATTTACTGATAATGTCCTTTAAAGTACCTGCTTTATATAATTGATTAATCTTTAACTCAGAAACTTGTGTGCACACAGACTTAACTTGATTATTTTTAGTTAACATGCAGAAGTAAAAGGACGGATTTGACAAATATTATAACTGTTTCAGCCATTTCTTAATTGCTGGGTAACTTTTGATTCCAATAAAACTTTGAGGGGGGAGAAAGTTGGCTCTTTAGCGAAATGTGTTAATTCGGAATGTTGACCAAGTTTCCTTGCTTTGGGGATGTTATTATCCTTTTTTAACTTTTGAACGACAATATTGGAAGTCTGATTTGAAATTTACGTAGGAATGGCGTAGGGATCTTCAATAGAAGGGCGTACTCCATTCTAAAAGGCTGGCAACGCATCGGGGACTCTGTTCTAATCACCGCCACCGCCGACAGTTCGTACCTAAGTACGTACTGCCAACACCACCACATCAACGTATATAAAACTGTTGAATTTCTCTCATTTTTCTGTCATACACATTAGGTCGAATATCAATTGACAGGTTGTGGTAACCTGATGTGGTGCTGACTGTACTTTACTTACTTTTACTTTACTTTGCTACTCGTATAAGCGATAAGACCGCCTTATTGTACTGTTTACTACTGTTGTTTCACTTACCTATGTATGTCTATTTCTGGGGTAATAAAGAATACTTATCTTTCTATTCATTACTTACCAACAGGTGACACGTTTGCTCGTTTGCCGCTAGTTTAAAAAATGAGAGACTCAAGAGAAATCTGTTCCATCAACAAACTAAGCAAGTTTGAACTGGTTGCATTCACCAACAGCACTATACATTGTATCTTTTTACTATGCTATTACCGTAAAAATATTTATCGAACACTTCAGAGTTCATTCAGAACCACTTAAGAGGCGCATCACTCTATACCAAGATACGTCTCGGGAGTACAAGCTCCACGGAATGTAAGCTAAAATCGTATTTGGCCCAAATAAAAGGAAGCCGGGAACACCGCATCCCTACATTGCGATATGGAAGGCACGTTTCCATTGCTACCTGTTTTATATTCATCTTCTTCGTCTTGGTAAACGTAGTGTAGGACGACTTCAGTGGCCTTAGCATGAGTTTGAAATACTACCCTCGCTATGGAAAACTATTGCTTTGTCTCTTTTATTGTGATGCATTTGAAAGAGACAGAGCAATAGTTTACATTTTGTCAGTTTTCGATGTCGAACTCATGGTAGCGCTACAGGCCAGATGGCGTGACGATCTGCGCAAGAAGGCTGGCTGGAGCTGGATGCGATTAGCCGAAGATCGATCAAATCGGCGAGCATTTGAAGAGGCCTATGTCCAGCAGTGGACTGCAACAGGCTGATGATGATGATGAGTATATTTATAGCTCATCATCACCATCGCATCATCATGTTCTCAGATTAGGTATAAACCTGTAATGTTAGAAAGAAAGAAAGAAAATACATTATATAATTTGGACACCATAACACGTACATTATGATGCAGACAATATGTTACAATGTTAGTAGTTAGTAGTGTTTTAGATTTTGAAATAAATAAATAAATCATCCCAGCATGCCGTCCTAGTCAATATTCCGTGGGAGTATTACGCTTTGGCATGAATTCCAAGCTCACAATCGACGTAAAGACCTACATTTATTTTTCAATGAAAAATCCAGAGATTCTAAAGCGTAAATGTAGCTTCAAAGGACTCACGTTGTAATGAAAAGAACCTGCTTGAAATTGTGATATTATGACAAGGCCAAAGGCGCATAGAAAGTCCCGGTCGTGAGTTCGATTTCTATTCTTGACAAAAATTTGTTTTATAATATCTATCCAAAAATTTGGTTCCTCCTCGGTTCCTCATTGATTTGGAGTCAAAATGATGAATTTGCTCTAAGCTGATGTAAACTCATTATGTCAAAATTATTATAAAGTCGTGCCGTATAAAACCTTGGAGCCACGCCTGCCTTTCACAGCGCCCCCGTAAGGATGCTTATGATGCGGTGTTGCAGTTTATTTAATTTCCTCAAAGGCATTACGTGGAAAAAGCATGTTTTCAAGTGGCTCCCCCTGGCGGGGCACCGCGGCAGCCACAGTGTAGGCGAGAACGGTAAATAAATTAATATTCTCTTTCATCTTAGCGTATAGTTCCCGGTTTCGTGCTGTCACTTTGGAGGACAGAAGGACGCTTAGTACTGCACGCTGAGACGTCACTTAACCTTAATACTCATTACCGTTAGGCATAGCCTTATTGTCTATTGAAAATGAAAATCAACATTTTTACTTTAGTGACATTTAAGGTTTAGTTAATGTCTCTGAAATGCGGCAGTTAGACCATAATTCAGGATTTGGGGAGTCTGTTTATAAGAATGAAGCGACTGCCTCCTGACCTTCGCAACCCTTAAACAGGGGAACCAGATTAACTGAACCATTTTACACGATTCAAAAATTATCGAATCATGCAGGTGTTCTAACGACTAGACAGCTGCTACTAGGTATTGCAATGTGGTACATACAGCAAAAGCGATTGTAGTACTGACGTACAGAAACTTCGTGACCCCCCTAGGGGTTGTGACTCAAATTTTGAGGAACACTGGTCTAAAACATGCATAAAATCAGTGATTTCATAAGGGTAGGCTAAGTAGAATCCGTAGATCTTTAAGACGCACAACACCAGCGTTTTATTGAGTGACTGTGACTTTGACTGACTCCTTTTGACTCCCCACTTTTTTCGATAAATTGCACTTGACATTGGCAACCTCACACCAGAGAAGTAGGTTCCTCAATGCAGGTATGTATAGGGAAAAATATATCAAAAGCAGAACGAAGATACTTTACTGTTTTACATTATACTGTCATATCCTTTCTCGTTATACCACATCATAGTGTCTGTCTAGTTATGTTTTTTAAGGGTACCTATGGGTTTTACACAAACTTTTTCTGAATAAAAATTCATAAATTCTTGACTTCTTTTTGAGATGGGAATAATATAGGTACAGACAGCCACACATCATGTATACAAATCTGACAAATTTCTTTAATCAATTCTCAATTTTATGTCAAACACGTTAGGTTCAATATCAACTGAGCAATTTTGGCAGATTGTGGTAACCTGATGTGTGGTCGTCTGTACTTAAAAAATTGAACCCTCGACCTTTCGCATGCCAAATGGAGGTGTCAACTGAACTATTAACTCAATAGTAAGACAATGATTTTTGTAAGTACGTAAATTATTACGAGCATCTTAATTAGGTATATTTAACTACTTCTCAGAATTTCTATAACAAAGATAAAATATTTCGATATTAAAGTACCCAACTACAAAATCTATTTTCAGAACGTACTTTTCCTCTTTTCATCTGGTTTATTCGTACATGCAATTAAAACTTTAAAACGCTGTAAATATTTAACAACGTATTCGGATGTAAATACGCGTGAACCGCTGATATGATTCCTGGAATCGGTTTAGTTTAATACAGAGTGGAATTCCAAACGATATGTGACGTAAATAAAATACTAATAGAAATCGTTCATACATTGAAAGTTTTAAGAAGTATAAATAGCTTAGATCCCTCTGCTCGAATTAGCAATATGTAATTAATTTTAAATGAATTTTAAGAAGGTACCTATTTAATGGCTCTACGATATGTTGTCTGTAAAAAAATGTCCAAAAGTAGAGGTTGCAAGATTATCAAACAAAAATTCAAATTACAATTCTGTTAATTAATATGTGGGCCTATATTAATTTCCAAAACTGCACTTTCGCAAAGTTTTGGATACTAACTAACCACCGAGGCAGCTAAGTTAGATATCAAATCCTTTCTTCCCACTTGTACAAAGATGTCAGTGATAAAATTCACAAGCCATAAGATTCAAAGCACTTTTATTTCTGAACAGATCTTTAAATCATATTAATTACTGCAAAAGTAATTAACGCTTTCACAGCATTCGTTAAAAAGTGAAGTTGTGCGCGCGGCGCACTAGGGACGGGATTATGCAATGTCTAGCTAAGGATCTATTAAAGACATTTTAAGAGGAAGAAGTTGATACTTGGGAGCTCCAGCACAAAGATGAGAGCAGTATTCCATATGAGGATGCACCTGCGCCTTATAAAGTTGCACAAGCTTATTGTAAGGCAAATTTACTTACTCCTCCAGATGATCGCGGAATACAACGCTGCCAGATATTTCGACCCCAAGGATTTCGACTCTATCAGAGAGAAAAGGGAGTTGTTTTAAAGCGTGGCGATACGACAAAGGGTGACGACTTTTTAGTGGCAAACGAGCATCCTTGTGTCTAAGTGGGGTTAAACTGGACTAGATTTAGTTTGCCCCATTCGGAAACTTTTTCCAGTATAGTCTCGATTTCAGACACAAGCTAGTTTCGGTACACAGCTGTGGTATAAGACATCGTCCGTGCTGTCAAGTGGATTATGGAGCATATCGTTGATGTGCAGAAGAAACAGCGTAGGCGATAGGACACAGCCCTGGGGAACACCAGCGTTTACGGATTTAACTTCAGAGCACGCACCGTCGACTACGACTTTAATGCTACAATCCGTTAAAAAACTGGTGATCCACTTGCACAGTTTCTCCCAGAACCCGTAGGATGGAAGTTTCGATATTAGCCCTTTGTGCCAAACTCGATCGAAGGCCTTCGCTACGTCTAAACTGACCGCCAACGCCTCTCTTTTGCTCTCAATTGCACTTGCCCATCGGTGAGTTAAGTATACTAGAAGATCACCAGCCGAGCGACCTCGACGAAAGTCGTATTGACGATCACTGCTTAACTGGTGGTCTTCCAGATACTTTAACAGCTGGCGATTTATAAGTCGGCGGACCGCATGCGTCCCGCGGTCCGCCATTTGCTGATCCTAGTCTAAGCGTGCCTCAGGCCCCAAAGGGATGAGAAAGTTTGTTTTTTATGAATGTTGGTTCTCTCTCTAACTGTCGGCCCACGCTTGCGCGGCAACATCTTGTACTAATTGGTCCGCGATGCGAAGATGCTCAGACGATTTATGCCTGCCTCAGCACCCACCTCGCCGTCTCTGAATGCCGTATTTTTGTAACTTTGCTGTTAAAACTTTTTACGCTGTTGGAGAAGCAAATAATAGCATTATGATTTAGCGCGGTGATCGTCAAACCGCCTCGTAAATAAGAAAATACGAATCTCCTTCCTACACCATGTTATTATATAAGTGATATTTCTTTATTTTTTCTTTAATTTATCTTATTATAGCAGCACCTGCCCTGTATTTCGTCGAGTGAGTGAGGGTACTGAAGGTCAAAGGTTGGCACCGCACTTGTGACTCTACTGGTGTTGCAGGTGTCTATGGACGGTGGCAATCGCTTACCATCAGGTGCTTCATCTGCTCGTCTGCCACTTATCAAAATGCAACACCAGTAGAGTCACAAGTAGATCGGATTAGGTAGTATAAGTTATTTTTTTTTTTATAGAAAGTCTTCTTTTTTACAAGTGCGCAAAATAACGGTACTTAATCACCATACTTTCGTTACAGCTGTACATAGGTTAAATAATACATTACAATAAGAATCAACAACTTGTATCGATATTGTTACCCACTTATAAGAGCTTACGACTGCAGCTGCCCTACCCTGCCTTCCCTGGGTACGCCTATGTCTAGACAGTTTGTTTTAGATATTCCATCACACTAATTTCCATCAACAATCTCCTCTGTTATTCACCGTTTACTGTTATCTACATGAGAAGATGCATTGTCTTTACTTATTTAATGATACAAACAGCAATCAGTATGTTATCGTCAAACATCGAGGCCCGGGCAATTCTAATTTTGCCTAATAAAACTTACCCTACGTTTGTTTTGTAAATTGTTCCGACCGGAAATTGAACCCGGAACCTAATGCGTTGGGCCACTACACTAACGTGAGCGTCGAAATTTAATGCGATTATTCGATAAAATGTTTAAAGATTATTCGATAGAGTCTACAATCCATTTTTTTCGATATAAAGCCGTGGATTGTAGACTTTGTATAATAAATGAAGTAAAGTGAAATGACATGAAGTGAAATGAAATGAAGTGAAGTGAAGAGAAGTGAAATGAGATGAAGTGAAATGAAGCAAAATGAAGTGAAATTAAATGAGATGAGATGAGATATTATGGAGCGAAATGAAATAAAAGTGGTGTTTTCCGCCTTCTTAAGTCGAGTTGATTTCGTTCACTAGAAAGAAGAAATAAAAAAATAGAAGGTCGACTCTGGCTGATTCTGAATATTGACTTACGCGCTAGGCACTAAATCATATCCTTCTTATTATGTAGGCAGCAGTATATCGATATATATAGATTTTGTGCCTCTGGCCAAATCTAGAAGAGCCAGTTCACCGTTCGACTGTAACATATGTTATCTACTAACAATAACGTATAGAGCAGATTGTAACAGCGGATTGATTAGTTGCTGGGCAAAGCGTGTAGTGAACCAGGATTAGCCGCAGCCTATCAGTGTGATGCATCGGCCTATTGCGGCTAACTGTGGATTAAACAAGGAGTTGGCGTGGCGCAACTAGACTTGATCCTTGGGTGAAACGACAAGGGACGACATCACCCGACATGTGAGTGGAAATCATAGAATTAGATATTTTTATGTGATAGGTAACAGATGAGCAGACGGATCCCTGATGGTAAGCGATTGCCGCCGCCCATAGACACTTGCAACACCGGTAGAGTCACAATTACGCTGGCAACCTTTAATCCCCTTCCCCCCAATGAGCTCCAGTACCCTCACTCACACTTACCTACTCGATGAATCAGCGCTTAATGTGCAAGAAGAAAATTGTCATTCGGTAGTCGCTACAACCTACCTTTTATACTCATAAGTGTTTAGCGTCGGTAGACCCAAAAGCCTTTTAAAAGGAAAAAACAATTGATTATATAACTAGTGCCCGCCCTCACTTCGCTTCGGGACCGTAATTCAGAAATGAACCAATAGATGGCGCTGTGTCTAATTACATCGCGCAAGCGTTTCGTGTTTTCGGTTTACCTATAACCCTTGTCGTTTTCTATAGAAGTTATCTCTTTATAAATAGTATAGATTAATCATATTTAATGTCGTAAGGTTAATTGTTTGAATCTTAAGTAATATCTATTGATGAGCTGCCTAATTTCTGAATTTTACAACTTTAATGTATGGACTACAATTATGTAGGACATAAATGATGTGAATCGAATTGAATTAAATATTATATTATCATTAAATAATAAAAACCTCACGATATTACCACTCTTATGCTACCACTACCAATGAATAAAATGAATATTATATCCGACACGGCACTTCGAACAAGTTGTAGTGAGTTACTATTAGATTCGCAATTCGCAACTTCTTGTGGCTACGATCAAAAACGCCAGGCATGTTGTATCGGTCGCTTTATAAAGCGAACGAGTTATGCGAAATGCGGTAAAGATGGAATGCGATTGATGGTGAATGTCAGATAAGGGTTTATTCAATGGGATTTTAACTTTGTGTTTAAAATTTTAGTTGAACACATATTCCAGAGTTACTACTAATACTTGAATATTTTTTAAATATAATGTTCTATTCTACTCTATTAAAAGGTGGCCCGCCCTAACTTCGTTTTGGAACATTAGTACCTCACACAACCGATAGATGGCGCTGGGCGTCGATTACATCGCGTATGTATTTCGTTTCCTTTTACACTCATTTTTCCACTTTGGAAGTGTTTCTCAGGCACTAAATAGTTTGCCTGAGAGACACTTCAAAAGTGGAAAATAAAAAAAAAATTGAACCCACCTGTTAGCGCCCGGTAATTCACTCGTAATCACTACTACCAGCATTCTATGAGGCGGTGGTATCACTCCGACCGAACCGGCCTATTCATCCCATTTGAGCGATTCCAGGAACGCGGAAAATTCTCACGGGTAGTTAATTTAGCTACCATTTTAAAAGACATCTAGTAGACCGTATCAGTAAAGAGGCTACATTATGTTGTAGGTGCAATAATTTATTGTGTACAGTGGGTAGGTACTATTGTCTTCGATACTGAGAAGGTGCCCGGATCACCTCTGCCACAGTATATTCGTAGTAAAAAATAATTGAATGGAGTTGTTATTTTATTTCGATTCTCCTTGCAGTGTTTGTAAAATTTTCCTCATTAAGGCCGATGTTAAGATCCATAGTTACCTTTAGAGTAAAGTACCTACCTACTTGAAACTAGGGTAGGGATCGGACTCACGACTTTTGGCGTATGAGGCAGGGTCAGTCAAAACATTCGATTTTAAGTAGGTCTAGTTCGAGGTTCACCAATTAATGTCGTTTGGAGTTCGTTATTAGAAGCGATGACTATGGACAAAGCGGGTCCTAGCGGCTTATCATATCGGCTACGAATGGGGGGTACCAGAGGCTCGTCAAATCAGAATAAACGGGGGCTGTCCCTGGCTTGTGATATCAACTACGACGGAGAGTCCCAGCGGCTCGTCTTTACTACAACAGCAGGGCAGCTACCCAGTGGTTACGATTGGGAGCTGGCTCTAGAAGAGAAATGTTATTATAGAATTAGATTAGATGCATACCTTTTCCGATGTACCCTCTTAAGTTGGTTACCTTCATTAGATCTAAAAACTTGGTTATAAAGTCAAAATGTGATGAGAATTGTTTATAATCATCATCATGTCAGCCCACATCCACCCACTGCTGAGTATAGGCCTCTTCTTTATTACGCCACTCCCTACGGTCACCAGCCAGCCTCATCCACTGTTTCCCCACCACCCTTACAATATCGTCAGGACCAACAGGCAGGTGGTCTACCCACAAGACGTCGTCCCAATCTTGGCTGCCATTCGGTAAGCTTTCCAGTCCACCTAATTGTTTATAATAATAATGATTCCATACAAATACTCTTACCTATACCTACCAGGTCAAATGTAGTGGAACTCAATACTATGTTGACATGTTTTTAACTACTCATGATTATTCTGAATAAATAATTGGCCCACATGCGTTCCGCGGTTCACCAGTTGGGGTCACCTTGTATAGCTGGCTATTGTAAACATTCCCTACTGCTTCCCATGTACTTGTGGCTCGTGTAATGCAGTACCGAAGCGCACAATAGAGGTGATGCATCACGCCGATAGGCTGCGGCTGAGCCCGGCTAGAGCCCTTGTATGTATTTGCTACGGTATACTACTTAATATACACAAGTACTACACAGGACAACCTGTAGGTAATCTGTCGCATTGCTATTAGCATCGTAAGAGAGTGGGTATTGGGAGTTAATAATCATCGTGTAAGTATAATGCGTCAACAAAGTCATGAAATTAATTGATGCCGCCACGTCTTCTGCTTATGTCATAAGATAATATGGTAATCACATTGGATATATAAAAAACCGACTTCAAGACTACCACCACAATATAAAACTATTGAACATTTTTTTTTTGGTTTTTGTAATTTTTTTTTCAAAAATCACTGAGTCGATTTTGATAAAATGTATATGGGGCCACCTTTAAATGATGGCCTACCAAACAAAAAAAAATCATAAAAATCCATTCATAATTGGCGGAGAAATCGAGTAACATACATACAAAAAAGATGGATCACCTGATGGTAAGCAATGGCCGCCGTCCATAGACACCTGCAACACCAATAGAGTCACAAGTGCGTTGCCAATCTTTAACCCCCGAATTGGACCTCCGGTGCCCTCCCTCACTCGACGAAACAGCGCAGGCGCTGCTTCATGCCGGTCTTCTGTGAGGCCGTGGTATCACTCACTTTAACTGTGGGAGAGCCACGCTTCGGCATGAATGGGCCGGCTCGACCGGAGTGATACCACTGCCTCACAGAAAACCGGCGTGAAGCAGCCCCTGTGCTGTGTTTTCGCCGAGTGAGTGAGGTACCGGAGGCCCACCCGGGGGGGAAGGGGATAAAAGGTGGCAGCGCACTTGTAACTCCACTGGTGTTGCAAGTGTCCATGAGCGGCGGCAATTGCTTACCATCAGGTGATCCGCCTGCTCGTCTGCTACCTATACCATAAAAAAAAAACTCCGGTGGAGCCGGCCCATTCATGCCGAAGAGTGGCTCTCCCACGGTCGAAGAATTAAAAAAACCATCCGTATTCTCAATGTAACTTATATTTTCTTTAGACTTGGATAGTTGCATTAGCATTAATATCACTGGCATGAACGCGTTCACTGGACTGAATGCAGCAGTCCTGCATAATATTTTCTTTTTCTCGAAACTTATGATTGAGAGAAAATTTTACTAGTAAGATCGCCAACTTTGCCTTATTATAGCACAGTCTGATGTTGCGAGCGTTTTGCGTTAGAGTAGTATGGATATGACTTCGATTATTATTATTTCACGTTTTGGAAAGACGAAAGAAAATACATTTATTAATTTGGACACCATAACACATATTATGATACAGGCAAATGACACAAACACAAGAAAATTTCATTGGTGGGAGAGCCACGCTTCGGCATAAATGGGCCAGCTCGACCGGAGTGATACCACTGCCTCACAGAAAACCGGCTTGAAGCAGCCCCTGTGCTGTGTTTCGCCGAGTAAGTGAGGGTACCGGAGGCCCACTCGCGGGGGAAGGGGATAAAAGGTTGGCAGCGCACTTGTTACTCCACTGGTGTTGCAAGTGTCCATGGGCGGCGGCAATTGCTTACCATCAGGTGACCCGCCTGCTCGCCTGCTACCTATCACATAAAAAAAAATACAAGCTATTAGAAGATACAATTTGGGGAGCGTCACGATTTTATCTCCTCCTGGGAAAGGCCTCCATCATAGAAATCAAGTCATCGCTACTATGATGGAATTAGGCTTAATCACCACGCTTGCCTAATGCGGATTGGTGATCACAAACCCGAGCTATGATATTAATATATCGAAAAATTCAAAACAACAGCCTGGTGTTGCAGATGTCCATGGGCGGCGGTAATCGCTTATCATCAGGTGATCCGTAAGCTCGTCTGCCACCTATATCATAAAAAAACATCATTTTTGCCCCATTGGTCTAGTGATGTAAGAGGCACGTGACGCGCTGTGCGTGCTTTTATTAGAATGCGACAGGTATTCTCATTCGCTACGGGATGACTTTATTATAAGCGACCTGGGTTTTTATTTTGTTTTTTTATGTGATAGGTAGCAGACGAGCAGGCGGATCACCTGATGGTAAGCAATTGCAGCCGCTCATGGACACTTGCAACACCAGTGGAGTTACAAGTGCGCTGCCAACCTTTTATCCCCTTCCCCCCGGATGGGCCTCCGGTACCCTCACTCACTCAGCGAAACACAGCACAGGGGCTGCTTCACGCCGGTTTTCTGTGAGGCAGTGGTATCACTCCGGTCGAGCCGGTTCATGCCGAAGCGTGGCTCTCCCACAGTTCGATTAACGGGACGAATAAATGCAAAAAATACTATGTCTTATCCCACATGTACTAGCGTCCCCAACTCCGGCCGACGGCTCCTGTACTCAAGTCGCGTATGAGGGAAAATTAGACTTTTTAAACTTGCCACGGAACTTCGATTTTACCTCATTCCTCCCGGCTGGAGTTGCTCGGTCGCTCAGGTGCGCCGCGCTCATTATGCAGTAGCGCTACCATGAGTTGACATCTAAAACTGACGTACGTATACTATTGCTGTCTCTTTCTAATGCATCACAATGAAAGAGACAAAGCGATAGTTTTCGATAGCGAGGACAGTATTTCAAACTCATGGTAGTGCTGCTGTTCTCCTTGTAAAAAACCTGGCCCGTTGTCACCGTTCCGATTGTTAGGACTGAAGTTGTACAGCTTAGTGACATCTCTAAATAAATAGACGAGAAAATCTAGTTGACATTGATTTCAAAGACCTGATTGACCTACGCACTTAGGTAGTGTATCGTATCGTCTCTCCTACAAATTTTGTATAGTCGGCTTATATTTTATTTATGTCGCTATACCTATATATTATACCTGGAAGCCGATATTCCAATTTTAGGTCAAATGTAGGTACACAATCAATTTTGCTGTAACTTTAAATATCTTCAGCTTTAACTTGATGTATACCTATTTATTTATTTGATATAATTATACGGGATAAACCCTATTACATAATAATACATAATTAACAATAGTAATTATTATTACTATTAGGACTTAATTACATCGGCTAGTTGTTTTAAAAAACCGGGCCGTTTTGGAATGCTGCGGATCAACGATAAGCCGGATTGAATGCGGCTGAATAAAAAACGGCCGGTTTGTATTCGCCGTCATACGTTATTCAATACGGCTAGCCACAATGTAATTAGGCGGGAGATTACCCGCCTCTATGGCAGTTTTCCCAAAGCCCCCCATCGAAGAAATCAAGTTATCGCTACTATTTCATACCATAAATGGCGAATTTTAATCCATATATTATTCTATCTCCATCATCCTCTTCGTAAGAATATTATGAACTTCGCAACATATTATTTCCAGAATAATTTTTCCTCTGCAAAGGAAGGCAGGCGGAGTGAGTCTAAGTGTGCGTAACGGAAAGTACAAGGTACTTTGTGTGCGTCACTTTGAAGTATAAAAGCTCTTTAAGGATGTTTCGCCACCTACCTTTTACGTAATCACAGTCAGCATTAAAAAGAAAAGGATATATTCTTTAAAAAGAAAATAAATGATAAATTATTATATTTTTTTTTTTATTTATCTATTAAGATAAATAAAAAAAAATACTCACAAAATCTCTATATTGACCTGATTCTGTAGTAGCTTAAGCTCCTGTGTTCCAGATAACAGACAACAAAGGAAACACAAATATAATACTTATTACCCATGACACTGAACAACACACACACGAATCATCACACGAATGTTTGTTCAGGGTGGGGGAACCCACGACCTTTGGCGTATGAGGCTGGGTCCATACTAAATGCATGGTGCAGCCAGTCCATTTGCAGCCCAAAATGATTTTCAGAGAATTAACAATAGAATTAAACTGATTTTCATTCACGAGTGGCATTTACGACGCACCGCGTGTGCAGTCCAAACATAGAGCGGCCGCCACACTCGACTGTCCCTTCACACCTTAGTTTCAAATAAAATAAGCTATTTACAAGTGAACACTTAAATCTAGCGGCGCTTCACTAAGCAACATGCTTGTACCGATAACATTGCAGTGTTGTATGTTTTCCCTCGCCAAGAAATATTTTACCATTATGCTGAAATTTTCCTACCGTTGCCTTTACCTATTAATATTTACCCAATATTATCACCATAATCGAAGCGAATTCCGTGTAGATCGCAGGCATAGTTTGCGGCGACGGATGCCGCGTCGCTGGATTCCGCCGGAGACTCCCGCATACCCGGCGCAGCATTCCGAGGTTTATTAGCTAACGTCACTTAACTATAAAGGTATAATGACGTCATAATATTGAGACTAATCAATTGTGCTAAGAATATCATCTTCTATCTATACTAATTATCTCCTATACTATTTGTAAAGTGATAACTTTTATAGACAACTTTTCGCTTTTAGGTAAACCGAAAACACGAAACGCTAGCGCAATTTAATCGACGCGCAACGCCATCTATTAGTTCAGTCTGAAACTACTGTCCCGAAGCGAAGTGAGGGCGGGCCACTAGTAATATCTAAAGTAGACAACCACTCCATCGGACAATGAAACAGAAATATACTATAAGAGAGAAAGTGATGCAGAAGGAAGGAATTACGCCCTCAACACTGAGGAATACGACACAAAGAGGAGGAGACCGAAATTGTCATAATTATCAAAAAATCTACAAAGACGATCAGTCATTTCGTGGAAGAAACGTATCTCTTCAGTCACTTGATATTGGCAAAGTTAATTCGCCTCTGACGCAGTAGACGAGGAAAAAAGCAGGTAAAGTCAGAGCCGTGGTAATTTAACAAAACCAATACAAAGTACGTGTGTTATTATTTACAATAACTTTTCTATATGCGTCAAGCAGCAATGTCACGTGCGCGAAAAGGGGTATATTTTTATGGAATACGTAATTTTGTTTGACTTCATACGCGATGTCCATATTTGCCGAAGACTCCACGTCCTACATGCAAAGAGCGGGGGGCGTTTCCATTGACAAGGGAGGAACGACATAGCTGTTCTTTTTAAATAAATAAATAAAATAAAACAAATAAAAATCTGTCGAAGAACTGGCAAGCGATGGGGTAGAAAAGTTCTATACTGGAGACCGCGACACGGAAAGCGTAAAGTAGGACACCCTCCTACTAATATGATTTTATCGGACCTCCAAAGTCTTCACATGACTTGAAAATTTGATTTTTTTATGATTGAATTCCCTAACTGAAAATTCTTTTGCGTAGACTCACAGTAGGTAATTTATAAAGATTTATCTAATAATACATGACGGGGTTGGTGAGAAAAAAGTTATGACTCTAGTAATGTGTACGAAAGTAGCTTTCAAGCCTTGAAAAATTTAAAACCTTGAATGTGAAAAATTGTACAAAATGTGTTAGAACATTCTGTGGGCTAATGTTCAATTTCAAGTGGTCCTTCGAGCCGGATCGAGAAACACTAAACAAGATGAAGCGTACTCGTGACGTCTTACCTTGGAAACAAATATAGCCTCTAACGAAACAGGTCTTAGCAAATAGAGGGCGACATCGACTGATAGAAAAATTTCCTCAAGAGCCTTCTGGATGCGCAGACAGGACGCTCCTTTGAGCCGCGTGACGAATAAACAAAAAGCGATATAAATGTGATTCTATATAGCGACGAGTGAATGCTTTCACTTGAATCGCTTGGGGTTAGAAGCACTTTTAGTGAGTTTATATTTTTGTTTGTGTGGCCTGAGGAAACAGAAAAATGCAGTAGCATAGGCTAAACGAAGGTAAATCCCATCAGAGAGAACCGTGGGAGAGCCACGCTTCGGCGTTAAAGGGCCGGAGTACCACGGCTCACAGAAAACTGGCGTGAAGCAGCGCCTGTGCCTGTGTTTCGTCGAGTGAGTGAGGGTATCGGAGGTACAATTGGGGGGAAAGGGGGGTTAAAGGTTAGCAGATCACTTGTTACTCTGTTGGTATTGCAGGCGTAGGCATAGGCGGCGGCAATCGGTTACAGTCAGGTCCGTCTGTACAGTCGAGTTCAAAAATATGTATACACTTTAGGACCTTGTCACAATACATATTTATAAGAAAGTGGAAGTCGTTTTCTTATACATATGTACTGTGACAAGGTCCTAAAGTGAATACATATTTTTGAACTTGACTGTACATAAAAAAACACAGGAGTGGAGGAGAAGTTAAGGCACTTCTCGAAGGGTCACCTTTTTAATAATGTTTGTTTCCTGCATTTTATTTTGCGGAATATCTATCGAGTTTACTCTTTCTTTGTTTTCTGGTTTCGCCATCTTGAACTTGTGCCGTGGGCGAGGGCCATTAAATAATGTTCAAAGTTCAAAAACTGTTGGTTCAAAGTATGAGTACAGAATTTAGAGTAGAGATTGCTGTTGTAATTAGAAGTTATAACTAACTATATTCTAAGTATAAATAAGGCCTTGTTACACAAAATACTTCGTTATTTCCAATTTGATATCACACACTAAGTAAGCGATTTTAGTATGTTGAGGAAATTCTATTGTCAGATTTAGATCCTATAGTTTTTAAATTCAGAATTCGATAAGTAACTTCCATTGTCAGATTTAGGCCTGTAGTTTTTAAATTCAGAATTCAATGAACCTACCTCCAACGTCAAGTTTAGATCCTGTAGTTTTTAAATTCAGAATTCACTGAACGTACCCTCGATCGGCAGATTTAGATCCTGCAGTTTTAAAATTCAGAATTCAATGAATCGAAGCCTAAGTAGCATTTACTCGTACCTACAATATACTTATACAGGGTGTTATCGAAGCAGCGGCATTAGCGACCAGCCACAAATCATGTTCAGTACGGACCGCAGATGCAAAGCGCGATTACTTGACTAAATGTTTGCTGCACAGTGGGGATTGCATCTTACTTGGGACACAATTTGTAAAGTTTCCTCTGATATTTATTTGTGCAAATGTCGACTGAAAAAAAATTTAAAGGGGTAGTAAGAGTCACGCGCTACATACACATAACGTACATTTACCCTCCAATTAAGTATGATTGAATGAATGAAACTTTATTTGGCACAGTAGCAAGAAATCTCATTGTTAACTTAACCTAAATAAAAGTAATAAAAACAACAATAACATATTTTATTTAACAAAATAATTAATTCAATAATATAATTTAATGTTGGGAAAACGGGAAAACCGCCTTTCAGCTGGACGTAACAAGGTTCAGGCACTCGGAGGCTGATGCTAGTCGAGAATAGAGAGTGCAGTTGAGTCTGCACACACACTTGTGCACTAAAATTATGTCCTGCGTTGATGATTGTTCAGATTGGCCACTACATACGAAATATCGGTAAGAAGGACATTATCTATATCTTATATACCATTGATAAAGATACAAATTCTAAAGACACCGGCAAACCTTATATTCAAACCGAAACACAAGCGCGGTGCAATCATCGTTTAGCGCCATCTATTGAAAGACAGTAGAACTACTGTTCTGAAATGAAGTGAGGGCAAGCCACTAGTTACATAAGGAGGCAATCCCCATCGTCTCAAAGGGTCACTACCAAATGAGCCATAAATGCAACTAAGATGCAAACCATTGCTTTCAGTAAATACCCGCAGGGCGCAGGTGTGGTCGCACTGATCGCGGGTTCATTAGCGGCGCATCTCATTACTCAAGTTGTGTGGCGGTCATACTGCAATACCTTTACATAACCACAAACACAGAATAAAGATATCCAGTATCAAGATTTGGTAATATTAACATTATTTTGATTGGTCCTCGGGGATGCAAGGGGCATACAGTTTCTATCCGTCAACTTGTGTTGCCAATCGATAGTCAATAAATTCTATACCATTTATAGTATGGAAGTCATTGGCCGGATGGCACAGTGGTGACCCTGCCTCATGCGCCCAAGGTCGTGGGTGCGATCCCCACCCTAGACTAACTTTCGTGTGATGAACCCTTGTGTTTGTTTAGTGTCTGGTTGTAATAGGCCTATGTGTAATTAATAGTATGAGGTGTTGTGTGTGTGAATTTATTTGAAAAAAGATAATTTCAATAGACAACCACAACGGCTACATGTAACCCGAAATGACGAAGCTTACGCGATCCTCACCCAGTGTCATCTATTGGCTAAGATGGCGAAACGAAGTGAGGTTGGGCCTCTACTATCATAATATATTTCCAGCTAGGTATAATTAGATGTTTACTTAGTTGTAGGTACTTACCTAAACAACTGCAAATGTGTGGTCCCAGTGATCGCGAGTTCATTAGCGGCACCTCTCATTACTCAAAGCGGGCGGTCGCATTGCACACTAGCGGTGTAATCGACACCCAGTGCCATCTATTGACAAAACTTAAGACCAAAAAACAAATCTGAGTCCCGAAACGTAGTGAGGGCAGACCACCAGTAAGTATTATATGTATATATTCAGCTAGGTATACTTAGGCGATTTGGTGTTTACTTAGCTGTTTAAGTAATTACCTAGACAGTTGCAAGTGTGTGGTCGCAGTGATCGCGAGTTCATTAGCATCTCCTCTCATTACTGACACGGGGCGGTCGCATTGCAGACACCAGCGGTGTAATCGCCACCCAGTGCCATCAATTGACAAAACTTAAGACCTAAAAACAAATCTGAGTCCCAAAACGTAGTTAGGGGAAGACCACTAGTATGTATTCCAGCTAGGTATACTTAGGTGTTTTGGTGTTTACTTAGCTGTTTAAGTACCTACCTAAATAGCTGCAAGTGTGTGGTCCCAGTGATCGCGAGTTCAATAGCGGCACCTCTCATTACTCACACGGGCGGTCGCACTGCAGACATTAACGTACCGTAACGTTCTTGCAGACTACCACACTACATCTTATGGTAATAGTAATAGCTATTCGGTTTAGGATAAGTAGGTCATTGCCGAACAATCGATAGTTTGCACTCATAATAATGACAAACTTACCTGAAATAAAAGCCATTTTATTTTAATTTTTATTGACTGTATTAATGACTCATGTTCTACAGTTTACAAAGAGTAACTCTGAAATGTGGTAATGGGGGCTCGCGTTTGGGAATTCCGTTAGATGGCGTACTGTAGAACTGAAGTCCATCCACACGGTAATTGGTTATTTTTGATGTGAAATGTCACTAAACAACCAATGACGTTGAAGTAGGACTTTAGTCTAATAGTACGCCACCTAGCGAACTTTTCACACGCTGTAGCCCTCATTACCTCACCATAAAATGGATCTATTGACAATTTTGGATTGCTGGCAACACCAACCTTTTTCTTTAAGTCACAGGTGGCAGACGAGCATACGATTCACCTTTTTCGCGATTGCCGCCACCCATAGACACCTGCAACACTAGTAGTCACAAGTGCGCTGCTAACCTTTAACCCTCTTTCCCCTCAATCGGGCCTCCAGTGCCCGCACTCACTTGATAAAACACAGCGCAGGCTTCTCATTCTTCTTCATTTCGGTCTTCTGTGAGTCCGTGGTATCACTCCAGTCGAGCCGGCATATTCATGCCGAAATGTGGCTTTACAACGGTGAACGGTGTCCTGTAATAAATATTTAAAAAATAAGCAGAACCCTTATGTTTCTACTAATTCGTTTCATGCATTTTAATTTTTAACTTTCTCTCCTTATTTAAAATCGTATGAAAATATCGAGTACCTTTTAACATACTCGTGCGCAGCCATCGATGCGAAAGAATCGTCATAATTGAAAACATTCGAGAGTCGTATCTCAAATTAAAATCGCAGTTACTTCGCAGGACTCTGTTTTATAAAACTATGCGCAGCTTCATTTAATATTTCGTTAAGCCTGAAATCCCAGGTTGTATTTTAATGGACTTTTATATTGGTAAACTCTATTGAGAATAAAGTCTACGAAAGGAGCATGATTGTGTGAAGTCAACACATTTTATAGTAAATTCAGATAAGTGACTGAAATTGAACTTTGAAGCCTTCGTTTTATGGGATTCTACTCTGGGAGAGCCACGCTATGGCATGAATGGGCCGGCTAGACCGGAGTGAAACAGCGACTGCGCTGTATTTCGTCGAGTGACTGAGGGTAGAGGGTAGAGGGAGAAATAGGGTTAAAAGATGACAGCGCTCTTGTGACTCTACTGGTGTTGCAGGAATGGGCGGCGAAATCCGTCGCTCCACGAAATACAGCGCAAGCGTAGCTTCACGCCGGTCTGTGAGGCCTTGGTATCACTCCGGTCTAGCCAGCCCATTAATGCTGAAACGTCGCGCTCCCACGGTTGAAAATGATAATCAACATCGAGTTCCATATTTGTGTACCTTTATATCTTACCAATTGTGATTTTTATTTACCAACCCAAAAATAGTACCAGTAAAGAAAAAAAAGAAGGGAAAGAATGTTGACATCCGCTGCGTACAATTAAAAAGAAATTACAAAACTCCAGACGAGCAGTGACGAAGGAAAACTTTGACGCATCCATTGTTTATTTGGAACGAAAGGAATTTTTTGTTTACCATCCAACTGACGGGACAAAGACATCTCATTGTTGCTACCAATCAGATTGTCACAGTTCCTCCTCCCTTCGCAACAGGCAGACTTAACAATGTATTTGTTAATAAAAACAGAGACATTCGCGAAGTTATTTTTCCTAATTAGCTGCACTGGTTTGTTAATGTACGCGGTCCTAGCCTTTTATACTTTCCACACCGCGTACACTACCATGTCAGACTACGAATCGTATCACACGAACGGTTTCCCAATCACCTCATCATACTACACATCAAGTGCAAAAAATGGAAATGATATGAAGTACATCCTAGTCTGGACGATACCGATATTCAACGTGAATGTATTCGGGGAAGGGCAGGAGCCCTTCGTGAGATACAACTGCTCGTACTCAAACTGCTACATCACTACGAAGGCCCGTCTTTTAAACGAAGACTATCGAAACTTCGATGCCTTGATCTTAGACGTCGGAGTAGTAAGAAGACTGAGAAACGTGACTTTACCACATAACAGACATCCAGAGCAGAAGTTCGTATTCCATGGCATGCAATCTTCTAACGAAACACCAATATGTGTGAACGTAACTGACGGTTTTTTCAACTGGACTTGGTCATACAAACTGTCATCAGATATTGTGACTCCGTTCATTGAAGTGACAGACTTAGAAGGGAACTACATAGCTCCGAATTACAGAGTTTCTTGGTCGAGAAACATGTCGGATTTATCAGAGCGTCACATGGAGAAGTTGCAAACGAAGAAGAAGGCTGTAGCTTGGATTATGGATACATGTCAGACAAAGTTACATAGGATGATGTTTGTGAAGGAACTTCGGAATGCTTTGGCTGAGCATTCTCTGGGTCTGGACGTGTTTACGAATGGATGTGGGAAGCCGATGTGTCCGAACGATGATTGTTTGAAGGTGGTCGAGAAGGACTATTACTACTACCTTGCGTATGAGAGGAGTCACGCCAGGGACTATGTGACAGAGGAGGTGCTGAAGGCATATGACCATTATGCAGTGCCAATTGTAAAGGGTGGAGCAGATTACAGCTTGTAAGTACTTATACTAGTCATCGTCATCATAATCAGCCCGTTGCAGTCCATTGCTGGACATAAGCCTCTCCTAATGTTCGCCACTTCGATCTCCAATTTCTGTAATTTTTTTGTATTATCGTCGTAAGGCCCAAAAGCCTTTTTAGAGGCATAAAACAATTGATTTTCCATTGTGTCTGCTGTCTGGGCGTTACGACGAACAAAGATTGGAACGAATAACAAAACTAAGTTTTCTTAACGAATCAAGGGAGTGCCACTATATTAAATATTATATTTGTTTTATTTGGTACAAGTGCTTGTTAAAGCACTTATTTTGCCTTAAACTAGGTTAGATTGTATCTCAATTGATCAATTACTTGTCTATCTATACTATTTGCAAAGAGATATATAAGCCAAAATGACAAAAAACTTCCCACCAACACGTCACCTCCTTACATGCTGATGATGTCATATGCCGCTGATATGACGCAGCCGCGAAAAGAACACAATTTAAGTTACAAAATCGCGCATCCTCAAACAAATGTCACTGGTTACATTGTAGCAAGCAGATAAATAAATAGGTATTGATATGATTATTCCAGGTTCCTACCAGAAGGCTCCTACCTAGACGCTGAAATAGGAACCACCAAGAAGCTGGCGTCCATCATCGAATACAGCATTAGAAACCCTGAAGTCTACTATAGCTTCCACCGGTGGAGGGAGCACTACATCATCAGGCGTGTTGATACCAACAGAGGCCTATGTAACCTCTGCGAGAATCTGAACAAGGTGTCTAAAGTCTCTGCTTACAGCTCTTATGGGTCTTTCCGAAGGTGGTGGTTTAATGCACGTCTGGAAGACAGATGCTTCCCCGTAGGAGCAGAAAGAATGGTTGATAGGTTATCATACCTAAATACTACTAGAAGATACAATCATTCTTTATGGGGTTAGGGTTTAATTATGGTGGAATATAAATATGCAACATTTTTATTTACAAGTTATATAAGGCTGTTTAAGTATGTATAAGTATACGGAAAGGTCCATGAGTAAAGTGCAGCCGTAGCAGGCCCCCCACAATGCGAACCGAGGATTAAGTGAAGGTCTCAGGAATTAATTGACTGCGGTTGTCACAGGGCTGATCTGTGAGGAGAACATTGGGGGAGACCTTTGTCCAGCAGTAGACATCTATTGGCTGAAATGATGATGACGTATATCCGATATGTTGGACGAAGCAGATCCGCATCACTCTCGGATGCAGAGTCCACGACACATCCACTCCGCCGCAGGCATTCTGAGGTAACAGTGAGCGCATGCAAGTGTATGCGTGCGTAACCTGAAGGTACCTCCCTTTTAAATGCACTGTCTCCTTTTTGCGATATGCGATAGATATTATCGTAACAGGTATTTAATTTATAAAACGTTCGAAAGTTTGTAAGGCCTGTTTAACCAATCTTTATCCGGGAATATTCTATGGTGTGTTTAACGCTGCGAATCATTATAGATAAGTACTTTATGTTTTTTTTGTTTACCTACTTGTACACTTGGCTTTATCAGTATAAAGCTATCTAGAGTTTATTCTCGGATAAAAAAATGTCGAATTGGTGTAAACTCAGTACTGAGAAAAGTTTTAACGCTTGAAATTAAAATCCTAAGAACTGTCTTTTTCTCATTTCCTCCCACAATAATGCTCCACTATATTTCCTACAAAAGAAATTTTATCTCAACAGTTCCAGTGCATAAAGAACGGGTTTTGTTCTTCGCTCTTCGAACTTTGTCACCTCCGTGACATTCTTTTATAAGTTCTACAAAAGAGCGGCATTTGCTCCGCTACGGCGACCTTTAGAATACTTCCAAAGGTGTTATTGACGGGTTGGGATAACGCAACTTTAGCTTTGAATGGGTATTTTAAGTTAAAGAAGCTTGGAAATTTTTTTAATGATGGTTTTCTATGTGATAGGTGGTATATGAGCAGACGGATCACCAGATGGTGAGCGACTGTCGCCGCCCATACACACTTGCAACACCAGTAGAGTCACAAGTGCTCTGACAGCCTTCAACCCCCTATCCCCCCATTGGGTTTCACCCTCACTCACTCGACGAAACGACAAAGGAGTGGAGTCAAACGTACCAACAGAAGAAGCTTGCTCGTAGCGGAGTTTTTATGCAATTTTATTGGTAGACTAGTGGCCCGCCCTCACTTCGCTTCGGGACCGTAATTCAGAAATGAACCAATAGATGGAGCTGTGCTAAATTACATCGCGCAAGCGTTACGTGTTTTCGGTTTACCTTGTCGTTGTCTATAGAAGTTACCTCTTTATAAATTGTATAGATTTGACTCCGCTTCGCCTTGCTCTGCTTCGGTGGAAACGCAGCCGCCGGTCTGTGGGAATATGGTAGGTATCATTCTGTCAAACTGACCTATTACTGGTGAAGCATGGTTTTCCCATATTAAGTGCAAAAAAACTTTATACAAACAATTACTTGCAAGAGCTAAGTGAAAAATTGAGAATAGGCCATTGTCGCTCAAAAATTCATACATTCCGGTACGGTCGACAACTCAAGTGGACGCCTGGTTAGCATATCGTCGAGATAGCTGCTCGAATATTCAACAGCTCTTTGTTTTTGACCCTACTTACTCCTTCACTATGCTAATTTGTGACGTCAGATTGTTTGTGTTCGCCTGATTTCGGAGGCACTGTTTGATTCCGAAAGGTTCGCTTAATAAATATGAGGAGGCTGAAGGTAAAGGGAGTTTTATTAAAAATGTACGTTGCTTTTTGTCTGTCTTTGGATTCTGATAAAGTCAAGAGCAAAACTAAGAAGTTGACTGCATTAATAATATTATCTTTAGTCTTCAAATCTTTGTAATAGCTCCTTTGGAAAAGAAAAGATTGTTAGTGACTTTCTCTTAAACTTTATCGAGTAAACACGTGGAAGTGTTATGTTCAAAGTCCTTTATTTTTTAAACAGCTCAATTTTTAATTCTGCGGTATAAATTCACTATGAAATAAAATTGATGGTTATTTTGAGCTATTCAGTATGAACATTAGTGTTTAGTATAAATATTGGCGTATAATGAAACAAATATGGCGGTAAAGTCGACTATTTTACGATGACACACATCGAAAACATAGCATACTTTTGTGTGTATGTGTGTGTCACTAGCCTAAAACTTACGGAACTTCTTAAATGTTTCGTTTTACCAGCCAAGGTTTTTGTTGATATAATCTATTATTAAGGTGCGATTCGACCAATGTTTATCCGACAGTATACTTGTGGTAGGTATAAGGCTGTCATTCTCTTCCAGTTCATATGTTTCCTCCTTCTTACAATCCTAGGCGGGGCGTGAAACGGCATCTCAGCAGGCCTTCAGGGTGAGGATGACTGACTCAATTGGTACTCAGTCTGTTCTTTTGTGTCTGTCAACCTCATATTTGTCGGAGTGAAATCATCTTGATTGTCATCAATATAAAAAAAAACCATACGTTATACCATCGATTTCTCCTCGGATGAATATTGGTCAAATCGTGCCTAAGTCTAAAAAACTGATAGTATTAGAGAATACTCTATCCTATTTTTCTCAGACGCACTAGCAGCATATTCAAATGTGATCACCTCAGCTCACGAAGGCCTGAGCGGGCATAACTCAAGTCGAGAGGGCGCCACTGAGTGAGGCCCCTCGTGTCTTCGAGCCTCCTCGAATATTCATCAGGCTGCCTTCATTACTGCAGTGTTAGCAAGGCTGTGTCTAGTTTCTATTAGTAGATTTAGATACTACACGAAAAAAAACAAAGCAAAGTATCAGCTTTATACCTACTGTCCCACTGCAGTGCAAAGGCTTCCATCGTGGGATCATTTAACTGTGGGAGAGCCATGCTTCGGCATGAATGGGCTGGCTCGACCGGAGTGATACCACTGCCTCACAGAAAACCGGCGTGAAGCAGCTCCTGTGCTGTGTCTCGTCGAGTGAGTGAGGGTACCGGAGGCCCATCGGGGGGGAAGGGGATAAAAGGTTAGCAGCGCACTTGTGACTCCATTGGTGTTGCATGTGTCCATGGGCGGCGGCAATTGCTTACCATCAGGTGATCCGCCTGCTCGTCTGCTACCTATCAAATAAAAATAAAAAAAATCGTAGAAATCAAGTTATCGCTACTTCGATGGGATTGGGCTTAACCACCACGCTTACCTAATGCGTCTTAGTGATCAGAAACCTGAACTATTTTCGAAAAATCCTGAAAAATTGGAAATATAGATTCTATTTGTCGACCCGGGAATCAAACTCGGTCGGACACCAAAACCACGGCCCGGTACTTAAACCATTAGACCAACGGGGCGTTTAAAAAATGCGAATAAATATCAAGTCTCCATATATTGCTGTAACTTATGTTGCTAATCCAATAAATATACGTATCTGAATTGGTTAGCTGACACTATAACGATGTATCCTTCCAGGATTATCTTGATTCGCTTTAGGCTTCTAGTTTACTCGCTGGACGGGAGGAACAAGGCTAAACTGGCGTGTAATTGGTTTTGAATGCAGATTCGGCAATATATCTGAGTCGATTGGTGTTAACAGACTAACACGCACCTGCTGCCGACTGCATTGTGTGGGAGCCCTACGATGTGAACTCACTGTCATGTCACTTTAATCATTCTCATCTTTAATTTGTATTGTTTTTCCAGCAAAACTACATAATTATGTAGGTACCTACTTAATACATAATAATCTGAGACACAGGAATTATCCTGGTCCAGATATCACACCAACATAATTATTCTGTAATTTAAAAAAAAAACATTGGCCTATCTCAGTCCACAGCTGGACGTACGCCTCTCTGTACTTCAATGAAGCGACGCATGCTAGACCGTCGCAACTCTTTAACACGGAAACCAGACCTACTGAACCAAGATTATTCAGAACAAAAAATATTATCTCTAGAGTTGAAAAAGTATCCGAAATGTGTAGTTTCCTTACGACGTTTTCCCTTATCACCAAGAAAAAAAGAAAACCATCGGATAAAATTTCTAGCTACTATACTAAAAGTGTTTAAAAAAGTGATCCCAATAGGTAATGTTGTGGGTTCGATTCGAGTCCTACCTGTACCCTTCAATGAGTTTTAAGTCTAAGAGCTTGTTTCATAGATAAAGCGTCACATAGCTAAGCATGCATGCAACACATAAATTATTTAGAGGATTTGCGATTTCTATCTTTTAAACTCATGGACGTAAAGTAACAATATAACGCTATTTGACAGTCGTGCAACGTAACAACAATGTTTATGGTAGCGATAAGTGGCATATAGCTTATGTAGAATTTATGTGTATGTTGTGAAACATACCCTAAGTATTTTTTTGTTGTTTTAATAATACCCATGGTAGGGGTCACGGAATGGCCTATTAACCACGTGTCGCCCCACGCACCTGGGCTCAGTTAACTCGCACGTCTTACCCATGTATTAACGTACGATTACGGCTTGGAACTTTTGGGAAAAATCTATGTATCTTCTTGTATAACTTAATAAAAATCAGCGATAAGTTTTCTTTATACCTACTCTTGATTGTAGTGTCTTGATTGGCGTGAAGCAGCCCCTGTGCTGTGTTTCGCCTAGTGAGTGAGGGTACCGGAGGCCCACTCGGGGCTAAAAGGTTGGCAGCGCACTTGTAACTCCACTGGTGTTGAAAGTGTCCATGAGCGGCGGCAATTGCTTACCATTCGGTGATCCGCCTACTCGTCTGCTACCTATCACATAAAAAAAAAACGCTATTTGACAGTAACAACAATGTTTATGGTAGCGATAAGTGGCATATAGCTTATGTAGAATTTATGTGTATGTTGTGAAACATACCCTAAGTATCTTTTTTGTTGTTTTAATAATACCCATGGTAGGGGTCACGGAATGGCCTATTAACCACGTGTCGCCCCACGCACCTGGGCTCAGTTAACTCGCACGTCTTACCCATGTATTAACGTACGATTACGGCTTGGAACTTTTGGGAAAAATCTATGTATCTTCTTGTATAACTTAATAAAAATCAGTGATAAGTTTTCTTTATACCTACTCTTGATTGTAGTAGTGCAATAAAGAAACGCATAGAATTGCATAAATTCAAAATAGCTCAACGATTATACACACAGCGACTTATCGAAATCCTTATAGCATATTTTTCAAACTTTCATACGTTTCACTTCAAGGCTTTATAAGTTAAATAGTTTTTTGTTTGTTGTTAAGCCTAAAGTAACGTGGCCTATTATTTATCATTACAAGAAAACCTTCCAATTTGCCGAAATAATTTAAAATTAAAATATCAACCTTTGTTTCCCATACAACCAAATAAGGTACATTTGGTTGGTAATACCGTTAAATGCTTTAACGTTCTATGGAGCTAACAATCCATTGACTTTTTTGGACAAATCGTGATGATTGAAACTTAATATTGATAATAATAATTATACTCACGGCAGTGATTAATTAGGTACAAGTGACCTACTGGCTTATTTGTTGCCGCTATTATATAAAAACACTCTTGCTACTTATGTTAATTAGAACTCAAAACTACGTCCTAACCTCTTAAGGCTCAGGCACCAGACACAATAGAAAAACCAAATTTTCGATCTTACGACTTAGTGATGACTCTAGCTTTATTCAAAAGTGTTTATTTATGTGGAAGGTTCCTATACAATCAATAAAACACAGATAAATCAAAGGAGAGAAATGAGATATCTTAAAAAACAACATGGGGTGAGAAGATGGATGGTAGATCGTCACGTGAAATGAAGTGGCTTCGGGGAAAACCAAAATCAGAGGGCTAGGTTCCGTATGACAAAGTTATTTAATTATTCTTTTTATGTGTCAGGTGTTGGAACGCCCCGTTAGTGTATTGGTTTAAGTACCACGCCATGACCTTGGGGTTCCGGGTCAGGCAAAACTATGTTTCGAATTTCTCGACCATAGTTAGGTTTTGTGATCACCAATCCGCATTAGGCAAGCGTGGCGATAAAGCCTGATCCCATCATAGTGGCGATGACTTGATTTCTATGATGGAAGGCTTTGGCCTGCAATGGGTTAGTATATAGGCTGATACTTTACTTTACTTTTTTATTTTAAGTAGCAGGTGAGCAGACTAATAACCTGATGAATAGAGTCAGATGATAGAGTCCAATAATTTTAATAAAATAATTTTGTTACACAAATAATAATTTTGCATGCTATCATAATGAAGCAAAGCATGTGCACGCTTTACATTGTAAGATCTTATTGTATACCATTTTTATGGAAATAAATGATTGATAATGATGATGGTAAGCGATTGTTCTCCACAGACACCGGCAACACCAAGCAATTTGCTTGCTATCGGTCTTAATTTAGCTATACTTTGATAAAATATATATTTTTATCATCTCGAGTATCAAGCACCCTATTGTGACTGATCAATTCTCCATCCATCGTTTTCAATCATCGCAGGGACCCCTAAAAAGTGAACAGTAACAAATCTGAATTGCGGCTGTCGATCACAGATGCGCACGAGAGATATTGGCAGGTTTTTTTAATGCAAAATTCAAAGCGAAGGAGTGATGGAGATATTCTAATAATGTGTTGATGTTGGCCTTTATATTAAAAAGGTTTTTTGTATGTATATCGAGTTAAGCTACAATATTGTGAAGTGAAATACCTATAATTGGCAAAAATATTTGAATATTGATTTTCTATGCATTTTTTATTTGTGATTGTTTTATGTAGGTATTGCTGTTGGTGTATTTATGTGTAAAATGAAATAAATATCTTTCTATCCTTGTTTTTGGTCTCTTTTTTGAATTCTGACTCTAAGGCCTGGTTTGGACAATCTATGTATACTTGAAATTATACAGTATAGGTTACGTTATACTTGGAATGACGACCTGCTTAGGTACAACTTACGTCGATGTACCTATATAACTGATGGTTTTTATTTAAAAAAATTACAGATTATGGTAACTGTCCTACATTGTTAAATTCTTAAATTAAAAAATAAAATGTATCGTGTAACAAAAAAGTTATTCAGTATTAAACAAACGCAACAACTGCATTCTTTCACAGATATCCATATAGTCAGGATTCCACCATTTTCTGAACTCTCTGTACGTATTTTCAGCAGTTACATTTACAGCAGTTGCGTTGTTCAACTTAGCACAGAGATCGCACACTTGCGTTTTGTGTTTCACTGTGTAGAAGTAATGATTCTTCCAATCGAAGAAGTATTCGTACATGTGTGGGTTCTTGATAAGATAGTCGATGAGAGCTCCAATCTTCTTGAAGTCGAAGGCTTTGGCGTTGATGTAGGTACCAGGTGGGAGGAACCTGAAAAAAGAAATGGAGTTGGTAAGTTTTTCTTCATAGCAAAGCCAGTTTTGATCAAGTAAGTTAATAACGTTGTCAAGTGATTGAAGTACCGAACGTGATCTTGGCGATCCTGGATTCTATAAAAAGTAGGTTTCGAATATTTGTAGTATCTATCTCAATCTATATAACGCAAGCGTGGTGATTAAACCTCATTCCTTGATAGTAGCGATAACTTGGTTTCTATGATGGAGGCCTTTGCACTGCAGTGGGATAATATAAGCTAATATTTTTACTTTAACATTAATAAGTAAAATGTAAAAAATAAGTAACAAAAATAACTTTAAATAAAAAAAAACAATTAATAAAATCTAAATATAAACTGAAAGTTAAAAATAGTCAAGACAGAGTAAGTCTTGTGTATTTCAGTGTCTGGTACTCAATATATTTAATGTTTATGTTTAAATGTGGGAATTAGGTGAAGTATCAAATCTTAAAATACATGAAATTCCTTATTGAACAGGATTCACCGACGTTATCTTTTGTCTAAGGCTAAAATAATATGTTTGTAGAATTTTATACTATAAACTCACCTAGTATAATCAGCACCGCCATACACAATAGGCACGCTAAAGTAACTCAATGCTTTCACAATACTATCACCCACATAGTCCTCAGTTTCGGAATCTTCCAGCACCATTTGGAAGTAATAATGTTTTTCAACCAAACTGTAACATGAAGCTAGTGACTTATCAGGACATTTCCTATCTCCACAAGGTCCAAGTATATCAACACTGTAGTTGTAACCTCTAAGTTCTCTTCTCAGATCTTTAATAAAACCTTGATATTTATTTTTCGATTTACATCTCGTCACAATCCATGCTACACCTTTACTCTTTTTCTCTAATTTGCTTTTCGTGTTTTCACTATGATTCATAGTCTTAGCCCAGTTTATAGTTTTACTTGGGCCTACGAGATTATTATTAACATCGTATATGTTTAAAAAAGGGTGTGGTATATCAGAACTTAATCTGTACGTCCAAGTCCAACTGAAAAAGTCGTCAAATATCGGATTGCACACTGGCTGCTTTTCAGACGACTCGTGAGATCTGAATATATATTTTTGATCTTCGCCTTTAGTAAAATTAAATTCGCCACCCTTTAGTTTACTGATCGCATGGACATCGAAAACAATGGCATCAAAATTCCTCACGTCATTATTAAGTAAACTTTGGTTATAACTTATGTAGCAGTTTATGTGTGGGCAATTTTGTTTTATAAAAGTCGTTTGTCCATCTTCAAATTCGTTTAATATAATTCCTCTGGTATGGGTTCTTCTTGTGCTTTTGCTTCCAAAAGAGTATATATTTTAAATCCGTTTCAAACCTCAATGGTTCGGATTGATATCATTCCTCTCAGAAATGAAGTACGACAAAAGCGTAATCAGTATTGTAAACAGGAATAATCCCATCCAGAGACCACATTTGATCACATTTCTCTTAAATCCTTTTACAAACACCATTTCCTTTATATGGTATGTATACGTGTTCTTTAGATTCGTCGGCGGTGTGAGCTTCATTTATGCTTTTTTCTTCTTTTTCAATTTGTAAAACATGTGCTCAGATTTAGAATCTGATCTACACTGAACGTATTTCTTTGGATTAGCTATTGTGTTCTGTTATATCCTGTTTACAATTGGCAGTGAATCGGCTTATGCATTGTTTCTTTGCAAGAATTTCATTGTTGTTTGTGGTCTTAACGCATCCAGCACATGATGATGGAGATTGATGTTTACAAACTAGACAATTCTTTTGCAAAATAAATAAAAAAGAAACAGTTTTTAATCTTTTGTTTGAACATAAATTAAAAATCAGTTCCATGATTGTACTTGTACATTGTTATAACCGAGAAAAAATTGAACTTTAAAGCTTGGGAACGACGACGAAGCCATAGGTAAACCGAAAACACGAAACACTTGCGCGATGTAATCAATTTCCAGCGCCATCTATTGGTACTGTTCTAAGTACCGAAACGAAGTGAGGGCGGGCCACTAGTTTATTATGAAATCAAGAAAGCAAGAAACAATATGGGTCACTGTAAGTGAGAAATGGCCGACCCATAAAAATAATTTCCTTCCTATAAAGAGCACATGTAGTAACCGAACGAAAATACGAAATAGGAGGGCTAAAGTTTTGGGCCATATCGTGTACTGTAATTTATGCGTTTAATTTCGCCATATAAAGTGGCGAGTTTAACCGACTGCCGTATGAAAAACTCGTTTTCGTACTCCGCTCTAGAGATGTGACATTATGACATTTAACGCCTAAAAATCGATATTTATTGATTTCATAATTGACAAGGAAAATCGATTCAATAACTTTTTTCTTTTTTTTTCACTGTTGAAAAAGCTTAATTACAAAATAAGAAATATCAATAACTGAAAACGAAAACTACAAACAAGAAAAATTAAATCAGAGGTAGGCCCCTGTGGCAATGTACCTATACAAAACGCTGACAGCGTTACCTCTTCGATAGCGATGGAAATTCGATGGGCAAAGTAGCTTTGGGTCTCCCGTGACATCAACTAATCGTCATAAGTCTCAAAAGAAAGAGAGAGCATCTTAATTCACCAATACACCTGTCAATATCAGATTGTAATTTAACATTGAGTAGTAATGTAATGTAAAAACGTAAATCTGAGTTTCAATGAGCTGCTAAGTTTTTTTGTAAAACGATCACTACCAAAGTTACAGGACTGACGGCTTAACTTGCCGAATCAAGAAATCACCTTTTATTAGATTTCAAATGATAAGGTTAGGTGATTCAGGCTTGGGGAGCAATCCGCGCACTCGCCAATGAAGTCGTATTAGAAATTTGTATGAAATCTCTAAATTGGACTTCAATGTCGACTGTATGAGAATTGACCCCCTTACATTGTAACTTTACTTTTTCACATCTCTACTGCGCCCTTAATTTATGTGTAAAAAATATTTTCTGCGAAAGCGCAATAAAGTTGCATATGTCGCTAATACAGGGTGTGCCTTAACGGTTACAGGGTGATTTATTTTATGAATTCCAGGGAAACGCGTTCGCGTAGAAAATGTATATGCTCGTCCTTTTTACTCGACAACAAAACCAAGAGGGAGGGGTTTTGTTTTTAGCAATCCTATGTATGTTTGTCTATTACCTACCGTAAAAATGTCAAACCCAAATTGTCAATCGATTAGCAATTAGTGTCAAAATAGAATCGCGCGCAATAAAAAATGACCACAAAACCGAGCTATTTTCGAAAAATGCTGTACGAATAAAAACATTTAATTTACAAAACCCTTTGTGCGTGAATCCGACATGCACTTGGCCGGTTTTTTTATTAGGTATTATGATAGGTCAACGCTTGTTAGTCTACATGGACTTACTAAAATAAAGTAGTTACATCGTTTTCCAGAGCATCCTACTTTACATTTCCTAAAGTGTGCTTCTAAAAATCCACTATTTCAATCTTGCCAAGTTTATTACACCGAAATCACTTCGAAATCCTAGCGTTGTACAAAGCGCCCACTCTTTGACCCGTTGTATCGGTAAGTTATTAGGGCTGCGCGTCGTCAGCACAAAGTGTGGGGACTCAATCAAAGCCCGATCTTTCCCAAGAAAAAGTCCACAAGCGCAAACTGGATTGTCACAGTTTCAATTCCATTTGGGCGAGGCGACCGCGGCCGGCCCGCTCTTTGTAAGGTAGGGGTTTGGGTGTTTAGCGAAGCGGGATAGGTTTTTAGTCGTACAGCATTTTTCGAAAATAGCTCGGGTTTGAGATCACCAATCCGTATTAGGCAAGCGTGGTGATTAAGCCTATTACTATTATAGTAGCGATGACTTGATTTCTATGATGGAGCCTAGATTGATAAAAATTATGTTCAAAAGTATCAGCCTAGGTATTGACATTCAGTATATTATTTAGATTTAGTATATTATGATAGCATATTACATTAATTGCATTAAAAAATACTATGGCAATAATGTTGTAGCATGAAATGATGTAACGAAAAAAATTACATTAAAACCATTGAAGTTTTGTTTGATAAATTGTTATAAAACATATACTTGCAACATAATTATTATCCATAAGTAAGACGTATATATTTTGTGTCATTAAATTAACATACCTTAAAAAATATCCATTATAGTCAACTTCGCGCTAACAAAAACGAACGAAACATTTTGTCCGCTGGTATTGCGAGTGCCCACGGGTGGGAGCAATCGCTTGCCAAAAGGTGATCCGTCCAAAAAAAAATCGCTTCATCCACACACCAAAGCGTCGCCCTAACAAAGTGTTAGAGTATTCGTAGTGTAAATCACAGTAAACAGTGAAGCCCACAGTTCCGCCGGATTTACTCGCTCCCAGTGATTTAACACCTAATTAGAGGTTGCGCGTGCGCTCCATCCCCGCTAAGATGTATCCTAATGAAGATTACGTTAATTGAATGCATGTAGTTTTGCTTAAAATAGTTCGGAAGACTTTAACTGCCGCACTCGGAGACGTCTTTTAACCATAATGTTCATTATCTTCCACTACCTAAAGGTTGTCTGGAAGAAGTTGCTACGAGCGATAAAACCGTCTTATTGTACTGTATGATGCTGTTGTTTCACTCATGTATTTCTATTTCTGTGCAATAAAGTGTATGTATCTATCTATCTTAATTATAGACAGTCTGTTTTTAATGTGATATGTGGCAGACGAGCTGACGGTAAGCGATTGCCGCCGCCCATAGACACCTCGAATACCTGTAAAGTCACAAGTGCTTTTAAAGGGGTTTAAAGATTGGCATCTTTAACCCCCTTTTCCCCAATTGGGCCCAAGTCTCACTCGACGAAACACAGCGCAGGCGCTGCTTCACGCCGGTCTTTTATGAGGCCGAAGCCGAAGCGTGGCTCTCCCACGTTAAAAGCTACTGTGTCTCCCCATTTTAATGTTTACAATTCAAACAATTATTCCCAAAAACAATATCTAATTTCCCTCAATAGAAGACAAACGGTCCGGTAAACAGCGGGATCATTACGGAGGCATTATTCGGGATAAAGCGAACGGTTGAGTCTTGCTTATTTTCTGTTGTTGCGCCTCAAATTGTCGACACTCGAGTACAGATTAGCTTCGTTACCCTGCGGCGGAGCGCGTACCTGCCGGAGGGAGGGGCTTGGTTACTTGTCGATAGTTGAGGACACTTTAGCTGTTGTGGTGCTAGGCTCCGTGCTTGGACCCAGGACATCTTCCAAATATGGACGATGAGGGAGGTTCCCAGGGGTTTTAGTCACTTAGTTTTAGACACTAGTTAATCGACATAACCCGTCCACCCCCCGGTGGACGGGTATGCGTAACGCATTTCCCTGGGTAAACAAAAAAAAAAGGACAACTTTAGCTGAAATCGAAAATCGACTTAGGTATACATACACATTAAACTATTACGTTATATCCCATACTGATTTGGGTCGCAAAGTGGGTGATAAAGTAAAACCAAGAAAAAAAAAACAAATTGTATTTGATTGATATACCTACTTGCATATTCGTAGTAACAATATTTTTTTATTTTTTTAAATTATGGTATGGATTATTATCCATAATCTAAATGTAATTAGTAATTGAATTGAAGGAATGTAATTAGGGATTGTTTACAAATTACTACAATGGTAATCCTATTTTGCGTTTATGCTGAAGAGGAGTGGGGAGCTTTCAAAAACTCCGCTCCTCAACTAGCAAGCTTCTTCTACTGGTGGATATCACTGCTCCAACTTCAGTGGAAGAAACACACTTACGTCTAATACGGTGTGTTAACTAACTGCTACAAGTCTGACTCGACTATAACAGTTACTGCTATTTAAATTCAACTAGCCGGTTGGCGCATTTGGTAGTGACCCTGCCTCATACGCCGTCGTTGGTTCGATTCCCACGCTGGACAAACATTCTTGTGAAGAACACAGCCTTGTGTTTGTTCAGTGTCTGGGTGTAGGTAATATACATCTTTAAGGATTTATTATTGTGATCCTATGTTGTCTGATATCTGTAACCCCAGTGCTTAAGTTACATAGTCAGGTCATGGTATGGTATGTACCTATGAGATGTTGTGTAATTTTCTTAACTTATATTTCATCTATCGACATGTCGATACTCGCCGCGTCCCGCTCTATGTTTCCAAGTGGTCGCGCGAGGAAGCTCGCGGAATAATGATTTCTTTGAATCCGCGCTGTTTGAAGAGCGCACCATTACGGCGGTGATACGCGCCGGATCTGGTGCCCTAATTGTTTTCCTTACCTTTGCTTGCAGCTCATGTTCGCTATCACAATGGGATGAGTACGGGAAGGGAAGGTTGTCAGGTAAGTACCTCTTTTTTTTTAATGTGATGTAATGTATACTCTGATTCATAATCATGTAAAGTAAACTGACAGATGTCAATGTGTCATCCCCATACATTATCACTCAATTTGACACTTGTAAAATGTCAATAAGCATAGCAACTTGTCATTTTCATCTGTCAGTTTACTTTACATGATTATGAATCAGAGTATAGTGTTCAATTGTGGGAGAGGTAGCTCTCACACAATTGAACACTATACTACAAGCGTAGGCTTCAGCATAAATGGGCCGGCTCGACCAGAGTGATACCACTGCCTCACAGAAAACCGGCGTGAAGCAGCGCCGAGCGTGTTTCGCCGAGTGAGTGAAGGTACCGGGGGCCTACTCGGGGGGAAGGGGATAAAAGGTTGACAGCGCACTTGTGATGCATTTGTCTATGGACTTCATATTGCTCACCATCAGGTGATCCGTCTGCTCGTCTGCCACCTATCACATAAAAAAATGTGGTGGTTGGTAGACGTTGAGAGGTTGAGAGGCACACCAAGAAAAAGATGGCGTGACGATTTAGACCATCACAAACCACAGCAAGCGCTGGCTACTAACAAATACCTATGGAGGAGTTTGGGAGAGGCCATTGCCCAGCAGTGGGACGGTTAGCCTAATGAAATGGTGGCCGATGAGCAGACAGAGATCACTTAATGGTAATCACATTGACACCATGCAACATCAGTGGAGTTGCAACTGCCCTGCCAACTTTTAAACTCCTTTCTAATTGGGGCTACGGTACCCTCACTCACTCGGCGAAACACAGTGCAGGTGATGCTATTTGACGGTCTTATACGAGGCCGTAGTATCACTCCATTTATGCTGAAACGTGGCTCTCCCACGGACAATAAAGCTTATATTATCTTATTCCAATCGAATGCAATGATAAATAATTTCACAATTCAAAAATATCAAGTACAACTTTAATAGCTCAATAAAAATTATTATCATTTGCATAAACCCGGTCACAAATAGCCGCAATAAAACGACGGAAAACGAGTTGTTAATAAAATTATTCGTTCAATAACAAATACGGGTGAGTTCCGTTAACAAGGATTATTACCCCAAAGTGTGGGGTGTTTGTGGAGAGAATTACCGGGACAGACTATCATTGTCCCGGCAACGTGACACTAAAGCGTCACTCGTGAATCACCAACTTAAGAGATACAGCATAAACAAGTGACTCTAAAAATCTATACATATAGGCTAAGGGCCTAGTTCACCATCTCTGAGTAAAGTTCCAAGTAAGGTACTTGTCAATTAAAGTGGGCAAATAGTCGAAATTAGGTACTAAATAAACGTATCAAAATTGTCTGGATTCCAGGTCTGATCCCGCCATTTTGACGGACATAAATTTTTGGCCCGACCCGGAGATTGAACTCGGGACCCCAAGAGCTGCATATCACATTAAAGTGCGATGCGCCACAGAGACAGTCATGGTTATAGTATTCCCACCTACGAGTAGTTCTTTGCACGCTCCCAATAAAGTTTCAATAAAATCAGTTTCTAAATATATTATGACGTTATCAAGCGTCCAGTGCTCTGTGTGCAGGTTGTTAGGCGGAGGGCGCATTATCTCGATGGGCAATAACTAGGTTGAGAGCTGGCAGTAAAGTAGCGATAGAAGAAATATTGAACATTTTGTAGGGGAATTTCTGCTTTCCGGGCAGAACATAATCATACCAGGAGGACGGAAATCACTTGGAGCGCATACGGATTCCTCAAGACCAACTGGCTGGTTGTAAAAAGAAAATTATAAAAAAAAACAATTTGTCATTATTCGGAAAAAATTACAAAATGGTATAAAATTCCCTTTGAAGAAGATTATGTACTGATAGTATGAAAGGTTTTTTTTTGCGAATTTCCAAATAATATCATTGAACAAATGTCGGTCAACAAAATAAATGTTGTCCAAAACGGTTGGTAGAAGATCAGTTGGCTAATTAATTATAGATACTATTAGTTCTTTTTCTTCTAAAAATATTTTTATCTCACCACTAACGTTCAAAATTGTAAAAACCTTCAGATCCCGGGGTTCACATTCCTGCAGCATGTCCACTTCGAATGGTAGAAATTGAATTTTGTGACTATCTATCCACATGATATAGATGTTTTTGCCAACCGTGCATGGCCTCGAAGCTAACCTAAACACAATAAAATTACCGAGAAGACTATTTTGCGGCCAACGCCGAAATAGAAGAATGGAATATTTATGAGCTGCGCTGTTTGAACTAAAACGCTGAATTTGGAGCCTAATCTATGTAAATCCTCAGGTAAGCTGAACTCATCCACTTAGATATTAATATTCCAGTGTAGAGTAACTGGTTTTTTTTTTTTTATAAATTCAGCAAAAATTAAATAGCGACCTGATGAATACAAATTTTCCTTCGATTTTTAGAATATCGTTTACTCAAAAACCCTTATTCTTACCATGTAGTAACAATCCCGTAAATAACAATTATAATTGTTAGAGACCATGAAAGTTAAAACAATACAAGGATAAAATAAATTCAAACGCAGTTAATCAAAACGAATCCACACATTTTCTCGGATTCTTAACTCGTAATGCCATTGCTACGGACGCAGTCAGTGCTACGCCGTAGGTTCATCTACGTCGTAGCACTGACTGCGTCCGTAGCACGAGCCGTAGTTCCGGCGGAAGCGGAGTCACAGACAATATGGCCGGCGGATGTGTTGCCAGGATCGAACTGATTTATTTGTGTTGCTATTGATGAAAACCATATATATTTTTAGTAGATGGGGAAAGGAAAATGGGAAGGAAAGGTATTCTAGAAGTACTAAAGTTGACGAGTGGTTTTCTTTTTTATAATATTGAAAAACAAACTAGCAAGATGGTAAGTGAACACCGCCGCCCATGGACATCAGCTACATCAGAAGGAGTGCGGATGTGTTGCCAGGATCGAACTGATTTATTTGTGTTGCTATTGATGAAAACCATATATATTTTTAGTAGATGGGGAAAGGAAAATGGGAAGGAAAGGTATTCTAGAAGTACTAAAGTTGACGAGTGGTTTTCTTTTTTATAATATTTGTGCACCTCAAATTTGTGTTCTGCGTTGTATTTGTATGGATAGCAATATTTTCTAACCCTTTTAACATTAGTATCTAAATAAGTGGTGTTTGACCAAATAAAATTCATACTTTGGAAAAATCTCGTCTTATTACTCGCCACAATAGGCTCTCAACACTCACTTTGAGCGGATGTCAGTCAGATTACATGATCATTTTGAGGTATTACGGAGTTTGCGTTAGACCAGTAGCGCTACCATGAGTGACATCTAAAACTGACAGACGTAAAAATTGCCCTGCCTCTTTCAAATGCATTACATGCCAAACAAAAAGAATTGTAAGAGGATAGTATTTCAAACTCATGGTAAGGCTACTGTATGAATTGACACCATATAGTTCTGATGCTCAAAAGTGAGTAAGTATAGAGTAAGTTTTTGATTTTGATTATTTACTTTTACTTTGACTGTACCCTCGTACATTTAGTTTAATACAAAAGTAGCTGATCTATACTTAAAAATGCTTCATATTCCTCTCTTAAACTGTACTTAATACGAAAATATAACGGAAAAGCTAACCTAACTCACGACCTAACCCAGGGAACCCATTTAAAAACACGTTAAAGTACTGCAAGTTTGGCAGGAAGACGACAGTTGCAGCGGAAGTCGGGCCGCAGACAACATGGCCGCCGGCCACTTCCGGCGCGGAGTTAGCGCCCTCTGGTGGACATTAATAACTTTGAATATGCGTAGTGTCGTTGTTTCCTCTATGGCCGGTTTAGTTTGCAAACTGCGGTTAGTGCAGTTTCATATTCCTTCCAATATGGCGCTTGGTAAGTACATTAGTATAATAATTATTGTTTGGAAATAGTTGAGTCTGTGATAGATTATTATCTATTGTGTAATATCGCACACGTTATTCAACAATTTCACCCTTTTTGAACTTTGGCTTGACTATATTAGCGGTCATATACATATTATATTAATATTAAATAAGAGAATACTAAAAGGTAGAAAATGACTACTTCTTAGTTTTTTTTTAATTTTACAGCAAAAATTAAATAGCGACCTGATGAATACAAATTTTCCTTCGACTTTTAGAATATCGTTTACTCAAAAACCCTTATTCTTACCATGTAATAACAATCCCGTAAATAACGATTATAATTGTTAGAGACCATGAAAGTTAAAACAATACAAGGATAAAATAAATTCAAACGGAGTAGTTAATCAAAACGAATCCACACATTTTCTCGGATTCTTAACTCGTAATGCCATTGCTACGGACGCAGTCAGTGCTACGACGTAGATAAACCTACGCCGTAGCACTGACTGCGTCCGTAGCACGAGCCGTAGTTCCGGCGGAACCGTCGTTAGGAGGGTTTGTTATTTATGCGGCAATCTTGATCTGTTAATGATCTGAAACTTATTTTTTAATTCTTAAGAGAAAAGGAGGCCTTGTTCGATATATTATATTATAAATTCTTATATTATAAATTCTAATATTTAAGTAAATAGAGAACTCTCCAGCGACATTTGCAAACATGGGGTGACATGAACAGAAAGAAATGTAGTATATTTAAATGGTTTTCATCCATGTGAAAGCTATTCAGAGTAATTTTACGAATAAAAATAAAATAAAAAACTTATCGCAACTTTTTCATTCATAACTATCCTCGTAGTTCGTAGCAGCTACGACAGGGATATACGGTGTAGCAGTCGCCAGTTCCGGCGGAAGCGGAGTCACAGACAATATGGCCGGCGGATGTGTTGCCAGGATCGAACTGATTTATTTGTGTTGCTATTGATGAAAACCATATATATTAGTAGAGATGGGGAAAGGAAAATGGGAAGGGAATACCAGAAGTCCTAAAGTTGACGCGTGATAGAAGTGGTAATCATGTAAAATGATACATAAACTTGAAACTTATGTAAGAAGCTGAAGAATTTGTACAATAGGTATCAGAATAAACCATAGAATTAAGATACTCTCTCTGCTAAAAGACCAAAAAAAGCTTGGGAAACACGTTATCATACAGATACCGATTATGTCAAAATTGTTAATGTTATGTTTTTAAACTTTCGCTTTGCATTAGGTATACTGTAAATGTTTAATATAAACAAGACTAAGCGCGAGGATATCTATACTATTTATAAAAAGATAACTTCTATAGACAATGAGAAGGCTTATAGGTAAACCGAAAACACGAAACGCTTGCGCGATGTAATTGAGCACAGCGCCATCTATTAGTTCATTTCTGAATTACGGTCCCGAAGCGAAGTGAGGGCGGGCCACTAGTTTAAATGTAAAGACATTATTAGCACTTAATGCTTGATATTTGGGTAAGTGCAATAGCACTACATAATAATAAAAGCACTTTTAATAATTAAACATTGTTTAAATCCGTTTATATCAAGTATTTCTCAATGTTGTTATTTTGAATATTGACCCAAATTTGCATGCCGTACTTGGCCAAATATGACGAACCTATGTATGTACTAACATTAATTGACACCTCTTATACATTCCCATATTTTCTATTTGAAGGTAGCTTATTTGCGTTACCGAGTCAGAACAAATGATAACACATACTCAGTTACAATTCTTAGTCTTTATCTGAGAGAATACTTAGTGGGTGGCGATGGGAGTGTAGCAGACGGTCCCGGAAGCCGGGGCCAGACAACATGGCCGCCGAGCGTTTCCGCTTCCGGGCGCGTATCGCTGTTGGTTTACGGCTTGAGCCCCCTGTATCTTACAGATGAGGCCGGTTACATGTATATGAGGCCATTGAAGCTTGTATGTACCTTGATGTGTGAGGGATATATTATTTAATGGCTAGTATATTAGTAGCTGTTCATTAAAATCATCTAACCTATCCCATCAAACTTACTTTTGTATAGAATTGGCTTTTATTGAGTGCATAAATGATATTTAATATTTTGTAGTAGGTAAAGAAATAATAAAAGGTAAATTCACACAATATTTCATACTGAGCAACATATTGAGCTGTCTTTGTACTTAGTATTATGAGGACTTAAGTTACCAATTGCAGTTACCCCTGACACTGAATCAGCACAAACTTTGTTGGCTTACGATACGAACATCTGTTTAGGGTGGGGATAGAACCCACGAATTTTGGACACAAATAATATTATAACTAGCTGGCTGGTGCTTTGGCTGGTGTGGGCTGGATAAAAGTGGGAGTGGGCATTAGGGGAGATCTATGTCCAGCAGTGGAGGAGTGTGGGTTGCTGATGATGAATATTATAAGAAATTATAATATAATAAGATAATGAACATTGTTACGAATATACACTAAGTAACTTGACTATTAACTAATGTAATAATAAGTATAGTGTTCGTGTGTTTTTGCAAAACAAAGATCAACTCTTATTCCTGACACTTTCTTTTCTATGAGAGAGTTTGTATAACGCAGGAATCCTGACACTGGCACCTTCTCTAATGGAAAAATACGTTAATATTTGGCTGACCGGATCGAACCTGGGACGCCAAGCGCAGCTGTCGCTTTAAAGTGCAACCCACTACCCACTGCGCCACCAACGCAAATCTTAATAAGTATACTGTTGAATAATTAGAATTGCCACGCTGATTACAAGAGTCAATCTAGCATTATTATGGCCTGCGTTTAAAAAAACTGTTATTATTTTTGATGTCAGATGTAAAAATGTCACTAAATTATCAAAAACCTATCAGTTGTACCTCCATCCATCCAACTATCTAACAGTAGTACATGTAAAATAAGTTGGACCTCAGTCTAACGTATGTAATACGTCATCTAGCAGAATTTTACGCGATAGTTCCCATTACCAACGCTCTGGCGATTACTGCAAACCAACAAGACATTGGCCTATATTTCTCAAGCATTATTCCTATCTGCGTCAAAGGGCGAGTTCTGTTGACTTTGCGACTGAGTAGTCTCCGAATTGACAAATGAACAGCAAGCAACTGACTTCGCAGTGCCGTCCCAACTTCACGGCTTGAAGATCTCGAGTTTCAAACGCTATTTGACTTGAAATATAAACAGATTGTTGGTTTATTGAAGCTGATGCGGTTTTGCGGAGACACTGAGTTGGAGTATTAAAATGTTGTTGTACGTATAGCCACACATTAAAGTATACAAAACTGACAAAATTCTTCAATCGACTCTCATCTTACTATCAAACACATTAGGCTGAATGTCAAGTGAGAAAATTTGACAAATTGTGGCAATCTGATGTGTGGCTGATTGTACCCATACAAAATAAAAAGTACCTATGTAACGTTTTTCCTTGTACTATGGACAGTACCTAGTATTTAGGATTAGTAAGCTGAAGTGGCAGTGGGCTGATCATATCTGCCTTTTTCTTACGAAAGTTTCTATATGTCTCTGTCCAAATATATAGCGCAGAATTGTCATTGCACGCTGCAACGACAGTGAAACCATTTTTTTAAATAAAATCCAATAGTAAAGTGCATATATATTTTATTACAGATATAGATTTACAACAAAACAGAACAACACAGGCACTACAGCTACGACATTAAATTCCGTCCATACATTACAGCTTTAGGGGCCATATACGCTACCTCGCGGAGACGGGCGCGGTGCATCAAACATATGACGTTATAAGCAAGTGCCCACGTAAAAAACTGGCACTCGCGCTCGCCACCGCGCCCGCATCCGCGCCCGCCACCGCCTCCGCTTCCGCGCGTACAAGGCCTTATGTTATGATAGCATTACATATATTTCCTTAATAATATAACTACAATGCAAAACTCCGGAGTTTTGATATAAATAGATATTTCTTTCATTAGAAATAATTGGAGTAAGTAAAAAAAAACTGGATGGCATAGTACAAGCAAGCATTGGCAGACAAATCTTAACAAACTTTTTTTTCTAATCAAATTGTGTTTATGGTTCTGGAATTCTTCTCTTGTTTCTTTAAGTAGTTCTGGATTTTCATAAAAAATCAGCAATACGCTTACATAATAGGTGAGTAATATTTTGATTGAAAAACAATTAAAATTGAACCTTACCCCATTTATTTCTAAAGCGCAATTTGTGCACAGATTCTTGCCGAATATTTTTTTATTTAGAAATAAGTACTCTATGTATAGTTAATATATGACTAAGTATACATTATAAATATACATCTAATCATAAGCCTTGTTTGCTTTACAGTTACAAAAGTGTAACGCAGAAAATAAATAGACACAAATGATTTTAAAGCCATATAATATTTTAGTTTACATCATTATATTAATATTAAACTAATGATAATAATAATAATGTAATAAGGTTCGACGCCTTATTAAGCAATTGTACTCACTACTTCTAATTATATAAATAAGCTTTTATAGGTAAACATAGTGTACGCTCTGTATAATAATATAGTCAAAATTCAAATTTTTTACAACTATATAAATGTAATATAAATAGAAAGCTGAACATTCCATGTTTTTTGTTCGATTGTACCTCTATAGTATTATTATATTTTTGCGTTAAATACACTTTACAGTGTGGACGAATTATGATACTTCATTTAATTATACTCGTATTATATAATTATATACAGTTGTATATACAACTAGTCTCTACATAAGCCTAATAATTTGTATTGTAGCTAAGTCACAGGTTTTGTGAGCACAAAGATGCGACTATGATCCATTTTGTAACTTAGTTATTTTATTAATTATTCTGAAAATTATACATGCTTATTATACATTCGTTATATCTCCATTATATTTCAAAAGACCTTTTATAAAGCATAACCATGTTACATGCTCTATTAAGTTGTAAATGCCTATGAATTCCAAAAAAAAAGAACAACTTTTTTTAATTTTTTTGTAAAACTAATATAAGTTATGTGGTCATATATTTGTAGTGGCTTCCACGATTTTGGATTCGCAACTAATTTCTAAATACTACGCAAATTACAGTCAGCATCAGAAGAAGTACAAAGTTTAACTGAACCTATCTCCTAAGTAATAATATTCAGAATCTATTCAGTGGGCAGTTAGTTCTGACCTGATGCTGATTGCTATTGGGTACAATTAGGTATTTGCAACATTTTGCTTAGTTATAGACGAAGGAAGATATTGTCTACCAATTGACGATTCATAATTGCTATAAAACATTATAATATTATCTATATAGTTTGCCAAATTTTAATCAATTTTAATGTAAATGAAAAAACCACTCAATAAGTATCGTGTATAAATTCTTTTAGCCAGATTAACTCTCGTCCTCTCGACATTGAAGTCGAATTTAGAGATTTCAAACATTGGTTTCATGCAAATGTCTAAGTCGATTTTAATATCGAGCGCACGGATATTTCCCTCAGGGCGTTCCATTTGTGGATTACAAATATTGCTCATTATTTATTTACTTAACTTACTAAAAGAATTTAACGATACTTTTAAAAGGGCTTATCTAAAATCGGCAAAAATTTAAGTATAAAAGTAACGTAAATATAAGTAGGATACATTTATTTTTTACATAAAAGCAAGATACAATTCAAGCGTATTTACATGTGCTTTGTTAATGAAAAAATGGTCTTCTGTTTCGAATTTTATACACATGCAACATAGTATTTAATGAAAATTTTACATTTAATTAAAAATAAATTACGTGTCTACTTTAAATAGATTTTCTTTCTTTTTAGAGAATACATAGATTAATAAAATTGACCAATATAGACAAATTTAGAGTCTAATAAAGACATGACAGATAAATAAACTTTTTTTTAATTTTTTTGTAAAACGAATATAAGTTATGTGGTCATATATTTGTAGTGGCTTCCACGATTTTGGATTCGCAACTAATTCTAAATACTACGCAAATTACAGTCAGCATCAGAAGAAGTACAAAATCTCCTAAGTAATAATATTCAGAATCTATTTAGTGGGCAGTTAGTTCTGACCTGATGCTGATTGCTATTGGGTACAATTAGGTATTTGCAACATTTTGCTTAGTTATAGACGAAGGAAGATATTGTCTACCAATTGACGATTCATAATTGCTATAAAACATTATAATATTATCTATATAGTCTGCCAAATTTTAAACAATTTTAATGTAAATGTAAAAACCACTCAATAAGTATCGTGTATAAATTCTTTTAGCCAGATTAACTCTCGTTCTCTCGACATTGAAGTCGAATTTAGAGATTTCAAACATTGGTTCATGCAAATTTCTAAGTCGATTTTAATATCGAGCGCACGAGTATTTCCCCAGGGCGTTCCATTTTGTGGATTACAAAATATTGCTCATTATTTTTTACTTAACTTACTAAAAGAATTTAACGATACTTTTAAAAGGGCTTATCTAAAATCGGCAAAAATTTAAGTATAAAGTAACCTAAATATAAGTAGGATACATTTATTTTTTACATAAAAGCAAGATACAATTCAAGCTTATGTACATGTGCTTTGTTAATGAAAAATGGTCTTCTGTTTCGAATTTTATACACATGCAACATAGTATTTAATGAAAATTTTACATTTAATTAAAAATAAATTACGTGTCTACTTTAAATAGATTTTCTTTTCTTTTTTAGAGAATACATAGATTAATAAAATTGACCAATAATAGACAAATTTAGAGTCTAATAAAGACATGACAGATAAATAAACTTTTTAGTTATACATTTTTAGATATACCTATCAGTTTTTCTTAAAAATAATTGACGTAAACGAAAATAAGGTATGGTTTTTGTATCATAAATTGTATATAAATATAATAGATATAGTTCTTTAGACTGTGGTCAAACAGTCGTTATATGCTCATAACTGTGATTATATGTAGAACTAAACTATAGAACTTATTTCAGCCAACCAGTAACAAAACATAAAACGGTTGTACACTGAGCTGGGAAAATTTATGAATAAACAATATAAGTGGTCATTAACAAATTATTATTAATAAGACGGGAATTAACGCGCCATAAATGTAGTGTTTTTATTTAAGAAACGTCGCGTTGATTCCCGTCTATAATGATAACAGTTATCCAACACTAAATTTAAAGAGTCGTTAACAATGTAAATAATTTCGACTATTGAAGAAACAATAATATATCTGTTAGTTTTGCTCTCATCATGCCATGGATAACTTCCCCTTATTATTTTCTCAGGGTTTTCCTTTGAGCACATTCTGTCAAACCACTGGCCTATCAAATTGTGATTATGACTAATCAAGATTAATTTGGAGATAGCATGGAAAGGTCTTCGGCGCTCCGGTACCTGACGCTGTGGTCGCGCGGCCATTGCGTCGCTGTGGGAAACCCAAAATGTTAAGCATATGATAATTATATCAGAGAAGTAACATTGATAATCACTACACAAAAGCACTTAGACGCTTTTACATTGGCGGTAGTAGCCGTATGTGAATGTACGCTGCGGTTGGAACGGGGAGCGGAGAATTCGGGACCCGCATTCGGGCTTATAACTGACTTAGCGGCCAATGTAAATGCCTCGTTCAAAAGTTAATTTACGGTAAGCAAGAACGTTATCTATAAATATCGCTGACATCACGCTTACTACGTTACAAGATAGTTCAAGTACTGTATTATGCACAGGCGGCTCCAAAAATAAGTACCTTGTCACAATACTTTGCTTTCCGTTTAAGAAAGTATACGTCAGACAGCTATTTATTATAACAAGGTACTACTTTAAGTATGTACATTTATATTAACTAGTCTAAACAAAGCTCATAAGTTAAAAAAAATGCTTTTGAATTTTCCATCAATACCTGCCTTTCATTTAAGCACTTGAGTGGTTATGTACAGTCAGTGCTAAAATGATAAAAACAATGTATTATTTTATAAGTACAACTACAAATACAAGTTCAAAAAGCGAACTAACCATAACTAAATGGCGGTTTTTTGATCCATAGTTACAATTTAGTTAAATTGACTCTAGTAAACTTTTGACACAAAGTAATAAATGATTAAGTATAATTTGTCTATTTGAGTATTGGTTACTTCTTTAGTCATTTGTTCAGTTTGACTACGGATCAAAAAACTGCCCTTAAGCAAGCGGTAGATACGAGTATGTAATTACTAAGTAAACCATGCCAAGTGCTCCAATACCTATTTCTTGTGACATTTCTTTGGAACTGTATCTCTTTTGCATGCAACACTTTTTTTTGATCGCTTGTGAGAGTAACGTGCTGAAATTTTAAAGGAATAGGGAAAAACATTAACATACAGGGAAAAACATTACATGTGTGAGTGTCGTCTTATTCTGAAACCTCTATCAAAAATTTGTTAGATATTTCAGAATAACCCTGTATCTGCCGCACTCAGAAACATTAATGTTCATTATCTTAACTACTGATAGTCTTCAAGTCTACTAAAATAAGAGTCAACAATTTTTTAAAGTGATAATTAAGGTTTAATTTACGTCTTTGAGTGCGACAGTAAGTAAATTGTATGTAGTGTTCATTAAGGAGCTTTCTGATGGTGCATGTATCCAATAATAATAAACAAGTAGTTTTTCTCCCATAGACATCTAAAACCAGTGGAGCCAAGTGCGCCGCTCAACCTATACCCCCGATTGGGCCTCTGATACCCACAGTCACTCGGCGAAACACAGCGCAGATGCTGCTTCATGCCAGTCTTTTGTGAGACCGTGAGATCGCTCAGGGCAAGCCGGCCCACTCATGCCAAAGCATGACTCTCCCAAGGGTTGTGTCTTCGTAAAGTACAGTCACCAAACTGACAGGAATTGGTTCATCGACCCCACTTCTGTACTTATGACCAGCAAACAACCCACCAGTTCTGTCACCATGAATGTACCGTTGGTCTAATGGTTCAAGTACCGGGACGAGATCTTGGAGTCCTGAGTTCGATTCTGGGGTCGATCAAAAAGTAGTATTTTTAATTTTTCGAACATGTTCGGGTTTGTGATCACCAATCCGCATTAGGCAAGCGTGTCGATTAAGCCTAAACCCATCATAGTAGCGATGACTTGATTTCTATGATGGAGGTCTTTACCCTGCAGTGGGGCAGTATATAGGCTGATACTTTACAGTGGGACATGTGATAAACAAATGTGTTTAGTTTTATTTTGTGTTCTGATAATAATAATTCATGCTTCTAATATTCTTCGTGCTAACATTCCATTTGAAACTGTTAGAAGAATTCATGCTTTAGAAAGAGAAAACACATGCTCAGAGAGTGTTATGTGATCATTCAAACTTGTCGGAAACTATATCAAATAAAAAAACATATACAGAGGTCCATCTCCAGACAGTTTACATTTCTTTAAAAACGTCTTCTAACATATATTTTGAACAACATTTGTTTTACGACTTTTGAAAAATCATCGAAAAGTTTTTCGACTCCCCATACAAAATGACCAAGTTGCATGACCGACTTTGTATATGAATAGTTGAATTTTTTAATGCGAATTTCCATATCTTTTACCAAAAAAATTTTACTAAACGAGTGGTTAAGAGCGTTATCCGTAAGAGTCACACTTAAGTCAAAATCATTGATTTCCGATGGAGAATAAAATGATAATCTATACAGTTTGTAAATAAGATATTGATGTCAAATTATTGCAGATTTCATAATCTAATGCATAATTTCAAAATATTTCAAATGATCATTTAGTTTTCTCGTTAGAACAGTTTAATACAATCCCTTTTTGAAAACTTGTGGTCGAAGGTCTACGCAAATGCTCGATAATAGTAAAACTATAAACGTCAAACTTATGACAATATTTCTATTAAAAGAACAATAACATATATTAGGGCATGGCTACAAAACAATAGTGATTACTGTAAGTTTTCATACAAGAAAAGTGTACTCAAAAGTATCATTGTTAGTAATTTTTCGAGTTATTACACGTATTAGTTTAGGATGAAATAAAAGGTATTCTTGATTTTTTTAAACCTAATAAATGAAGAAATTTACGCTTTAAAACGTGGTATTTTTTTAACTTTAATAACTTGTTTTTTATTTTATTATGAATCATTTAGTACTACTATATAATCGGCGCAGAATCGCACCAGCGCTCAGTGCCGGCCGAGGCCTTTCCGAGGTAGGACCTATGTCGCTCCCGGTCACCGCGTGCTACGTAAAATTTTATTTGAAATTGGAGATTTTTTGACGCGACTGAGACGGATTGATACTTTTTGTTTTAAGAATATTAATTTGTTTTAACCAAACGAAATTTTGGTGAGTACGAAGGTAAAGAAATGCAATTCTAGTAACTTCCATAGATTAATATATTATATTCTTTACATTTTACATAATAATATAAATGTGATATAAAAAGGCGCTATTCGGGGAAGAAAAGGAAAAGTTATGGTACTTAATTGGCCAAAGCTAATGAAGCTAAAACGTAAGTTACCGCGAATCCACTTTTAATGACATAGCGGGTCATAATCTATTCACATTTTCTTTTACGATGATTTCATTACGTTATTGCTAAAGGCAGAAAAGAGAAGGTCAAATACATGAGAATACCACCGAAGAATTGGAAATAGTTGAATCGCAAACTACAGAAACATGACTATGATTTTAAAGTAGAATTTCATCATCATCATCATCAGCAACCCACACTCGTCCACTGCTGTATTGGGTTTTGGGGAGTCAATGACAAACTTATTTGTTGGTACTAAACGATATCTTTATTAAATCGTTTTATAGGAGAGTACGCATGTTTACAAATGTACAGTTAGCAGAGTAACAAGACTCACAGACAGAGCAAGACTAACTATCTGAGTCAACAGACTCCACAAGACGAACCGGCCGAGTCGACAAGACTCGCTGGCATCTCAAAGACTTACTAACATCTCAAGACTTACTAACAGAGGTGATCCCTCAGGATTCAAGGTCGAAATATGTATTCGTAAAATGAACCTTATTAACAAGTGCAACAAGATGAACTCTATTACTATGCAATTAAGTGCAGATTAGCATGGGACGAGTTTGAGTTATTTTGATGTATTCCAACATGCTGGACATAGGTCTCCTCTAATGCACGCCACTGCTCCCGATTTTCAGGCCACTCTCATCCAGCCCACACCAGCCAGCCTTCGAATGTCATCATCCCATCTTGTCGCAGGGCGTCCAACACTTAACCGAGTCGCGGTCTCCACTCAAGGACTTTACGGCTCCACGGTTGTCAGTTTCTGCGGCTAATGTGACCACCCCACTGCCGCTTCATTTTGCTAATTCGGTGGGCTATGTCGGTGACTCAGGTTCTCTGTCGGATTACATCATTTCTGATGCGGTTCTTCAGAGATACTCCGAGCATAGCCCTTTCCCATAGCTTTTTGAGCGACTTTGAACCGGGTGGATTAGTCCAGCCACGTCCACGTCTCGGCACCGTAAGTCATGACCGCGAGGACGCACTGGTCGAAGACTTTCGACTTAAGACTTTGAGGGATGGATGACGAGAAGACTTGACGAAGCCTACCAAATGCTGCCCAGCCTAGCTGAATTCTTCTATTGGCTTCTCTCTCGAAGTTGTTTCTGCTAATGGAGCGTTTATCTTAGATAGACATATTCCTGGACAATTTCGAGAGGTACTCCATTAACAGCGACCGGTCCCGGATCAACGAGCTCGTTGAAAATGACCTTGGTTTTATCCAAGTTCATCCGAAGATCGAAGTGATTGGAAGATTCAGCCAGGCTGCTCGCCTGTAGGCCATGTAAGGTTTCCGTCAAGATGACGATGTCGTCTGCGAATCGTAGGTGTGACATGTACCCGCCATTAATATTGATTCCGCGCTCTTTCCAGTTTAGCGTTTTGAACAAGTCCTGCAGCGCAGCGGAGACGAGTTTCGAAGATATTGTAGTATCTGTGCCGTAGTAGTTGTTGAGTACGGTTGTAAGTTCTATATACGTTTTTGTTGTGACTGAGGCCGGGCGAAAGTAATCTACGAGTACCTTAAATGCTGCAGGTCCAACTCGAGATAGCAACAGATGTTTACGTTTTGTTTGGGTCGCATCCGAGATGTTATCCAATCCATGTAGTGATAGTTCGATTTCGAACCGTTGAATATAATATTCCCAAATATTAATATTGTGCAGATTTCAAAGTCACGATAAATAGACATGTACAAACTGATGATTATCCTTTACCTAGATTTGAAGAGATAACATCTAAACTAGCAGGAGGGCAATTCTTTACGAAAATCGATTTGAAAGACGCTTATTTGCAATTATCAGTACACCCAGACTCTAGAAAATACTTAACGATATCGACGCATAAGGGATACTTTCGGTACAAACGCCTCCCATTTGGTATCTCATTCGCACCGTCTGTTTCCCAAGACGGAGGGGATAGTGCACCGACGTGCAGTCGGTATCTGCCAGCGGCACCAGCCCCCGCCAGCAGCGCCCCGCCAGCGGAGCCCGCAGCCGCGCCGGCCGCGCCAGCAGCCCAGCCCAGGCGATCGGATCGCCCGCGGAGGCAGCCGGCACGTTTTGGGCTTTAACCTTATTGGGGGGAAGTGTAGTATCTGTGCCGTTGCCAAGACAACGATTTTATGTTTATGTCAACTGATGTCATGAAGATTGTAAAATACAAACATCGCTGAAATTATATTTATTTTTATTACAACAGATATAACATCTCTTTGTCTCACACCACGTCGTAGCAGGACAGGCTCGGTTTGGCCATTTTGGATTACTACGGACATATTAGCGACGTTATACAGACACCTCAACACCTCGTGCCAAGTCGATATCGCCAATCGACTTGGCACCTCTGCAAGGCCTCGAGAACAGACCAGGTCTCGACGGAGTTAAAAGCTTTTTCATAGTCCACAAATGCCATGCACAGGGGCTGGTTATATTCTTTGGTCTTCTGTATAACCTGTCTCAACTGTGTGAATATGGTCTATGGTGCTAAAAACCGTCGGAACCCGGCTTGCTCTGCAGGTTGAGCTTCGTCAAGTCTTCGTGTAAGGCGATTCGAAATGACTCTTGAGAACAACTTATAGACGTGACTTGGTCGATAGTTCTTCAGTAAGGTTTTGTCGCCCTTTCTTGAAGAACAATACGAACAAGCTCCGCGGCCACGCCCTAGGAGTTCTCCCGAAGAAAATAACCGAGTTAAATATACGTCAAAGTTCCTTCAACACCGGCTTGCCGGCAACTTCAGAAGCTCGGTGTGACTCCGTCTTTTCCCGGGGCTTTTCCATTTTTAAGTTGTCCAAGAGCTGCCTCGATCTCCTCCAAGCTGATGTCGGGTAGATCCTCCGTCGCATGGCGTAAAAGAAGGCAAAAAGTTTCTGGCTTTGATGTGACGACTCCTCGATTTGTTTTGGTTAACTTCGACAGGTGGCTCCTGTCAAGCTGTTGTAGGTACGAAGACTTTGGACCCCCCTGGTTCTGCTCAATTGCTCTCTGTATTGAGAGTGAATTGGAGCTTCGGAGGTCACGTCTTAACAGCTTGAAGATGGACTTATTTAGAGCCCGTTGTTCTGCCGAAGTGACTGATGGATCTTTCCGCCTCTTGTCCATTAAATCCAGAGTATAGACCGCTTGCTACTCACAGAACTTTGTGCCCTCGTCCCGAAGGATTTCCACCACTTGGTCGAATTCTTCGTCGATATATACGTCAATTGTGGTTTCCAAGGCAGTGAATCGATTTTCCAATTTCAGTTGGAAGGCATCGGAACCAGCGAGTGATTGGAGCAGATTTGGCCGGAGCGTGGACTTCATCAACCGAGAACGTTCAAGCTTAAAATTGATATTCAAAGTGCCTCTGAGAAGTCGGTGATCACTTCCGGTTTTAAACCTATTGATCACTGAGACATCTCTGAATATTCGCTTAATGTCCGATATATATTATGAAGTCGATCTCATTTTTAGTCATAGTAGCTCTGCCACGTCCATTTCCTCTGGGGCTGTTTCTTAAAGAATTGATCCCAGAAAGGGATCAAATTGAGGGTTTGCAACTGTTTTATAATGTATAAATACAACTGTTTTATAATGTATAATGTTCTTTTTTATTAAATGATTTATTAAACAAAACATGATATCTTTAAGTATTTAATTGCTTACCTGTCCTGAGTAAAAAAGGTAGGTAGGTATCTAAATGATATACCTATTTTTTATTTTTCTTAAATCAAAAAATCAAAAGAATAACAATAAATCAACGTTGGATTTATTTTATTTTATTTAACTTGCAATTTAATTTTACAACAATACAGTAATTTACTTTGCTATAAAGCGAAAGGATCAAAATTTGTCAGTCTTACTATAAAGAAAACGTACGCGGCAACTCTATGCAAACAGTAACACATGCTTATGTGTGAGTGAAATTTTGCAAATCAAAACCGAAACATGACATTCCGCACTAGCCGAGAACGCTCTTAAAGGAATGTAAATGTTTACTGATACATCCTGTGTACATCTTATGACTCTAAATTGGAAATAACGCTAACTTTATAATTTACTACCATTTTAAAATAATCATGGTATTTATAAAATATATATATTTATTTAAAAATACCTGTATAATGCATGTTGCGGTACATGTCGCATTTGTTTGAGATCTGTAACAAAGGAAAACAGCTTAATTAGAAAATATCTACAATACATCACAATTTCGCTTCATGGGAGAGCCTCAATTCGGCATGAATCCAGGGTCAGCTTAACCGGATTGACACCGAACGGCGTGAAGCAGCGTTTGCGCAATGTTTCACCGTGGGTATAGCTGGTGGCACGAAAGAGTAGCGATGACCGTTATTTTGCGCACTTGTAAAAAAAGAAGACTTTCTAATAAAATTGGTTTCTGCGCACTCAAGGTCATACACTTTCTTGCCGTAGACTATACCGCAGGCCTTGTTGGGGAGAAAGGGGGTTAATGGTTGGCAGCACGTACGCGTGCTGCCAACCATTAACCCCCGTGCGTGCGTGCGCGTGCGTACCTGCAACACCAGTAGAGATACGTCTCTACTGGTGTTGCAGGTGGCAATCGCTTTCCATCAGGTGAACCATATGCTTGTCTGCCACTTATCACCTCAAAAAGAAAGGTAAACTAAGTAAAAATAAAGCCTACATTCCACAGCAGGGCAAAGGCCTGCATCATAGAAATCAAGTTTTCAAAGTTTTTTTTTTATGTGATAGGTAGCAGACGAGCAGGCGGATCACCTGATAGTAATCAATTGCCGCAGCCCATGAACACATGCAACAAGTGCGCTAACCTTTTATCCCCTTCCCCCCCGATGGACCTCCGGTACACTCACTTACTTGGCGAAACACAGCACAGGAGTTGCTTCACGCCGGTTTGCGAGGCAGTGGTATCACTCCGGTCGAGCCGGCCCATTCATGCCGAAGCATGGCTCTCCCACAATAAGACAAAAAGATAGCCAAAAAGATTAGTAGACTTTTTTTTATGGTATAGGTAGCAGACGAGCAGGCGGATCACCTGATGGTAAGCAATTGCCGCCGCTCATGGACACTTGTAACACCAGTGGAGTTACAAGTGCGCTGCCACCTTTTATCCCCTTCCCCCCCGGGTGGGCCTCCGGTACCCTCACTTGGCGAAACACAGTACAGGGGCTGCTTCACGCCGGTTTTCTGTGAGACTAGGGTATTTTGCAAATAATATGAAAGAAACAGCATCTCAAAACGTTCATTATTCCGTCCTCTCGATGGCGAGACACCGTCCCCAAACCACAGTGCACCCGTATCAAATTAATTAAGACGAGACGCAAATTATATTTCACGGCTTGGAGCGTCTTAGCGGATTTGTTGGTAATTTATTGTCGGCCGGCGCCGGCGCTGCACCGGAGAGAGACGGGAATTAGCGGAGACAACTACTCGAGTATACGTAAAGGGTGTCTAATAAGTTTATTTTTAGAGTTCCATAGAAGAATGGCAAAATAACCCTTATAGATTTCTCATGTATGTCCGTATGTCACAGCCAATTTTTTTCGAAACTATAAGATTAAGCTTAATTCCATCATAGTACTGATGACTTGATTCCTAAGATGGAGGACTTTGCCCTGCAGTGGAACAGTACAAGGCTTATTATATCGTAAAAATATTCATGCATATAACATTTCACACAATATTTATTTACATAATGACAGCATCAGTCAATCACTTATTTGAACATCGAAGAATAAAGTAAAAGCATCCAAATAGTTTGTATATAACAGGTCTCCCCCCCAATTTCTAGTGGTGGGGTTCGTGTATTGAGGTAGCCAGCAGTTGGTCGATGTGCCGCTTCCATGGGGCTCCGGAATCGGTCCTAATTATATAGTGCAATTTGCCGACACGTTGCTCCACTGTCCCAAACTGCCAGCGCTGGCCGGAGTAGTCACGAGCTTGTACTCGTTGCCCGACTAGTAGTTGCCTCACTGGACGCTGATAGTCCGGGCGGGTTGATGTAGGCTGGCAGGGCGATAGGGCAAACGCCACGTGAAGGTTAGTCCGGACTTCCCGTCCGAACATGAGTTCATAAGGGCTTTTCCCACATCGCAAGGGTGTTCTTCGCAGGAATAGTTTTATTTTTTTTACCTTGTGGTCGATATCGCCCCTCTCCCCCCTCATTGTGTAGAGGGATTTTTTTATCGTTTGTACGAATCGTTCTGCTTGCCCGTTGGTTGCTGGGTGATATGGAGCCGAAGTTTTATGAGTGATTCCATTCTGTTTTAGGAATGTTTCGAATTCACTTGAAACGAACTGTCTACCATTATCAGAAACAAGGCAGAGAGGTAAGCCAAATGTGGTGAACAGCTCTTCCAATTTTCTAATACACCACGATGTAGTTGTAGTTTTCGTGGGGATTATTTCCACCCACTTAGTTAGGGCATCAACAACGATAAATAGATAGTATCCCTGCGTTGGGCCAGCAAAATCAATGTGTACCCGCTGCCAGGGGGTTGTAGGTACTTCCCAGTGGTGTAATTCAACTTTTGCAGGTTCATTTTGTTTCAATCTGCATTCTCTGCATCCTTTTACTAAGTTTTCAATGTCCTTATCTATGCACTTCCAATATATATAGCTTCTTGCAAGTAATTTCATTTTTAAGATTCCCAAATGTCCTTCATGAAGTTCTTTAAGAACATCAGCTCGCAAGCTAGCTGGGATCATCATTCTTGTACCTTTGAATAAGCATCCATCTTGGCATGTTATCTCATGGGCATTGTATCCGTATGTTTGTAAGTTTCTGCCTGTTTGAACGGCTTCTAGTAAGTTTTTGTAGGTTGTATCTTTTGATGTTTCAGCAGCAATTTTTAAGCGATCAATGTTCAATGTCGACAGTTGGTTTAAATAGAACGCCGCGTGTTGATCAATATAGTCTGAGTTATTTTCTACGGGAAATCGTGAAAGATAGTCGGCATTGCTGTTAGCGCCCGATGTTCTGTATTCAATCTTGTAATCAAAGCCGGATAGGAAATGTGCGTAATGGAATAGTCTCATTGTGCTCATAGTAGGTAAGGTTTTATTTGGATGGAAAATTATTGTCAGTGGTTTATGGTCTGTAATTAAGATAAACTTACGACCATAACAGTAGTGAAAGAATTTTTTTAGGCCCCAGTATATTGCCGTTGCTTCTTTATCTATTTGACTATAGTTCTTCTCGCTACTCGTTAGTGACCTTGATGCAAAAGCAATGGGCTTATCAGAGCCGTCGGGCATTCGGTGTGAAAGCACTGCTCCCAGACCTGTAGGTGATGCGTCTGTAGCTAAAACTATCATTTTGTTGGGGTCGAAATGTATCAATGTGCGATCACTAGTAACTTCTTGTTTTATCTGGTTGAAACATTTGTCGCATTCTTCTGTCCAAATGTATTTACTGTCCTTTCTTAATAATTTATTTAAGGCATTCGAAATTGAAGCTAGATTGGGTATGAATTTGTTGTAGTAGTTTGCCATGCCTAAGAATGTTCTTAATTCGCCGACGTTTTCCGGTTTCTTCGCATCAAGTATGGCTTTTACTTTTTCTTTATTTTTATGTAGACCAGCTGCATCAATTGTATGTCCTAAGTAATTTATACTTGTCTGGAAAAAGTGACATTTATCTCTGTTTAATTTTAAATTGTTTTCTTTTAGTTTGTTAAGTACGGCGCGCAATCTTTCTAGCAATTCTTTTTCTGTCGCACCTTGGACTAAGATGTCGTCGAAAAAGCATTTTACTCCCTGTATTCCTTGTAGCATTTTGTCCATAAATTTTTGCCAAAGGTTTGGTGCCACTTTAACACCAAACATCAGCCGATTAACTTTGAATGTCCCTTTATGCGTGCTGAGTGTTTGCATCATGGAGCTCTCTTCATCCATCAACATATTAAGGTAAGCCTGTGTTATGTCTAAGGTGCAGAATAGCTTACCCCCATTCATTTCACTGAATATGTCCTCTATTATTGGAATTGGATATTGTTCATCCTTAATTACCTTGTTGAGGGTGATCTTGTAGTCGGCGCATAGTCTTATGCTACCGTTTGGTTTCACAATTGGCACTACTGGTGTACCCCATTCAGCGTTATCAACTTTGGTGATTATATTTTGTTGGCATAATCTTTCTATTTCTTCGTCGACTTTGCTTTTTAATGCGTATGGGATTCGCCGAGGTTTGACAAATATCGGTCTGGTGTTTTCTTGTAAAACCAGGTGGCCCTTGTAATTAGGAATGCATCCAAGTGTACCATCGAAAACAGATGCAAATTCGGTAAGTAGGTCGTCTAATTCAGTCTTCTTCTCAACAGTTTTTACTGTATTGACATCGGCCAAATCAAGTTTTATTTCACGAATCCAGGCTCTACCGAATATAGGGTCAACGTCTTGATTAATTATGTATAGTTTTCCCTGGAACATTTGACCCTTATAATAGAACTTGACAAATGCCATACCTAGGGGTTCAATAATTTCCCCGGTGTAGGTTTTTAGTTTTAGTTCTCTTCAGGTTTAAGCGCTTGTAGTCTTTGTACGATATTGATGACAGTGCAGCGCCAGTATCCACTTCCATGCGTAGTTCTTTTGTTTCAATACGAATTGTAATCATAAATTTATCGTGTTTGTTGGTATGTATTGCATTGATGTCGCACAGATTATCATCTTCAGTATCATCATTTATTATTTGATGGTTTTGCGGTCTATTCTGTTGCAGGCAGACTTCGCCTAGGTGGCCTTTCTTTTTGCATTTGTAGCAGATGGTGTCCGAGAGTCTACATTTGTCCGCTCTATGATCGTGATTGCCGCATCTATAGCACTTCCCACGCAAATCTTTAATCGTACGTATTTGTGCATTCTGGGTTTTGTACTGTTTTGGTTGAATTCTGTTTATAGGTGTATAATTTTGGTTGTTTGTCTCGTTCTCGCATGTAATGTAGTTATTATCTGTCTTTGCAATCTCCATAGTAGACGCCATTTGTGTCAGTTGGTTAAAATTTACAGTTTCGTGCTGTAATATTTTAGTTCTTATTTCAGAGTCACGTATACCTCTGATGAATTGGAGCGATAGAAGGTTTTCGCTTATTGAATTGTTGCAATTTTTACAAGTAAATTCACATATTTGTGACAGACGTTTCAGCTCGGACGAGTATTGTAGTATTGACTCATTTTGGTTTTGGGTTCTAGTAATAAACTTATGTTGTCGTGCCCATATGCTTGGTTTCGGATCAATGTAGTCTTCTAGAATTTTTACAAGGTCGTTGAATTCCAAATCTTTTGGGTCTAGCGGTGAGCATAAATCAAATGTTTTCTGGTGAAGTTCTGGGCTGAGTGAAGTAAGTAGCATAATTTTTTTTGTGTTGGTATCGTAACATTTGTTCAATTGTAGGTACATTTCTAGCCGACGTACGAAGTTTTTGAAGGTTTCGTTGTCGTTCAAGGGTTGAAAGTTTAACTTCGGTATGCTACTATGGGTGGCTGCAGCTGACCTGTAGTCGCTTGTACCTTCTGTATGGATCATAGTGGTATTAAAGTCCGGTGTTGGACGAAGGCGATGTAATTTTAGCTTTAGTTGGGTAATAGTTTCTTTAATGGTGTACTGTAGTTCTATTTCCTCATCTAAATCTGGTTCGTCGGTGAGGCATTCTATTTGCTGTTGAATGTCTTCAAACCTATCTTCGTAGGTATTTAAGTTTGAAAGACGTGTATTGTATTCATACTCGGAAATATTTTGAAATGTACTTAACTGGTTTTCCAGTCTGGTCAATAATCCTTTTATTGACGTTCTTGACCGTTTTAGTTTTGTAATGTCCTCCATCGCCAGTTATTATATCGTAAAAATATTCATGCATATAACATTTCACACAATATTTATTTACATAATGCATCATTTACATAATGCACAGCATCAGTCAATCACTTATTTGAACATCGAAGAATAAAGTAAAAGCATCCAAATAGTTTGTATATAACAAGGCTCATACTCATACTTTACTTTATAAGAGCTATATTTTTGAAACTGAGTAAGTACACAGATGTAATTTTGTCGTATTAAGATTTTCATAGAGAAATAGAAAAAAACATAAAAAATTTAAATAACTTAGAACTGACACTCAAAATATATTTTTTCATTCAAAAACAAAATAGTTCGTACGAAAATTTTTTTTTCATTGACTACTATTTTGCCTATTGGAAATTTTATCACTAATACAATATCGGTCCGTTACAAGTAAATAAATATCGGAGGTGTAATTAATATAATTTCTCAATCTTTAAATAAGTTTTTTGGATCAATTCTCATCATTCAACACACAATATAACAAACTGAGTATTAGTCAATGCATTAACAAAAGTTATTGGGACACCATAATCCTTCATCAAAGCAATACCAGTTCCCGAGTGCCATTGTGTTCAAAATTACGTCATGTAATGAAGTCCTGTCCGGGCAGTGCGCATTGCCCTACGGAGTTGCATCAACTTCACCACACTGCACTGCAGCACGCAGCAAACATGCAGTCCGGTAAAGCCGGGTACAGACTTGTGACACGTAATGATCCGTGAAACCAGACGAACGTTGTATATGTGTGGACCAGGCTTTAACTTGGGTGTGCATTCATTAGGTGAAGATTGACTGCTGCTTTTCCTTTCTTTCTTTCTTTCTCTGAAGCATGGTTGGAATTATGTTTTTTTTTTTACTTTTCATACAAATCAGACTGATCAAGCGATCGATATTATATGGGAAGTTTTTTTTTGTCGTATTTCAACTAATGTTTCTTGCGGCCGCTGTCAGAGACGTCATTTAAGCTAATGTTCAATTACTCAAGTATCGGTAGTCTTTATGCGTATTAAAATAAGTGTCAATATATTTTCTTAAGTAACCAACTTAGTTAATCAACGAATCTGAGTGCGGCAGTTGGAGAGAGTTGTACACTTACAGATTCTGATTCGAAATAAAAATTTGGATATTGATTAAAAATTCATCTTGTGTAACAAACCAAGATGGCATACAGGACCATGGTCCCAGAGTTAATGAGTCAATACCACCGCGCTCGGCGCAAGATCATCCCTTTTCATGGGGAACATTCCTCTCCCCATACTAACACCCTTCGGCGGCACTACGTGCACTTTGAGTTATATATTTAATATTCATAGTATACTAGCATCTGTTTAATGTACACATTTTTGGAATATCCCTAAATGTTGATGTGTGTATTCGAGCTACTGGTGGTTACTAACACTGATATCGACGACGACCCGTTTGGCGCAATGGTTTGTGCGCCGGTTAAGACGCAAGGGTCGCGGGTTCGATTCCCGCACCAACACAAATGTTTGTTGATGAAACAGATATTTGTGTTGGGTCTGGGTGTTAGTGGTTCCTTCGTTGTTTCTGGTTTCCATAGTACAAGGGAAAACCTTAGTTTGGGACTAGGACAATGTATGTGATGTTGTCTCAATTTATTTATTTATTTATATGTTTTTAAACTTTCGCGTTACATTATACAAATACTTCATATAAACGGGACTAAACGCAACGAAAATTGTGGTCACAAGCGAACTGACCACGCTTCGCTTGTGACCACGGCTGTTGTAACGCAGTCGAAACGTCAAGCAGTAAGTGCTAGAATGTACTTACTAATTTTCGTCGCGTTTAGTCCCGTTTATATAAAGTATTTGTACTAACACTGATATGGCACTAGTGTGCACCCAGTGCTATCTACAACTCGCTTATATCTTGTTTATTGCACCGTCTGTCTGTAAACTTGCCAGTGCTTTTGATACTAGCATTTGCGCAGTCGCTTGTGATCGTCCATTGTACGAAAGTTTAGCTTTTATTTAAGGTTTCTTAGTGCACTGATAACTCGTTATGAATGGTGTAAATATTCAGGTTGGGTCCCTAGTGGTATTGAAATAAAAATGAGGCCTGACTTAAAAGATTGAAAATAGAATTTATGCAAACTAAACCCAACTCGACAAAAAAGAACGTCACAGCTATCAAGGTTTTTTTATATGATTGGTATCAGATGAGCAGACGATTACCTGATGGTATTGCCACCACCCATAGACCCCTGCAACAGCTGTAGACTCTCAAGTGCGCGGCCAGCCTTTAACTCCCTTTCCGCTCAATTGGGTATCTGGTACCCCACTCACTCGACGAAACACAGCACAGGCGCTGCTTTTTGCCGGTCTTCTGTGAGGCATTGGTATCACTCCTGTCGAGCCGGCCCATTCATGCCAAAGCGAGGCTCTCCCACGGTTAAACTTATTAAACATTTCTATGGAACGCCCTCTTGGCCGACCTAGGTATCGCTAGAAAGACGTCGTCGAAAATGATCTGCGAGAACTTCAGGCTAATGACTGGCATCAAGTAGTGCCGGAGGCCAATTCTCGGTTTTCGCCTTCTATGTCGAGACGACTTCATGGAACGCATTGACCAATAAAATAACAAGATAAGGAATGTCGACTGTAATCAGTGAGTACAGGATTGACTAAAGTGGCGTTCTCTGGTTTCGGAGTCCAAGACTCGTTTCAGGAGACCAATCTCGTGTACTCGACATTGAAGTCGAATTAGTTTTTTGTGTTGAATGTATGAAATCTTTAAATTTGACTTCAATGACGAGTGCACGAGAATTAGCTTACAAGAGGCCAATTCTTGGTTTACGCATTCTATGTCGAGTCGACTTCATGCAATACGCATAAACCGATAGGAGAACAACATCCATATTAATATTATAAATACGAAAGTAACTCTGTCTGTCTGTGTGTCTGTCTGTCTGTCTGTTACTCTTTCACGCCAAAACTATTCAACAGATTTAAATGAAATTTGGTATACAGATAATACAAATAAATAAACCCTGAGAAAGAACATAGGCTACTTTTTATTGCGAAAAGGGGGTTGTAAGGGGTTGAAAGGGGGGTAAAAAGTTACTTTTCCACGCGGACGAAGTCGCGGGCGGCCGCTAGTAAGGAATATCGACTGTAATCTGTGTTTTCCTATTGGTTGTGCCTATTAGTTGTTGAGGATTGGGGGCCAGATCATTTAGCCAGTGGAGTAAAAGTATGCAAAGACAAGCCCTTTGTATAAAATCACTTACCTGATCTCTGTTGAAGTTGATGTTGGTCCTAACAGTGCGATGATGCAGCGGCTGCACCGGCCTCGCGTTGTTGCCCAGGGGGGCTTTGGGGGTGAGCTGAGAGCCTTGCATCAGCTGACGTAATGCGTACATCTGTGGGTGATGGAGAGGAATAAATAGATCTCATTCATTATTGTTCAAAAGGTTACATTATTTAATGCTGTGGTTATAGATAGATACAATTTCGGCAGTCTTATTGCTAATAGTAATCTATTTAAGACAACCTTAGGTAGGGTAGAAAAAAAGTGGCGCTGTGGTTCGCCGAGTGAGTGAGGGAACCGGGCGCGCTATTTATAGTGTGATAAATAATATGAATTAAATGCATATGTGTAGCATGAGTTAAAGAATATGTTGATTGATGGGTATTTTATCATGACGCAATGTACTCGTTTCCGATAGTTTACAAAACCTATAACCATTCGGTTGATCTTGTTCCCTTGTATAAGGGTTGCCAAGATCAACAGCAGTCGCGTCATTGTGATTACCAGACTCCTCAAAATAGGCCTCCTGTAATCCTACTCATTCATTTGGCGAAATACAAAGCAGGCGTTCTTTCACGCCGCTTTTCTGTTTTCTGTGGTATGTCGTGTGTTATACCAGTCGAGCCGGCCCATTGATGCCGCTAAGCCAAGCTCTCCCACGAGTAAAAACCTGTAGGAGAACATTTATCGTGCTTTTTTTATGTGATAGGTAGCAGACGAGCAGGCGGATTACCTGATGGTAAGCAATTGCCGCCGCTCATGGATACCTGCAACACCAGTGAAGTCACAAGTGCGCTAGCAACCTTTTATCCCTTTCCCTCCCCGGGTGGGCCTCCGGTACCCTCACTTACTCGGCGAAACACAGCACAGGGGCTGCTTCACGCCGGTTTTCTGTGAGGCAGTGGTATCACTCCGGTCGAGCCGGCCCATTCATGCCGAAGCGTGGCTCTCCCACAGTTAAAATCCTTACCTCTTGTTTAGAGATATAGATGGGTTTATTGAAGATGATCCAGACTGCCGTCTCCCAGCAGCCGGGGTGTGTGGTGGACCCTTCATACGTCAGGTACTGCTGGGTGTTCGGCAGTAATGAGCTTAGCGGGAGATGCTTGATGGGATATGAGCTACCTGTGGAAAGGAAGAGTCCAGTCGAATTTTGTGAAAGGTTATCCATACAATTTGTAATATTATATTATTTAGAGTCACAACACGTGAATTACATCCTTTTCACAAGAAATCGGTTCAAAACATCTTTTTATAGCTTGCGGCACGAATGTATAGCGATGACCGTTATTTTGCGCACTTGTAAAAAGAAGACTTTCTATCAAAATTAGTTTCTGCGCACTCAAGGTCATAACTACACTTTCTTGCCTCGGACTATAACTGTAGCGCTACCATGAGTTTACAATGACAGAACTCGCTAGCGTCTGCGTAAAAAAAATGTATGAAAAAGTGAACAGCGCCTCTAGCGGTCACTTGAGAAACTAAAATCTGTAGTATCGAGTTGTCAAATTGAAACGTATTCGCTAGCGAGTAGCGTCTACGTAGCGCTACGAGTTGACATTGAAAACTGACATAACGTAAACTATTGCTCTGTCTCTTTCAAATGCATCACAATGAAAGAGACAAAGCGATAGTTTTCGATAGCTTTCTGCGTAAACAATAACGCACTCGCTATCGAGCTAACGCTAGCGAGGTTTACGTGTTCAATCGAAATCTATTCGACGCCCGTTCTAGTCGCTATCGACTGTAGTAACGTTACGTTACTTTTCGATGCCAACTCATGGTAGCGCTACTGTTCTTCTATAAAGTTTAAGGCGCTTAAGCCCTTTTGCCTTGTAAACATCGTTATGATTGAAAAAGAAAATGTTTCCTTACCTCGGTACATAACTTTGTTGAAGGCACTAGTAATTAGCCTCAACTCCTTATTTGTAGGTTCTCCAATCTACAAAAACAAAAACAAATTAGTTTAGTCACTATAATAAATAAGTAAAAAAGTCTGTGCTATTTTTCGGTCAAATTACCATTGTGGCACAGTACCATAATGTACCTACATCGTGAAATTTTAGTCGTTTGAATGCCGAAGCCCTTTTAAATAGGTATCATGAAGAAAGCCCCTTTAGCATGTCAGATCATTTGAATAAGCAAAACGAAAAGCTGTTTCATGGATTATTGTCTGGTAAATATTCCTTTTTGTATGCAACTCTGAATTGTATGTGGCTTATTTTGATAATCTAACGTGCTGAAGGGGCTTTATACGTCTTACCTATTATGGCAAGTAGTAAGTTTCATAAATATATATTTTAACGCGAGTTTCCGAGGGATGACTGTATAGTATAACTAGTGGCCCGCCCTCACTTCGCTTCGGGACCGGAATTCCGAAATGAACCAATAGATGGCGCTGTGTATAATTACATCGCGCAAGCGTTTCGTGTTTTCGGTTTACCTATAAGCCTTGTTGTTGTCTATTGAAATTATCTCTTTACAAATAGTATAGAAAAAAGGTCTGAGAGGAAAATTGCGGTCTAATAATGAGTTATGTGTGATAAATAAAGATCATTATTATTATGTTTTTTATGACCGTAATCTCGACTAATTATGTCCCAGACTTTTGGAGGGCATGCCGAAAAACACGAGGGCAATTCAATGACCAAGTAACTCTAAGCGGGCAATTACATTAGTCGATGTTACGGTCGATAACCCCGTGCCGGTCTCCCCGCTTCTCTTTCGTTCCACCCGTGTAGGGGAATGTGGTTAGTTAACGAATGTTAAAAATAAAGTATCAGCACAAAATATAAAGGACACAGAAAGTAGATTGCCCACTAAGAGCTAAAAACATGTCATGTACTCACGCATGCGCACTAACGGGCAAATACGCCTTTTCGACCACATTAATCCTAACTTATGACATAAGATTGTCGAACTGTCGAAGTCTGTGGTAGAGGCCGCGCGCTTAAGTACTCATGCAACAACCCTAGCATATGTCAACGAACTCTTCTAAATTCAAAATTTTGGCTGAGTTTCCTTTCTGTGTCCTCTATATTTTGTGGTATCAGTCTATATACTGTCCCGCTGCAGGACAAAGGCCTCCATCATAGAAATCAAGTCGTCGCTACTATGATGGGGTAGGCTTAATCACCACGCTCGTCTAATGCGGATCGGTGATCACAAACCTCAGTAATGTTTGAAAAATTCGAAACATACTTTGCTCGACCTGGGACCCCCCTGGGATCACTAAAATTATTAGACCACTGGGGCGTTGACCAATGTAAATGCGCCCTTATTTGAGGTCTGCATTATGTTTTTTTTTTTTTATGTGATACGTAGCAGACGAGCAGGCGGATCACCTGATGGTAAGCAATTGCCGCCGCCCATGAACACATGCAACAAGTGCGCTGCTAACCTTTTATCCCCTTCCCCCCCGATATGTGAATAAAAATGTAACTTACTTGCACCATGAGGGAGATCCCAACCACACCTTGTGACTTGTGTTGAGCTTCAGACATGTTGTGGTACAGTTCCTTGTTGAATCCGTATAATTGAATCTATGGACAAATAAACAAAAAGTTATAAGTTTAAAATATTTAAAGATAACTACTTAATAAAAATAAAACTCTAAAGAATTAAACGAAACCAAATTTTGTATTTTTTTTATGATTACTGAAATGATCTTAGGTTAGATTAGAACTAGTGACACAGGGCCCAAGACAATATAGGGTCAACAGCTCAAACCTTAACCCAATCTCTTTTCGCGAATAAATTAACTCATTAATGTTTTTTTGTTATTTTCCAAAACTTGATCAATTTCCTAGAAAAGTTATCCACTTACGGTTCGCATTATTTTCAGGTGACTTAAGCAAAAGTATTTTTTTCAAAGTGGTTCAATGATAAAATTTGATAATGCCATCCATGCCAAAGCAACTTAGAATCACTTTGTTTATTGAGTACAAAAATTCAGCTTCATTTTCGTATCTTAAAACGTTAACCTACTTAGCGTTTGATCGAACATTTTTACGAGCTCTCTCAAACTCCTAATGACATCGATAACTAAACTTGATTATTATTTAATGTAAATATTATGTAAGCTAAGGAGAATATCAAACCCAAGGGCTAGCATGAACATTTTAAAGAATTCTTACTACTAACGTATCGTGCCTTTGTTACGATTAGTGCTAGTACTTAGCACGAAGTACCTTTGTCGATGTATCGTACCGTACCATTTCCTTCAAAAATGTATTGGATACGTTAGGTGTTTATTCTGTGGACGGGCGTTCGCATTACGATTACCATCAGGTTGATTAGGCTTCATTACCACACTTGCCTAATGCGGATTGGTGAATGATCACGAGCTATGTTCAAAAAATTTTAAACATAAGTACTTTTTGCTCGACCACAGAAGTAATACGTTTATAGATTTGAATAATTTCATAGCTATAATTTCCTGTAGCCAATGATAATAATAAATCAATTGACTTGTATCCTTAAATTTTCCATTAATTGTAGACCGAAGTCTTGAAACAAAATTAAATTGTAGAAGGTACTCCAGGTTGGCAATTGGACCGATATCTAACCGGGTGAGCCGCAAGTAAAATAATCAAGTGATTGGAACCTTTGGCTCGGGCTTCGTTAGTGGGAGCTCAAACGGTCGCCTAATGGTGCCCACTCAGGGCCGGACTTAAGCCAGGATGGGAGATTTGCTAGCACTGCACTGTGCTAATATGGCCGATGGGGGCTATCGAATACGATAGCCCCCATAGTGAATAGTTGAATCTATGGCGGCTGAAAATCTAGCGCCGCAGCGGCATCTAGCTGCTGTAGCAAATGCTGAGGTTGTGCCCTGTTTGCGCAAAATGTTAAACATTACTTACCACTATTTGTTATTTCTTTTTTTTTGTAGCCAATAATCGTTACTTATCTATCGCGTGTGGAAAATTCGTTAGATAGACTGCTGTAGAACGGAGGTCCATCTACACGGTGATTGGTTAATTTTGTTTTGAGATATAAATGTCATTAAACAAGGTATACGAAAGCTGCCTGTGACGCAGTGGGTAGGGGGTCGCGTTTTAGAGCGATGGGTGCGCTTCGATCTCCGGGTCGGGCAAAAAATTTGAACCTGAGAGTATCTAAATACTTCATATAAACGGGACTAAACGCTACGAAACGTTGCGTTTAGTCCCGTTTATATGAAGTAGCTGAGTGTATCTGTTCAGAAATTCTCATTGTTAGACCGTAGTCTGGGAGTTGGCGGTCTTGTACCCCCGAACCTTGGAAAGCACGTTTTAGTCGTTGTTTCTACTAGTCTTATTTACTTATTCCTTCGAAAGACTGGGTAAAAGTACCAAACCATAGTTGAACCACACGCTTAAATTATTTGATAAAATATAAGTAATAATTTTTTTTTTGGGCAATGCGTTTACCCTGACTCCGCCTCTGTTTCGAGGAGTAGATATTTAATGCCACTTCGTTAATTGGCATATTTATCGGACTTTCGTCTCTATCTTTGTCTGGACAAATTTTCCTAATTGAAATCGATTGGTAAAGCTGTACCTACGAGTATAGTAACGAGTCGTCACAGTAAAAATATTTCCAGTACTGTTGTTTGTAGAGAATGCAAATACATTGTTCTGTAAGAACTTTTTCACCATCTTTTGACAGTGGAAGAGCCACGTTTTACACTCAACTGGAGTGAAACTCTCTCTCTCACTCTCGAAATTTATGCCATTTATAAAGAAACTAGCTTTTACCCGCGGCTACAACTATTTCCACTTAAAAAATCCCGTCAATTCATCGCTCCGTTTTGCCGTGAAAGAAAGATAAGATAATATTAGTATGGATAATCACTAAGTGCCACATGGCTGATATAAGTAGCCCAAAGACGAAACGCTTGCGCAATGTAATTAACAACCAGGGCCATCTATTGCTAAAGAACTAATAGCCAAACTAAGTCCCAAAAACGAAGTTAGGTTAGAACAGTGACCGGCCAAAAATCATGAAATTCTCTTATTTTCAGAATTACTTACATTTACCAACTCATGTTGGTAAATCTTAGGATTTACACTTTGATCTTAGGATTTACAGTAGTTCGTGCTTTTACAGTAACAGATACACATTACACCTAGACACTGAAACAGACTGTTCGCCACAAATTTGTCCAGAGTGGGGATCGAACCCAAGACCTTTGGCGTATGAGGCAGGGCCTCTACCGAACGAAAACCAGCATTGTGTCTGTTCTTTTGTCACCTGTTACATAACAAAATTCAGCATTCACCCTTGGGACACACAGGTTGAACCACTGGCAATATTTAGACTGTAGTAAAGTCCAAGTTTAAGAAGGTTCCAGTCTCTAGTTTCTTTTAACCTTTAGCGGGAGTTACTTTTAAACTTAGCCACAACTTTTACTTAGAAAATTGTGTAAGTATTGATTGGCTGGCACAGGTTTAATATTTAATATGGTTTGGCGAAACTAGTTCAATACGTAAGACGTCGTTTACCTGTTTATTTTTTAACTCTATTATTTACGTAAAGTAGGTTTTATAGTTTCTTACCTTTGATTAACATAATGGATGAGAGCACAAAACCAAATAAAACTTAACATGGATACAAAGGTGGTTTTCTCCAGACTTTTGATGCTTATTTTTTCTGTTAAAGATCTTGTAAGCAGCTATTTTTTACTGCTAACTGCTTTTGTTTTTATATAGAATAGAATAGAATAAAAATCGGTTTCCTTCTAATGAAATAGGTGTTGAGGCCCCCGGCAAACTTAGTTTCACATTAATTATCGTGCACTTTCTCAATTAACAGTCTTTAAACAAATAAGAAATCATTAAAATACATGGCGGATGGCAGAGACAGATGGTTCTCCACACAGATCGGTCTAGCCCAGCTAAGGACGTCTATTGGCCGAAATAATGATAATGACCATTTATCTGATGTCACTGACATGAAGAACTATTCATATAGAATCAAAGTGTTAATCTTTCTAAGTTTTTTTTTCAATTTTTTATCAGAAATAAAAAAAAAAATTTATTTATTTTATTTTATTTAATTACACAGGCTCTTAAACCTAATTACGTAACTAAACACAGTAACAAAAAAGAAAATAAGTAAAAATTAAAATTAAAATTATTACAAAACGAAAATAGACATGTATATTTAATAGACATCTACGCGCAGTCTTCCTCACAGAAGGACTGGCACATGGACACTAAACTGTGCCAACTGTGCTTATATAGGAACTAAGTTACTTTATGCCGATCAACATTTTGCAATAAATACTAACTCGAACCTTTTCAAACAACTAGTTCCAATACCCAACCCTAATACCCCAATACAGACATCATTCAGACCCCTGGCGACGGGAACAATTGCAGGCAACGCAAGTATGCAGGCCCTGACCGCGGGAACTACGGGTATGCGGGCCTTGCTTCGGTCTCCGCCGCCTGCATTCCGATCTGCTACCCATTGAAAGATGGAGATGGATTAATTCATAGCTATTTAGGATTTAGTACCTAGAAAATTACGAATATCGCTTTGAATATAGTGTTAATATTAATTACTAGCTTTTTCCCGCGACTTTCGTTCCGCGTGGACTTCTGTTTGTAGCTATGTGTTTATTTGATGTAATCAGCATATATGTGGTCAAAGTTTCAATTTAAATCACATTCAGTAGTTTTTATCGTGAGAAGGTTAATAGGTAGTAGGATATTAATTATTGTAATTGAATAATTTGTATAATAAAGGTACATCGACTAATATGTTAATAATAAAAAATATAATATTGCTATAGATAACAAAAAGTAAAAAAAAACTAAAACCCAACTACGCACAAAAAACGAGCTGAAAAAGTTATAAAAAAAAGTAAAAAACTAATAACCCCAAACTACGACAAAAAACGGACGCTTGAAAAAAAGTATAAAACAAGCCTTCGTTGTCAATTTACAATAATGTCATACAATACTATCCGAAGTATGGCAATATTCATTGTAGAGATAAATTTTCATGTTTTGGAAATCCGCAGTCACACACTTGTGAAAGTGCTACGGAGGGTAGAATGAACGTGTGAAACGCCTTTAAGCAAAAGCTTTGCCGTAGTCGGGTAAAAAATAACGTACCTATGCCCATCGCCTGACTCTTAATATGACATGGGTGAATGGGTACTGCCTAACTTTAACTTCAAGCAATCGTATCAGTATACGAGCATATACGATACAAAAGTAATTCAGATTTCAAGGAAAGGATTCAGGCAGCATGCAGGACTTTGCTTGACCTCGCCGCTTCATTCCCAATCCCTGGAATTGTTTTCCATTGAGCGGTTCTGGTGGATAATTTATAGCGTGTTTTAATATTTATATCCATAATTACGACTAATATCGATCCTATATTTTTGGCATGAAAGTTTCCTTTTTTACAGGAAGAAAACTACATGAATTTTCAAAACGCATAATTATCTCTTCTTTGATGGCGTTTAAATTCCTCTACTTACCCTACGGATTGAACCTCCAGTAACTCAGCGACCACAGCGCTAGTGCTAGGTTCACACCCTTTACATATACGTGGTATCACTTTGGTTGAGCCAGTCCATTCCTGTTAAAGCATGTTTCGGCAAGAATGGGCCGGCTCTCAAAGTTTCAAGCAGCTACATAAGTACATAGAGTGTAGAGCAAGTTCTACCCTACGCAAAATCGTTAGGTGACAAACAGATGACCTTGGAGTACCAACAACAACAACAAGTCGTTTACAAATCACACATTAAAATCTTCATAAATTACAAGTACAGTCAACAACATAATAGCCGTAATAAACGCCCCGCTTCCGAGTTGGGACTCTCGATTACAAATTAGCACCTCAAAGTTGGCATCATTATCGGGCCCCATCGCTCCCGGGGGCAAGAACTTTGTCCCTCATGTTGGCAAAACGAACATTTTTGTTCGAACATAGTTGACTTGTTGAGTTAGTATCATTGTTTCTGGTGTTAATGGGAGTTTTTGGTAACTTGTATTGAAGTGTAATAAATGAAATTATGGGGCGAAAGTTAGGGTAGATATTTTGACTACGAATTTTTTGAAACTATGTGAAATTTATGATACCTAGTTTTATGTACAAAGTTTAGGGGTAGATATCTTTCGATATCGAACTATCGTGGCAGTTCTCAAATGCAATAATTATTTCTCCGAAATTGACTTCAGAATCTTATAAAATTGTTGTATTTTATTTACGGAAAAAGCCTTAGGTACTTATAATGAGTATATTTTAAAATTCTGATGTTTATTTTGAAAGAATCAGTAGGAGTATAGAATTTTTTTCGACTCCCCATACAAAATAACCAAGTAATGTGACTAACTTTGTATGAAAAGTAGATGTTTTCCAGCTTATTTCCAAAAAAAATTGAACAAATATTTTTCAGATTGGTTGGTAGAATACTTGGTTATAGGGATAAAAATGTTAAACAGATACCCTGTATACGGTCATCATCAAAAGTAGATTAACACTTTAGTACCATATCAAAGTAGCTGCCCAGTCAGGTTCGAAGGAGTACGGATTAAATGTAACTTTGACACGGTCCTAAAATGTTAGCCTGCTTTCGATGCTGCTGCTGCTGTACTATTCATCTAAGAAAAAGAAAGAAAGAGAGAAAAACATTTATTAATCTAGCTTAAATTCTGCCACTCACCTCCCCAGGAAACGTATGATGATCAATCTGATGTTCGGACCCCCTATTATCCCCCATGCCATAGTGGAAGTAGATCTCTTCAAACTGGTAGCGGTAGGAGAGGGGGCCCCCGCTGATGTTCACCTGATGCTTCGAGTCCTTCTCAACCCTGAAGACGAGGGACTGGCCCGTGTTCTGGAGGACCCCGCTGACCTGTGAAAAAAAAACCTATTAGTGTAAGTTTGCGCGCGTGGACGGCATTCCTACGGGTTGGTGGTGGTGAGAACAGTGACAACACACTTTTAACAGAGGATGCCGTATATTTGCACTACTTTTACATTAAGGACCCGACAAGATGCACGGAAAGTATACAAACTATCGACGCGGCGCGCTTGCGTCTCCGCCGGGAGCGTTCCTGTCTACTCTCTCGCTCGCTCGCTCGCGTCGCTGCGGCTTACTCCCGAAACCGAGCGGGTAATCGACGCTCGCGCCCTCGGCGGTAGGTGCGGGGAGTTGGCGCGCTACATTAGAACTGCTTTTAACTTGTTATCAGGAATCATCATAGTCCTCAGTCTTTACAACCTCTAAAATTCTATACTTAGAGGAGAAGTCGAAACTCTTTCCAGCTGTAATCAACAGTCAGCACCATCTATTAGTAAAATTTAGTACCTACTTATATGAAAACTAGTGGCCCGCCTCTCACTTCGCTTCGGGACGGGAATTCCGAAATGAACCAAAAGATGACGCTGTGGATAATTACATCGCGCAAGCGTTTCGTGTTTTCGGTTTACCTATAAGCCATGTCGTTGTCTATTGAAGTTATCTCTTTATAAATAGTATAGATTAAGCCCAGATACCGCCGAAACAAAGTGACTGTGTGTGTGACCATAATATACATTTACTATTTGTGAAGTAGGTAGTCCATTTTATGGATAAAAACAAAACTTTTAAATACTTAACTCGAAAAGACGCGATGTAATTAACATGCAGGGCCATCTATTAGTACATTTAGGAACGAATATGCTTTGAGTCGAACCTATGACCTTAAGTTTTTATCCACTAAGCTACTACCATTCTTACAAATAGATATACCTCTTGTTATATCTATAGGAAGAAAAGATAAATTTTATAGGTAACTAGCTTTCTTCCTTTCGGGACCTAACATAGACCAGTACCAAAAGATGGCTCTGGGAGTGCATTACATCGCACATGTGTCTCACTTTTTCGGTTTCTATGTAAACCGCCTTGACGGTAACTATACGATTAACCTCTTTGTAAATAGTACAGAAGAAGACCTATCACTAAACGAAAGATAAATGACCGCAGCTACGCCCCGCTAACGATCCAAAAGTTCATCAAAGCATTTTAGTTCCGAAGGCGTAATACGAAATGAATCGGCTCACGCCTCCACTATGGGGGCAGATCCTATCAATCAATGGTACCCGCCTTGATTAAAGCCTAGAAACTCACTAAGCTTTGAGTGCGATGACATATTGACTGTTGACACGCAAGCTTGGTGGGGAAAGCGCGAGAATGACTGGATACGATAAGGTTTTGCTAAGATAGGTATAAGCCAGCTCCCACTTCTTAATTGTGGGAGAGCCATGCTTCGACATGAATGGGCCGGCTCGACCGGAGTGATACCACTGCCTCACAGAAAACCGGTGTGAAGCAGCTCCTGTGCTGTGTTTCGCCGAGTGAGTGAGGGTACCGGAGGCCCATCGGGGAGGAAGGGGATAATAGGTTAGCAGCGCACTTGTGACTCCACTGGTGTTGCATGTGTCCATGGGCGGCGGCAATTGCTTACCATCAGGTGATCCGCCTGCTCGTCTGCTACCTATCACATAAAAAAAAAACTTCGTCTGGGCCGTAGTGGGTAGTTCCAAATTGTACCAGAAGATGGCGTAGGGTATCAATTGCATCGCACACTCATAATTATTAGAGGTTTTCCTAATATAACTAGTAGCATCTACTCAGAACGGGCATGAACGTCAAGAAACAAATTGTAGGTAAATATCAAACTACAATTGTGTCCTCGTAATAATCGGCATTCACCCGCTTTTTCTATTAGCTACTTCTAACCACCTTGGTGCTGGGGTTTGTATCCTACAAAAATGACCCTATAGCATGTCCTGTTTAAGCCATTACAGACTCTAGGGTGTGTAAAAAGTGCCTACCATTTCTTCAAGCATTCCTCATCCTCAACATACGGCACTGCTGGCCAATGGGGAAGGGCAGTTTTTTTTTTGGATACCTATTTTTTTTGTTTTTTCGTTTGTTACGTCTTAAGGTCCAGACAACAGACACAATAAATAAACAAATGATTTTGCCTTTAAAGAGTGTCTTAAGACTTAGGACTAGACTTAGACTTTATATTTTCTTATTAAATTTAATGTAAATTTTAGTATCTTGTATTTTTTTGTATTTGTATTTCTTTCATTCTCTCTTTCTTTCATCCATCGGTTGCTTACCACCATCAATGTGCCTCTATCAAACGACATTTCACGTGACGATGGCAAAATGTTCGAATGTCCCATGTGCTCTGGGACAGTACCTTCGTTGGCACTCTGGCACTCTGGCACTTTATTATCTGCTCTAGAGCCACGGCCGATGCGGTCCAATAAGCATGTTTCTCCGTTATTATATTCAGATCCAGTATCTTTACATTCGGGGTACAAAAAAGATAAAGTGTGTAGGTGTGGCTTGCCCTTGTGAAGTTCTAAAACTGTTTATTATGTAAGTGATAGCGGTGAATTTTCGTGTATAGCCGCTTTAATTAACTTTAACTGTCCGTTGTCTACTTCGACCATCGATCAAGCCGGGTCCCGGGTTCGATTCCCAAGGGAGTCCAAAATGTAGGTAGGTACTTACTTAGTTTGGTTGGAGGGCTTGTTCTAAGTGGATTTGGCGAAGCTTACCAAGTTGCCCTTATAACATACAGGGTGTAATAAACAGTTAAGTACAGGCAGACACAGGTAAGATCAGGGACAGAGGAGGCGAATTCGGACACTTAAGAGAATTTTGAGATCTTGATAATATTCTACCCACCGAATTAGCAAACTGAAGTGGCTGTGGGCTGGTCACATTAGCCGCAGAACTGACAACCGTTGGAGCCGTAAAGTCCTTGAGTGGAGACCGTGACTCGGTAAACGTAGTGTTGGACGATCTGCTACAAGATGGGATGACGACATTCGAAGGCTGGCTGGTGTGGGCTGGATGAGAGTGGCCGAAAATCGGGAGCGGTGGCGTGCATTAGGGGAGACCTATGTCCAGCAGTGGACAGGACCACATTGGAAAGGGCACATTTTATCAAATTTTAAATGCGTAAATGGGTGGGATTAGGTATGGTATGATGAAAAAATATTTGTTACAGTTCAAAGGAGACCCCAAATATAGGAAAAAAAACACAAATCATATTATGATAGTTGGTAGACGAGCGTCATCCAACGGTAAGCGATTGCCGTTGCTCCTTACACTTGCAACACCAGTAGAGTCCCAAGTGCGCTGCCAACCTTTAACCCTCTTTCCCTTTAACGCACTTACTCGACGAACAGCGCAGGCTCTGCTTCATGCTGGTCTTCTGTGAGGCCGTGGTATCATTTCAGTCGAGCCGGCCCATTCATGTCAAAGCGTGGCTCTCCAATGGTTGACGAAAAATACACTGGACGTTTGTTCGCCAATAGGCCATGGCCTATCGTCTACTGTAGGTACTGCATACATTAGCATAGCATTAGTTCCCGTGAGTCAGGGTAAATGAATAATTCTACACGAGCTGAGCTTACAATATTCATTAGACTGCGCCATCGACCCGCGGTGGATTAGAAATGGCGATTAAAGGAAATTCTTCAGTAATTTGAGGATCTTTAAGGTTAAAGCTGAAAACAAATAAAGGTTGCCTGCGCTGTGTTTCACTGAGTGAGAGTACTGGAGACCCAATAAGGTGGAAAGGGAGTTAAAATTTGGCAGCACATTTGTGATTATGGCTCCACTGGGAATGCGGGTGTCTATGGGCGGTGGCAATCGCGTACTATCAGGAGATCCGTCCGCTCGTCTGCTGCATACGCATGAGGCTGTTATTTTATACGGACCTACTAAAGGTTTATCCTCGGATGAAGATTGGTCGAATCTGGCCTAAGAAGTAAATATTTATTTAAATGGACATCATATTACAGTAGGGTAAAAAAGGTAGAATTCCAAAATAAAAACATTAGAACTACAAAATATAATTATTTACAAATAAAATATATAAATGTACTGATCATACCTTATGTTTGTCAAACTGTATGTCTCTTAGCCAGGGGTCGAAGAGAAGTTTGTCTGGCTCGACGTTGACGGGGCTCTGGCGACGTCCTTTGTTGCACATGCTCCATTGCGGGTTGATGAGGCCCCAAAACCCAGGACCTGGAAGCAATTAAATATATATCTATCTAAAAATATATTTTGTATGCAGCAAACACAAGGTAAGGTTCACTCCTGCATAGGACTTTCCAGCCACGAGCGCAGCTATAAAGTCACATCGCGTGATGCTGCTTGAAAGATCATTATCATGATCATCATGTCAGCCCACATCCACCCACTGCTGAGAATAGGCCTCTTCTTTATTACGCCACTCCCTACGGTCACCAGCCAGCCTCATCCACTGTTTCCCCACCACCCTTACAATATCGTCGGACCAACGGGCAGGTGGTCTACCCACAAGACGTCGCCCCAATCTTGGCTGCCATTCGGTAAGCTTTATAGTCCAGCTATCATCCTTTCATCTTGCCATGGTTGTACCACAGATCAGAGGGGTTTCGACAACCGCGCGCTCGTGCGAATTTTTGTATGGACTGAAATATCTGTTACCTATAATCTGTGTTGTGTGTAAATGAAGCGACTTTATTAGTTCTTAACAAAAACAATTCTTGAAAAATCTCTGGTGGAAATGCAGCCTAACAAGTAGGTGGTAAAATATGTGAATATATTCCGAACAATATGTCAGAGAGCAATTAACCTGAAACCGTAAGTGATGTGATTAAAGTGACTCCATTTTGGGAGATTAATAGAACACTGCTGTCACCGCGTTGTTATAAATACGGAAATTTACTATCGGTATGGGAATTTATTATTTTGATAGTTTTCGATTTATGACGTATTAATAAAAAAATACTTTCTATATCTCGTTCAAACCAATTTTTAGTGGTCGTTTTGGCGTACATATATCATTATCTTATTCAGAAGTTAAGGATATAGGGCATATTTGGCCACTTTGGCAGTGTCTCCAAGGGTAAAGAATAAATGATAATGAAAAAAATAGTTTCAATTCGAAGTATGGGGAAATGAGGAACGCCCGAACACGTTTTTTTTCTATTTTTGTATGAAAATCATAATGCCTGTCAAAATACTTACCAATTTTCAATATTACAGTTGTTATAGTTTTGGAAAAAAAATTGAACATATGGACAGACAGACTGACATGACAAATCTATATGGATTCTGCTTTTCGCCATTTGGCTACGGAACCCTAAAAAACGCACATTATAATATAAAAATACACGATCAGATTCAAACCTACGACCTCCCCGTATAGAAAGCGCGTTTTTATTCACTGAGCCGTCATCGTTCTATGGCCAGTTTCATCACCGATTAATTCTATTTTAATTCAGTTCTGAAAGCACAATTAAAATTAACTAACTCGTACATAATTACGTAACATACTATGGATAGCAAACAGACTAGTATTGTACAAAATGTCATAAAATTATTTAGCATTAGTAATTAACATAGGCTGTGTTAAATAGCCTAGGGAGGGACATCACAGTTAGGCATCCAATAGGGTTGGTCGATTCTTGTTTCCACAATTCTGGGGAAAAATAATACTGTCGTGAAAATTAGGAAAATTGGGAAAATTTCGGGAAATTAAATCTTTGGGACAATTTTTGGAGAAACCAAACTCTAATCTAAGTTATTTTGCCAGACTATTTGGCCAGATGACGTATTTGGATCCCCACCATAGACCAACATTGGTTGTGTAGGTAATATATGATGTATTTTGAGTATTATATATTTTTCCATTTTGATGGAAACTAACTACGAGTATAATAAATGTTATGGTAGTTTTTGTCAATTTGACGACTTCGCATGAAATACAACACGTAAACAGTTTCTTGCCTTTATTTTGCAAGGTTTTTGCCGTACGATCTACGAACCCATGGCGTAGCTACGATAACATTGACAAGCATTTTAAATAAAGATCCTAATTGTAACCGAAATAAATTTGACTTTTAAAACTTTTCATTTGTTTTATTTCTTGATAAAAATGATGGGGAAAAAAGTGGTCAAACTTATTCATTTTGGGGAAAAAATATTTAAATTTGGGGAAATTCTAGAAACTGGATGTAGCAACTCTGACCAATAACACACAATATAGGTGACCCACCTATTACCCACCAATTATTCTATGGCCGAACACGGTAACAGAGAATCTGTCTAATCTGATAGTAGAACACATTATTAGGTATATTGTATTTGAACCTTTAATTTAGAGCTGTGATCTCTTATGGTACACAGGAACTTGGAAATTGTACTCTTAATCTAGTTAACATTGAGAAAGTGTTATCTATGTTTGAGATCTTTTATATTTCAGACGGATCACCAGATGGTAAGCTGATTGCAGCCGGTCATAGACACCTACACCAGCAGTCACAAATGCACTGCCACTTTTAACTCCCATTCCCCCCAAACGGGCCTCTGAATCGTGGCTGTCCCACGGTAGAATCTATACTTACTATTTATAAAGAGATTATTTCTATAGACAACGACAAGGCTTATAGGTAAACCGAAAACACGAAACGCTTGCGCGATGTAATTGAGCACAGCGCCATCTATTGGTTCGTTTCTGAATTACGGTCCCGAAGCGAAGTGAGGGCGGGCAATAATTTTCTAATAAAATGAAATAATTGTCTAAGTTCTCTTTAGCGGCCGCTCCAGCTATATCCCCGCTTTACAGCTATAGGTACCTTCCAAATTTCCAAAATTATTCCCACACACTTCATAATGAGGCAAGTTTAATAGCAAAATCACATATCAGAACGTTACTCAAACATAAAAGCTATTCAGGCACCTGTGTAGCACTGATATCGCATTCAATACGAAATCGGGACGCCGCAAAATTCGCCCATCAAACGCATTGAGGCAAGCTAATGTGCTGTCGGGTGTACCCGTTGTGGGACACTATCGGATATCATTACCGGGGTCAATTAGGGTGGCCAACTGTTGTGTTGTTATCGGGATAATTATGCCTGCATTGACGTAATGAGCTCTGAATGTCTCCAGTGATAACAAAAAGTAAGGGGTTCGACCTATGCACCCTTAAGGGTCAAAGCTGAGATAAGAGGTCATGTGCCATACTTTATACCCATTTACCTTCATCCCTTTCACACGCACACACGTTTGTTTTATGTGAAAAATATGGACGTAAAGATTCAACTGTGAAATCGTTTTCAAAGTAGAGCAGAGGACGGTATGCATACCTGTGTATTTGCGAAATGAGAAGGCATTGGCAATGACATGTATTCTTTTTTTTCTTAAGTTATTGGTGTTTGACTTGCGACTGGATAAAGGTCTTTCGTCTTTATATTTGATGAAATGTGTGTCGCTGATTTTTAGAGTTGCACTGTAATTTATGAATCACACCAAATACTTTTTGCTGCACTTGGGCGCTAGATCATAACTACTTTGCGTAAAGTTAACTAACTTTACTCGTTGTCTTGTACAAACAATTTATTTGATTGGGGCTAGACGCCTTAGAAAAACATATACCGGAGGGAGTGTGTGCCTTATAATACTTAGTTGTTCTCATAAAATAAATAATACATTTTATTTCTGATAACAAATAAACGAGCCATCCCAAATACAATTTCACGTCAATTGTGCGAGAATCACCCCCAAACCATTAGGCACGTTATCGAACCACCCGAAAACTATTTCAAAAAGATACATTTACAGTGGGAGGGGTTAAAAATAGATAAGTACGCCAAATTTCGGGTCGAGCGCGCATCGAGTGCCCATATAATGATACGGTCGGCCAAGCGTGTCATTAAGATGGTATCTGGTGTCATTACCAGCCATCGTTACAAGAGTATGGCCGATTGTGTCCCGATTTTTTTTGTTGAATGATGGTTGCTGTGGTGTCCAGTGTTTTTGTTTTGATGCATTGATTTTTATGACTGATTGATATGATAGGTTTACTCAGTAGACAAGACGACCCGTTTAGCGCGGTGGTTCCAGCGCTGGTTGAGGCGAAGGGTTGTGGGTTCAATTTCGGCACCAACATAAATAATGTTTGTTGATCAAAGACATATTTGTGTTGGGACTGCATGTTGGTGGTTCCTTCGTTGCTTTTAGTATCTATAGCACAAGGGAAAACTTTAGTTTGGAACCAACCAAGAACAAGGTATGTTGTCTGAATACGGAAGGTCATAGGTTCATGCCACCTGTGTATTTTTCAAATTTATATGCCTATTTGTTACCATTAGCTCACCGGTAAAAAATATCGTGAGAGACCTGTGTAACCATGACTTAGTTTCTTTGGTTATTTTTTCAAATGGGTATTGTTACTACCAGATTTATGGTTACAGTTCTCTACCCCGAGGTTGTATTGAAGAGATCGTTGGTTTAATGATTATACCATAGTTTAAGATTTGTGAACTTTGTGCAATAAATATTTTATCTTATTCTATTTGAATTCGAAACCATGAAAAAGTTTATATAATTATTTTGAATAATTTACCTGATATGCCATCGTACGTCCACCATTCTTCCCAGCTACCGGATATATCTGTAAAATAAAGTGAAAATAATTACTCACAACATGTGTACCTATTTTTACTTATTAGAGTTTCGTGTGACACTCGACACTCCATAAATAAAAATAAAACATTTAAGAACATTATTATTTTGTTTTAATCGCTTTCTATAAAGACGGCAGCGCATCAGCGACTCTGATCTCGCAAATGTTCATGGGCGGCAGTGATTACTTACCATCAGGAACCATGCGGGTCATCCGCATAGTTGTTTGCCGCCTCTAGTATAAAAAAATACATTTTAAATGATAAAATAAGTTGGTAACGAAAACAAAAAGCCAACTCGTGCGTGATCACAAATTACCGCAAAATCGTTCGACGAAAATAATTATTTAATGTGATTGAAATTTGTAAGCTGCCAGTGGGCTATTTAAATATTTATAATGAAACATTCTTCCAACCAACCTTTTCAGAATGGCAATTGTTTGTGCATTTTTATGGTTCCGTAGCCAAATGGAAAAAAATGGACCCCTAATGTAATGTCTGGGTAGAAAATAAACGTCGCGTTAATTCCCGTTTTAATACTTTATGGTTATAATGCAAAAAAAAAACTGTCTGTGTGTCTGTCTATCTGTCCGCCCAAATGTCATAGCCATTTTTTTCCGAAACTATAAATTCACAAGTATTACAATATCTCATACATTTGTGTTTCTCATACGGTTTACTAAGTAGTTTAAGCACTTGTTTTACAGATATCAGACTTGTCAGAGGAAGTAAAGTACACATCTACAACCCCCAGACACTAAACCAACACGAAAGTTCATCACACGAATATTTGTTCAGAGTGGGATCGAAATCTCGACTTTAGGCGTATGAGGCAGGGTCATTACCAATGCGCGCCATCCGCCAAGTCAAAATATAAGAACTATGTATATTTTTGAACTTGTTAAGTGCATGTATTTTGAGAACCGCATTAAAATTTTAATACTAAATTGGAAAAAGAAATGTTTTTGAGTGATCTCCGTACAGGATAGACAGAAATGAAGAATCTATAGAGGTTTCGTTTTTTGCCATTTTGCAACGGAACCCTAAAAGGCACCATATGTGGGTTTGAGTGGAACCTGCCCCATGACTTCTTAGCTCAGGAGTAGGGGAACCCCCTTACCTTTGACCGATGCACATAACAGTGTGAGTATGAAGAGCGAGCATTGGTGCATCCTGCCGATGCGCTTGATCACGCTCGCCACCGCATTGGGACGAATCTGTAACAATGAAGATTTACGATAAATAGGTAAAAAAGTATCAGCATATAATATAATACTATCCCTCTGCAGGGCAAAGGCCTCCATCATAGAAAGCAAGTCATCGCTATGATAGGATTAGGCTTAATCATCACTCTTGTCTAAGGCGGATTGGTGATCGAAAACCCGAGCAATGTTCGAAAAATTCGACTCGGGAATCGAACCCAGGACCCCGAGATCACGGACCGGTACTTAAACCACTAGATCAACAGGGCGTTAGTTTGATTCTAATAAACATTTATTATTATTTGTTTCTTTCCTGCTGGAAATCATAGCACATGACCAGTCCTTTTGAAAGGCGTAAGTACCTGGGCAGCTGTAGCGAGGAGATACCCGGGGCTAGAAGCTATCTTTAGATGAAGATAACACAGTCATGTCTGACAGTATAGATTATAGGCTAATCTAATACTTTGGAACTAAACTGTTACTATGAACAAGCCTAGTAGCTGTCTACTCATTCGACAGCAGCAGGCAATGCAAACCAGTCTTTAATACGAGTGCCTACTAGCCGATAAAACTGATTTGCATAGGGTAGTATACAACCCATTTTATCGTCCGCCAAATGGTACAAAAAACATTTGGACCTATCGCCTATCGCTTCGGTGCTCATCCCGTTTAGCATAGGATTACGCCCCGGCTCTGCGCGGCTCTCTCCCGTTGTATGGACGACGTTAATGGGTAGGCAAAACCGTGGATACTATAGAAACATATTTGCTGCTATAGTTTTGTATCCATTGTAAGGAAACATGCATGTTTTGGATAGATAGTTTCACAATTGTTGTGTTGCTTATTGATTGAATATTATTATTCTGAACGCGTAATTAAGGTCCAGAGAGCCGAGCAAGAGAGAGAAAGTCCTTCAAGAGAAGAGTGAACTTTCTGAAAGGCCGACAATGCATCAGCTACCCCTCTGATCTTTAACACTACAAGATCCCCGCTATATCGTCCTCGCCGGCGAGGACGCGCGTCGTTTACCCCTAGAGTCAGTCTCTTTAACTACCGGCACGTGGCAGGCAGATTCAGTCCCCAAACTTATGTTAGATTGCCCTCTCCCAGCAACGTCCTGAGCCGAGACCGAAGCCCCGCTATGGGGCGTCCTCAGGCTGTTGCTTCCACAATCCCGGTGACTCTGTTCAAACCAACACGAACACACGTAGGTTGTCAGACCAGACCGTACGACAAAAAAACCCCTCTGATCTCGCAGATGGTCAAGGGCGGTGGTAATTACTTACCAACAGGTAACCGCTCGCTCGATTGTCGCCTCAAGTATAAAAAGCGCACTTCAGAATCCAAGGCCACGGCTTTGGGCGCAACTGGTAATACCCTGATGATGTGGACTGTAGATAATATTCCACAATTATATTTCCATCTTACCCCAAAGTGTCAACCCTCCAAAGACAGACAACTGCAACTAAAACTATTTAGTGCTAATTAATTAGCTGAATTCGTAATAACTATTGTACAGAGACAAAGCGATGCAGTTCCTAAGCACCAAGTTGAGGGTTGCATGTTGCAAGGTAATTAAGGGGACCCCCACATATTTGTCTAGAGGCAATTGAACTTCACTAATTTATTTACTAATTACTTAATAAACCTTTCCGCGACATAGTTTAAGTGGTGTTAATTGAATGTTTGTGTAGTTTTTCAGGTCTTGAAGCACAAAGAGGGACAGTCACTTTTAAGTGTGAGGGCCACGCTTCGGCAGGAATGGGCCGGCTAAATCGAGCTGATACCACGGCCTCATAGAAGACCGGCGGCGACCGGAAACCCAATAATAGAGGGGAAAGGGGTTAAAAGGTTGGCAGCGTACTAGTAGTTCTTGGTGCTGCGGGTGTCTATGGGCGACGGCTATCGCTTACCATCAGGTGATCCGTCTGCTCGTTTAGGGATGATTGCCTACATTGCGATAAAACCTACACGCATAATAAATTAATGCGCTAAATAATACACACCGATGATCAGGTCTACATTTGGAGCATTTTCTGTGTCAAAGGCAATAGATGATGAAGATGGCGTATTTCAGTAGATACCAAGTAACCAAGTAACTTTAGAGGAAAAAAGTTTTAATCAATACTTACAAACCTTTTTATTACTTTATTATTTTACCAATACGAGTTAACGTTTAAATAAAATTCTTCTTTTCCGACGCAATTTAAACGGTTGAAAAAACTATCCTAACGGCAATTTAATCAGCAATCAAAAATAGCACTTAAATTCGTAAAAACAGTGCACAAAGTCGTTTACCGTCTGGTCCAGGAGTAGCCAACCGTTCAAGATTTTGTAATCGTCCCATAATTAGATACTTCGTTAACCCTATCTAAGATCTTTAGTTCAATGGTAATGAACATGGCGGGGCGTAATTCTGTAGACATTAGTGTTATCTCTACCCTGCTGCTGATTGCGACTCCTCGGTGGAGATAAAGTGGTAATTTCCGAGCGGAGGATTTTTTTACCCCTGTTGTGTAAGGGTTGTTTTGAGATAAAGTGTGTTTATCTGGGAACGGAGATTTGCTGAGGTTGTTCTTTCCGTTGCGGATGGTTATCTGTTTGGGATGGGTTTTTGGTGTTGTTGATATTTGTTTAATTAAGAATGTAGGTAAAACTATACTGTTAATAAAGAGGATTATCTCTTGTTACCTCAAATGTGCGTGTATAGACAACCACAATGCGTATAATATATAATATTATGTAAAACACTTGCGCGATGTAATCGACATCTACCGTCATCTGTTGGTGAAGATTGGAACTAATAGCAAAATTAAGTTGATGGCTTGAAATATTATGTGACTAAACATTTTAAGAAATACTTAGTTACTTAGAGCGTACTCCTTCTTAAAAGGCCGGCAACGCATCAGCGACCTCTCTGATCTCGCAGATGTTCATAGGCAGCGGTGATTACTTACCACCAGGTGACCCGCTTGCTCGTTTGCCGCCTCTAGTATAAAAAAAAAGTTAAATGCTGTGTCCAGTAAATTAAATAATCCACTCAAGCCTTGCATCGAACTTTAGACGGAAAAGGTTTGGAAAAAGGTCGTGGATTCGTGTACCATCATACCAGAATACCAGCGCCATTTCTAAGCAGTGACATTATGCCGAATAGCAACCATTTTGGTACCATAAGTATTATTTTAGTTTTAAAGTCTCTGTTATTTGCTCCTAATAAATATATTATATTCTACTTTATCCAAAGCGATGAGTGGAGTTTAAGTGCATTTATTCACTTAATACTTAGTCCAAACCAGTGCATGAAACTTGAGACTACAAATCCTTAAAAGCTTTAAAATGCTACCCTAGCTACGGCATTTATAACCCTAGTAACCCTATTAAAAATATTATTTGCTTTACTATAAAAATACATAATTATTTCCCCCTCAGCTAACCCTACAATCTTCCATCTGCCTATAAATAACCACTGATGGGAACTGTTCACGAGGTGTAAATTGTAATGCTCATAGCATGCCCGATCTGATATAAAAAGACCGTATTTTTAGCCGAATACCCTCAATTATTTCTACGATCATGTTGAAGCAACACTTTGTTAATGAATTCAAACGATAGCTTACGGCGGTGTACGGCAGAAGCAATAACAGTAGGGAAAGTCTGATTTACAGTCTAAATGCCGCATTCAGAAACGTTACTTAAACTTAATCGTCACTAAAATTAAAATATTGATCATTTTTCTAATAGACTATCCACAATTGGTAGGTAATGAGCATTAAGGTTAAATGACGTTTCTGAGGTGTATATGTTACTCCATGTCTCTAAGTGCGGGAGTAAGCAAGTTACCTGATTTTTCACGCTCACGTAGAAAAAAAATATTATATCGTTCAGATTAATGGTTGGTAGCAGACGTGGTTGAAGGGATGTAAATGTTCACTACACTCTGATCTCTCCACTCATTGCACAAAATATTACTACCTACTTAATTCTTTATTTATTTGTTTATTACCCTGAATGTTATTTAATTAAAAGTCTACTAGACCCTATTGAACAACTTGTTTGTCATGTATCATTCAATATTAATAAATACAGGGTGTATCTGTGAACATTTACATCCCTTTAACCACGTGTTCTACCAACCATTCTGAACAACATTTGTTCTATGACTTTTGAAAATTCGCATAAAAATTTTTCATCTTCCCATACAAAGTCGGTCACGTGACATGGTCATTTTGTATGGGGAGTCGAAAAATTTTTCGAAGAATTAGGAAAAGTTGTTGAACAAATGTTGTTCAGAATGGTTGATAGTGGTTAAAGGGATGTAAATGTTCACAGATACACCCTGTATAATTTCTGCACTCTGCCACGAGTCTTCTCTAAGTAGGTAGAAATAATGTCTTTACGTGTTACTGTATCTACACTATGAGTGAGGTAAGTGGGGTGATCGGGGCAAGCCGGCAGTGGGAGGGTTAACAACTGAAGATTGCACCTCGTGGCTTTACGGGGTTTTGATTTTAATCTTTCCTTTTTCTATTGCAATGAATCTACGGTCTTTTCATGCTCCGCGAATTGCATTGCACCAATTGATAAATTAAACTAGTTACTTTTTTTGTGATAGACAGACGAGCACGCAAATCACCTGATGTTAAGCAATCGAGATCAGGGGGGTCGCTGATGCTTTGTCGGTCTTTTAGAATACTCCCTTCTACAAGACCGGCAAAGTGTACTTCTCTTAAAGAGGTCTCGAAGTCGTAGCCGTCGGTAAATTATTTAGGGCACCTTCAGACCAGACGGAGTGACGATCTACGCAGGATGGCTGGCAAGAGCTATGCGAGAATAAGAGAGATGCGAGTAGCGAAAAATCGATCGAAGTGGCGAATATTAGGAGATGTGCAGAGGAGTGGCCAGGCTGATGATGATGATGGCGGGAGTTAGGGTCACTACACACGCCATCGAAATATTAAACTCATAACATCCCCCATATGATTCTGAATGAAGATACCCCAAACGATTTGTTTGTTTACGCATCAGATGAGATCGAGCGGCGCGACATCGGGGCGCCTAGCGGTCATCGAACTTCACATCATGAACAAAAGCCAAGGCCTGATTTTGGCGCATTTTTTTCGCTGTTACATTAACTGATACTAAGGTCCACTTGCGCAAAAAAGGATGATACCCCGCATTTCGTCTGCTTTCACGGTGGAAGAAGAGGGAAGGAGTGAACTCATCCGAGTTCAAGCAGCTCTGCAGCACACTCTCCAAAGTACAGCCTGTAAAATACCGCCAAACAAGCCACTTTGCGTCGATGGGCTAGACTATCTCCTACACATATTAGATTGCCGCGCCTTCCCTTTACTCATTGCCCATTAGCAGTTCGACGGTTTCTCCAAGGGTGCTTCAAGGGCTAATCTCAGATTTAAGAGCATGACAGGGCGTGTATTATTCACCCGAGATTAGACCAATCCCGGCGTGTAATCTCCAAGACACTCAGGTGTCGGACTGCCGCTAATCCTGTGTAATTGAGCTGTGCAATATTAAGAGGTGCATCGTATATGGCGCTTATATTATTCATTCGGCTGGGAGAACTCTTGAATCTTTGAAGCGCGAGAGATGTGGCTGAGATTGTGTGGGGAGTGATGGAAATGGCGGGCAGTACGTGGACAAAATTGTGGGTAAATTATTTATGAATATTGTTAGTATCTCGGCGAGAAGAAAAACCGTGTTGTGGAACTCTAATATTTCTAAGACTTATACCAACATGTGCAATAAAGGAATTGAATTGAGTTGAACATCGTAAAGAATCTTACACTTTTTGGATTTTTTCTCAATTTCCACCGTGAACGCGTTAAGTTTCGCCGCCAATGATTTGACTATTTCGTATTTTTGCCATAAAATACCTACTCCTTTTTATTTTCAAGCTCGCCGGCATGTTCAAAATTCAAAATGTCTATAGCTATAAAACTTTATAACTGTTGCAGTTGGGATCATTCTATCAAAAGTTTTCAGTATGAAATTGTGTAGATATCTAGAGATGTTAAATGATCGAACCCACAACCTTTGGTGTACTGAGGCTGGATCACTATCAAATGCGTTATCCGGCCAGTCTAAGTGAGGCACTGGAGGCTCAATAAGAGAACGAAAAGGGGGTTACAAAGTTGACAGAGCACTTGTGACTGTACTGGAGTTGGCGCCATCGCCTACCATTAGGTGATCCGTTTGCTCGTTTCAAACTTGACTCATGAAAAACAAAATTAGGTAAAATATCACTGAAGCGAAGTGAGCGTTATTATAAAACCATTGTTGCCCTAAGTTATAATGTAAGCGAATAACTAAAAAGCTAAAATAGTTCATGTTTAGAATGTGGTAACAGTAATGAAGCCTTGAAAGCATGCAGCCAACCTTCAACTATTATATTGTGTTCTTGCAAATAACCCCTCCATTATATGTAAATAGAAACGGCTAATCATGCTGTCTCATTTGGCTGCTTTGTCCGACGATGTAATATAGAATTATTAAGTAGAAACTAACTTAGCAAGTTTAAGGCTATGCTTTTCATGTTTTGTATCAAAGTAGGTACTGTAGTACTTATATCTTGAGAATCAACACCGTAGAAGAGCGATAACAGTTTTCGGTTTACCTATAAGCCTTGTCGTTGTCTATAGAAGTTATCTCTTTATAAATAAGTAGTATAGATTGGCATTCCATGACTTCATGGCTCGTATAACTTAATTTTAAAAGGTGTAGGTGTATGTTTATTGAGCTACAATTTAATTAAACTAATCGTGCTACCTTTTGTTACCCAATATAAATAGAAAAAGCCAGTCATGCTATCTCATTCGCCCTCTGTCTAGTAATTAGTATTAATTAGCTCTCTAATTAATGGCTTTAGGGCGATTTTTGAAACAACACATGTGCTGGTCATGGCGGGTACATTAATTTGGATCGTATTGTTTTATAAGCTTTGTGTAGTGAACATGGATTTATGAAGTCAGGGTTAGAAGGCAACTATATTTTCTTAACCTTCCCAATGACTGGCCGGATGGCGCATTTGATACGCCAAAGGTCGTGGGTTCGATCCCCACCCTGGAAAAACATTCGTGTGATGAACCTTCGTGTCCTTGGTTCGAAAGTAACATGTGCCCCCCCTCTTCTCACTTCTAAAATAGTAATAAAATAATAAATAATTTCGTCATGGGAAACGATGTCTATTAAGAAAAAGCCGAGATGTCTCATTTATTCTGTCCTCATATAAAGGAAAACATCACATGCAATTCAGAATATATCCAACGTATAAGGTTACATTTTCAAACGAAGCTAATTTCCAAAAAAACATAAATAAAAATACACAAATAAACCTTTCAAGAAATTACGAAGAAACAACAAATAGCTCATTAAAGTATACTTCATTCTGTACAGAATGCATTGTGAAAAATACTGAAAATACATTCGCGTAATAAATATACATACATACTTTAACTGGAAATTCGTCTTTAGCCTTCAAATATAAGATTCATTCTTGTTTGGGTAGAGTAAGTCGTTAAAATGAGGGTGTCCATATCTTTCATGTTTTACGGATTTTCATACGAAATACATATGTCAATACCATTTTTAAAGAGGTAAATTCTATAAACATCGACTAACCTTATATAGAAACGGAAAATTCAAAACACAAGCGCGATGCAATCGATGCCTAGCGCCATATATGGGCACAAAGTGGAATTAATGTCCCGAAACGAAGTGAGGGTGGATCCTAGCGATCCACCCTCATGTAATATATTTAACAATTCATTTAAATTTGAACCAAATCCTGGATCACAGTCTAATTGTATGCTTTTTAGCATGAAAATTACAATTAAATCAATTAGCCTTTACAATCGCAAGCATAGAGATACCTGACCAACAGAATCATAGTTAACTTTGAAAATCTTTATTTTAACAAAGGCTTAGGTTACTTCATTATATTCCTTCACCGCTGAGTTCCCGGTAATAATATGCATACCTACTTACATAGATAAACATTAACTTTGTTAATAGTTAAAATTAGCCGGCGTGAAACTATAGAGTAGAAAAATGTCTACTATAGAACTTCCGCAAAATATTACAGTAAATAAGTACTCCTTACTTTGTACGTTTTTTCAAAAGTTTATTTTTAAACTGCGACGCAAAACTTCTTCTTGATTCACTATATCTTTAAAAAAACACACAAATCTAAGCATACATAAGGATAGGCAGACAGAGGTAGCGACTTTGTTTTATACTATTTAGTGAAGCGGATTTTCTTCCATATTACATAATGTCACGTGGACACCCTACCAACTCAGGTCGTTAAAAGTGCGGGCAGGAAGTGAGCTGTGGCTGCAAGACGAGCAGACAATGTATGGGGGACGAGATGTGGGTTCGAGTTTGGTTAATAAGTCTTATGTTTTCGCTAAGTAGAGCCTTGTAAACTTGGCTTTTATTTAACATTACCGCATTTATGCATATGACAACACAGAAAAGGCGTCTTTTTGTACATATTTCCTGAATTGATGTTAAACCTAATGTGTTTGGTATTAAGGAGAATGTATGATTATAAAAGAATATCCGGACATTTGATTGAATAATATTGTTTCATTGGAAAGGGACATTTACCTATAATATGGCATCACGCATTAAATTTGTAAAAAAAACCCTAAGGGTTCAAAACAGGGGATATTGATTGTTCACTCATGGATTGCAATGTATCTTTATACAGAGTAATATTTTGATTTTATTTTAACAAACAATTGAATCATAGAAAATACTGAAAAAGATAAAAATAAAACCTTTTTTTATTTGACCTTAGTAGCATAATTAATATCTTAATCTTATTTTAAAGATATGACTAAAATCGCTGCCGTGTCTGAAAAATCACCGAGTGCGATGCCGCAAAGCTAGTAATTTCCTAGCATTTTTAGACAAATTGTCACTATTCTATTTTAGACATGTCATTGTTGTCTTTCGCAAGGCACAGCGAACATTGACAAAGCCGGTCGATTCTCCACCCAATACCATTGGGCGCAAGAGCCGCGTATCGGATTCCCCCATATGAAATACAAATAAATGTGGCAGACAGTCACACCGTTAGGTAACCAGGGACAACTGTCATTTATTAGAACAAGCGTATTGTCACAAAATAATTACATACACACAGAAGTTAGACTTTGACCTGATTTTGAATTTTTGTTTGAAAGTTCGTTGACAATTATGCTAGGGTTGTTGCCCGGCAGGAGTACTTAAGCGCGCGGCCTCTACCACAGACCTTGACGGTTTGACAATCTTATGTCATAAGTTAGGATTAATGTGGTCGAAAAGGCGTTTTTGCCCGTTAGTGCGCATGCGTGAGTACATGACATATTTTTAGCTCTTAGTGGGCAGTCAGCCTTCTGTGTCAATATGTATTTTGTGGTATTGTTAAATTTTACCGTGGGAGAGCCTCGCTTCGGTATGGATGGGCCGGGTCAGCCGGATGATACCACGGCCTCACAGAAGACCGGCGTTAAGCAGTGCCTACGTTAAAGCGCAACACAATATTTAATCGGGTCTGTGAGGGTACCAGAGTCCCAATTGGGAGCAGCGCACTTGTGACTTTACGGGTGTTGCAGGTGTCTATGGGCGGGGGCAATCGCATACCGTCAGGTGATCCATCTGCACGTCTGCCATTCATCACTTTAAAAAACACCTTCCATTATATAATGTTAAGAACAGGGTGTATCTGCAAGCATTTAAATCCATTTAACCACGTTTACGTAAAAGACGCTTTGTTTTTATAAATTAGAGACATGGTTATATTATTTTTCCATATTGGTAGTGTTTCTCAGGCAAACTAGACGAAAATTAACCCGACGCTTATTTTAAGCACATAATTATGTCTCTTACTGCTTCGCGCTAATTCCCGTCTATAATTATTTTTTTAGGAATTTCTTCAAAAAAAGTTCCAAAGGTACTTCTAAAACGCTCAGCTCTATGTGATCGTCGCCCCTGCACAAGTAAGTACGTAGAGTTAATTTCGTAGAGTGGATGCGGTCGCATTGTCATCGCTTGTTTATCGCTCTACGTAATGGTATTAAACTGAGATATAGACGCGACGGATTTTTAGAACGATTTGCCGATACCTTTGAAGGGAATTTTCCATCTACTTGGAGCTCTATTCCATCTGTTTGGAATGTTTTATCGAATGAAGGACAAAAAATAATAATGTGTTTGAGTCCATGAGATATTATGGTAAAGTAACATATTTTTTAAAAATATGGTATTTCTTTTTTACACTAGAGGAGGTAAACGAGCAAGCGGATAACCTGCTGGTAATTACTACCGTCCATGAACATCTGCGAGATCAGAGAGGTCGCTGATGCGTTGCCGACCTTTCAAGAAGGAGTAAGCTCTTCTCTTGAAGGTCTCTAAGTTATAGCCGCTGGAAATACTAAAAGTACACTGTTCCACAAAACTGAGGTTTGAGAGAAACGAAAATTTTGCGAGAAACGCACAGTGCTGGATCGACAACCATCAAGATGAAATCAATCAATTTATTTTCGCTCGAAATGTTTAGATTCTGTCGCCTAATTGCAAAGAATGGAACCATTATAGAATTGTCATGTCTGTCTGTCCGTCCGCTGTTATAAATTTCAGCCGCTTTATTCCGAAACAATAAAGAATTGAGAATTGAAACTATAAAAACTACGAGTATATTATTGAAACTTGTTAAGTAGATGTCTTTTGTAGAATGCATCAAGATTTTTATACAAAAACAAATTGGGACGTCTGCTCGTTAGCCACTTATCACATAAAAAACACACAGACAAGGGCAAAATGCGTTAGCGCAGTAATGTTGATATCGTAGTATTGTTATAAAACTGTTCACAGCGTCGTTTAATTTCCTCACGTCTGACTTTGCTATACAATTGTAATAAAAGGTTGAATGAATAGCCAGGTTTATTTATTCCAATTTCCTCTATAGACCGGAACTTGGCCTTAAATAATGTTTAATTTTCAAGTTCAATGTCGTTGTCAAGTCTGGGTGTTTAAGTTAGTACACCGACATTTTTTTTCCTTTTTTAATGGCAAGCCTTTTTGACGTGCATAATTTAAATCATCAACAGCACATTGCAGGTCACAGCTGGACAACGGCCTCTCCATCATAGTAGCGATGACTTGAATTCTATGATGGATAAAGCTGATACTTTTTTACTTAATACTAGTGGCCCGCCCTCACTTCGCTTTGGGACTGGAATCCCGAAATGAACCAATAGATGGCGCTGTGTTTAATTACATCGCGCAAGCGTTTCGTGCTTTCGGTTTACCTATAAGCCTTGTCGTTGTCTATAGAAGTTATCTCTTTATAAATAGTATAAATAGCCAGACATTTAGCCACAATCTCACCTAATGGTAAGTAATGATGTAGTCGAGGGTAAAACAAGTCTAGATCTAAGTAGTAACAGCCTGTTCACTCTTTTCTAGTAAACTCCCAAATCATAGCGCTCAGAGAATATTTCAGTTAGAGAACTCCACTATTTGGACGTAAATACGCAATTGAAATGTACTTTTAAACCGTTTGGTATGAATGGTTGATGTTTCAGCAATATAAGAGAGTGGTCTCTTCTGCGTCTTGAGTCCCGATGATGGAATGGGGCCGCTGGAATTAATACATGCAGTTCCTAAGGATAAGGATCAAAACGTGGACTTTACTATGGATTAAGGTCGAAAACAAAATACTTTTTTTTATTTGATTTAGAAATTTAAAAAAAACAATAGCAACCATAGGTAGCTGTTAAACTACTTAATGACAGCGCTGTTGAAATCACTTTTTAAAACGCTTGCATTATGGAAATGTGTATTTAGAGATTTCAAGATCGAAATTGATAGGGCTTCATGTTAAAACGAAAAACCAAACCCAGTTTTCGAATATACAATGTGATTTTTGGCTCACATTTTTTGAGCACAATCAAAGCCAACTCTTTAGGGGCGGCATCTTTCCTCTCTTATTGTTACACCTCAACGTTATTAAGGCAAAAGGTCGCCGTCACAGATATTATCGAAGCCCGGAAACATAACAAGAAACAAAGGGCGCAAACATTTAGCTTCGGGTAGGGTTAGCAACACTAATGTAATATTTTGCACTACACTTTAACTGTGGGAGAGCCATGCTTCGAATGGGCCGGCTCGACCGGAGTGATACCACTGCCTCGCAGAAAACCGGCGTGACGCAGCTCCTGTGCCACAGCACAGGAGCTGCGTCACTCGGCGAAACACATTTCGCCGAGTGAGTGAGGGTACCGGAGGCCCATCGGGGGGGAAGGGGATAAAAGGTTAGCAGCGCACTTGTGACTCCACTGGTGTTGCATGTGTCCATGGGCGGCGGCAATGGCTTGCCATCAGGTGATCCGCCTGCTCGTCTGCACTACCTATCACATAAAAAAATAAATACAGCACATACATTGATCTGACTCTTAGATAGGTAGCTAAAGCACCTGTGTTACAGATATCAGAACCAACAGTGGGATTACAAATATATACATATAATACTTTTCTTTTGTAAATACATACTTATAATACATAGAAAACACCCAGACCAATACAAACAGACATGTTCATGCACACAAATATTTGTACTGTGCGGGGATCGAATTTGCAAACCTTGGCCCAGACGCAGCATTCACTACCACTAAACCAACCGGGTCGTCAAATGATGATGATGTGATTAGTTAGAATTTCACTGTGAGCGCTAAACTAGTACTATGTTTTTTGTGATAGGTGGCAGACGGATCATCTGATGGTAAGCGATTGCCGCCGCTCATAAACACCTGCAACACCAGTAGAGTCACAAATGCGTTGCCAACCTTTAACCCCCTTTCCCCCAATTGGGCCTACGGTACCCTCAGGCACTCGACGAAACACAGCGCAGGCCTAAAAAAAAACAAAATTTATGGGATGATTTAAAGTTCGCCATTTTATTCGTTCACATGCAATAATACCCAATCCAGTAGGCCTAACATGCGCACCGCGACAAAATTTTGTCGACTCTCTTTCGCGAGAGCGCATCCTTCTATCCCGCTCATCACTCAGTCAGGTGAGTGAGACGCAACTTGCGCCGACACAATACGAGTGTCGACAAATTATCTCGTGGCGCGCATGTTAGCATGCTACTGCATTGACGTCCTTGGCGACTTACAAAATTATTGGATTAGGTGAAAAAGAGTACCAAAATAAGATACGAAATACTAAAAAGTGACTTGAATATGCACGTAGGTAAATCATGTTTTTGGCCGGGAGACGTAGATTTAAGGAACACAGGCAGGTAAATTTATAACTTACTTATTTGCTAATTAATCATCTTAACCACGTTAAAGTACGTGAATTATTTGTTTGCAAACAAAATTAAGTTTGTAAAATTAAGATCTGGTCGCCATAATTATTATCCGACAACTATTTGGATACATTTCACTCATTAAAGAAAATTTATGACGCGTGGTGAGATGCGTGGTAACCCTAAACGCAGTACACCCGCAGGCGGCAGCGGCAGCACATGCGACACGTCACACCCGCGGGTGTACATAGGTTAATCAAGGAAATGAGGTGGCCCAACAAACGGCTTCCTGGCCTTGTCCGGGGTTTTTATTTTGCGAATGGATTACACATGTGTTACGTTTAGAAATTACCGACCCTTTTTAAATCGATTAAAGTTGGATGGAACGTGGCGCAGGATTATAGTATGTTTTTTAGAATTTAGAAAGATCCGCAATGGAAATTTGAGTACTTTAACAAAGATAATACATAAGTAGTAAAATAAAATTAAAAGTTTTTTTTTTTTTGTGGCAGTGGCAGACGAGCAGACGGATCACCTGATAGAAAGCAATAGCGGCCGCCCATAGACACCGGCAACACCAATAGAGTCAAAAATGCGCTGCCTTTTAACCTTTAACCCCCTTACCCTCGATTGGGCCTCCGGTGCCCTCACTCACTCGACGAAACACAGCGCAGGCGCTGCTTCACGCCGGTCTTCTGTGAGGCCGTGGTATCCGGTCGAGCCAGCCGTTCATGCCGAAGCGTGGCTCTCCCTCAGATATCAGACAACAGAGGAAACACAAATATGTACAATACTTAAATACATATTATAACACCCAGACACGGAACAAACACATTCATCACACTAATGTTTGTCCAGGGTGGGGATCGAACCCACGACCTTTGGCGTATGGGGCAGGGTCACTACCAAATAAACCTATCCATTAAATGGCGCACATTTATCTTCTATACTATTATAAAGAGATAATTTCTATACGACAGCGACAAGGCTTATAGGTAAACCTAAAATACAAAACGCTAGCGCGAGGGAATAGACACCCAGCGCCATCTATGGGTTTAGTTTGGAACTACTATCGCGAAACGAAGTGAGGGCGAGCCACTAGTATCATATAAAATAAATAATTGTTTTAAAAATTCTCAATAACAAACCACGAAACAATACGAGCAAAGTTTATTTTCGTGTAATTCCGGCTGGAGTCGGCACACATCGGCCCAAGTGCTAACAAAAGCGAAATTTAATCCACAAGACATAACTTTTATAAAGAACACTCACAAAGAGGCTCTTTGGCATGACTGCGTCAAAAAGTTCCTCCTATCTCACACGGGGCGCGGAAGAGGAAATATGGAGGAGGCAACGCAAGATGCAAGAGGCAAAGAGTTGTGTTGTTCAGTGTCTGCACAAAATACATATTGACACAGAAGGCTGACTGCCCACTAAGAGCTAAAAATATGTCATGTACTCACGCATGCGCACTAACGGGCAAAAATGCCTTTTCGACCACATTAATCCTAACTTACATATGACATAAGATTGTCAAAGTTAGGATTAATGTGGTCGAAAAGGCCGTTAGTGCGCATGCGTGAGTACATGTCATATTTTTAGCTCTTAGTGGGCAGTCAGCCTTCTATGTCAATATTTATTTTGTGGTTGTGTTGTTCAGTGTCTGGGTATCATAATAATATTGTCTATTTAGTATTTGCTCTTTTGTCTGTTATATGTAGGTATGTCTGTGTCTGTTGTCTGATATGTGTATGGATGTCTGCATGTGGGTATTCTTATCTGTTTAGTGGTTACTCTGTTGCCTGACACAAGTGCTGAAGACACTACTGCTGTGATATTATTTGTGAGTTATGTCGACATATGAGATGTTGTGAGAATTTATTACTTATATAACCTTTTTAAATGGATATTGACGGCAAATATTTCCATTAAACGGACGGCGATCCGTCAGGTGGAGTTACGTGCAGTGCAATAGCACTTGTGTCTTTTTAGTACAAGTGCTATTTTTGACATAAGGATGGTCCAAAGTAAATAAGGACAAAGGGTATTATGGTGACGTGGTTACCGTGCCGACTGTGGTGTCCCATTGCGTTTGCCCTTACATTCGCCAAGTATATTTTTTGTAAATAAATTCAATTAATGATGAAAAAACATTTTGTCATATAGCAACACCCATGGACTGCTTGATTGTATTTGCTTGCCAATTGATCGACTAAACATGCGTTAATTACTTATATTACAAGACCAAACATGTAACATGTTTCAAGTAAATAAATATTATTTGTATTCGATTGCAGCAGAGAGAGAGATGAGTGCAGCAGGATGACCTGGAGTAGGCAGCGGTGGCGGAGCCTAGTGATGCGCATTACAACTGCCCCTTTTTTTTTGGTGACGATGGGGAAATGCTGCCTTATGCACACCCAGCCGCTGGGAGGCGACCGGGTAGTGTGGGGCTCTCCTCTGGGTTAGGCCTCTGCTAACCAGAGGCCGTCTAGAGGCATACCCACTAAAACCCCAACGACTTTTCCCGGCAAGTCCAGGCTCGGGGTGAGACACGGGGAAAACGGACGAACCTATTACAACTGCCCCTACCCAGACTACTACGAGTACATGACGATCACGACCGCTCTGTCAAGAGTGTATCGAATAAGAAGAAGACGTTTTTGATTATTCTATAATGTTTTGCCGCATCCAAACCGATTCCTCCTCCCCACTCGGTGGCGTTTATAAGTTTTTTTCATGAAATTGAGTGCGGAGCCCCCGTTTTAATATAACGACTCATCCATTCCCGGCAACAATATGCCCAACTTCACACGTTTACTTTGCTTTACGATTTTATTAGACACCTTTTTTAAATCGAAAAAGTTAATAAATTATGCCAGTATTAATAAATTTGGTGAAGTTATTGGTATCTTTTGACCAAGAGTAACTTTAGTGTTCATTGTGAAACGTAGTACAGGTCGATTCACGAAAGATGACCACAAATGACGATCGTCTACGCGTGTAATCTCATGAAGAAATGGCTCATTCTCAATTTGACACATTACAAGGGCTTAGACTAAACACATTATATGTTTAATTGCCCATGTTTTTTGTCTTGAGTCTTTACTTCATGAGATATTAAGCGTAGACCATCGTCATTTGTGGTCATCTTTCGTGAATCGACCTATACTTAAATAATTTTATCAAGAACTAGCAAAACTCGTGTTTTATAGAAAAAAAAATTACAAACAATATATTTTTTTATGAACTAGCGAGTCTCTACGCATTTACTTCCGCTCAATGTTAATATTTTTTTCTGTGTTTTATATTTAAATTTTTACTGATAATAAAAACGAAGTTGTTTCTCAGTCAGCAGCCATTATTTAATTTTTATAACTTAAAAAATCCGTTAGCGCATTACTTTTTGCAGAGTGGTCTGATTTTGATATTTTTTCATTAGCAATACTTCATTGCGAGTTCACTTATCGGGTATAAGTAATCGATTATTCTACCACCACACAAATTGTCCAATGACGATAACTAACTCCACACGCGTACGCAGTCGCGGCCCGCCGCTAGTATAATGATAAACGTTGCCCTTATTATTGGAGCAAGAACCCGCTTAAAAATTACTCCAACAACGGATAAGAAATACAAGCCGGGATAAGAGTCCATGAGCGGAGTTCCCGAGGGATTAGCATATTTTAAAAGTAATTCGCACCTGTTCCGGATCAACCGGCGGGAGTTCCGCAGATCCGTACACACTTCGGAAACTCCGCGAAAATTCATAATAATAAATAATATTATAGTCAAATGTTCTCCACCAATAAGGGAACCGATGAAAATCAACACCATGACGTGACAATATATATCAAATATGGTTTATACACGGCATTATTCTGAGCGGGCATCGCTTGTTTTTTCTTAATATTCTCTGTGTTATATTAATTTTTTTTGTACTTATTGTCTGTTTTTGTGTGTCCAAATAAAAGACAAATTTTAGAGATGTCAACCCTTGATATAACCGACACATAATAAGATAAGAAGATGAGATTATAATAGGTATATTAATAATTATACTGTCGCATTAGGTTACGTAAACCTGTAAAGATAGTTTAAGTAAGGAAGAATAAATAAATAAAAAATTAAATAAAAAATAACATTTTTGATGCACTTTTTAACTAACTTTCCCAAAAATATGTGAGGGCAAGCCAGTAGTTGTCAATATTATTATTTATGAATCCTTCCTACTACTATTATAAAGGCGAAAGTTTGTATGGATGTATGGATGTTTGTTACTCTTTCACGTAAAAACTACTGAATGGATTTGAATGACACTTTACCACAATATAGTTTATAACACATAGGCTACAATTTATAAAAATATATTGTGTGGATTGTCCAAAATATGACGGTAAGTGTCAATAATTAACTCCACGCGTACGAAGTCGCGGGCGGCCGCTAGTGGCTAATAAAACGGCAAGAAAAAATATTTACTTTTATCATCATTGAACAGCTGGTCTATTCCTGCACGTGAGTACATGCTTATCGTCACGTATTACTTGATACTCTCTTACCTGTTATCCTACGCGAGTGACCAGTGCGATTACATGACGCCATGCTGTTGTGTGCTAAAATACTTAAATGTTTAAATTTTTTATCTTTATCTATGCAAAAATATCTAATACCTACTTAGTTGAAACTTTGATAAAAAAAGAGCGCTTATTCAAAGGGTGAACTATATGGATTTTCTCATAGGTCGTGAGACATTACTAAAATTTTACCTATCATGTGTAGACTCAATTGACTTGTGAGGAAAGAAAAACATTATTGTCTATATCAAAGAACTGATGGTTAATCTTCAAGGCTCTTTTCGGGCATTATTAGCACCATTCGAATTGCATAGATCTAACTACTTGATACCTTATATTGCTAATAGTAATAATAATTATTATTGTTAAATATGTACATATTATAATTATGTAATAGGGTTTATCCCGTAAATAAATAGATAAACAAATAATAATAAATAAATTTTAAGTCAAGGTTAACCACCAACAAGGTAGTCGTATAATATTTTATAAACATTATTTTTCCAGTTAGGTAAGTAGTGTAGGTACCTACCTACCTACCTACTTACCTAATGTGAACCAGACATGCGTTTTCTTTTCATATCTACTTACGTCTAAGTACGTTATCTAAATTGGGACTCACGGTTTCCTTTAATGTAAAATAAAGAGTTTAAATTAGGTACCTGAAACAAATAATAATAATTTATAAATTAGGTATAGACAACCTATACTAACAAATACAAAAAAAAAATCAAACTGGCACACAAAGAAATAGCTTGACTTTTTCCAGCTTTCTCTAGACTGCCCTTTCTGGCAACTTTCTGGCAACCCTAAGTGGGATTGGAATCGCCAAGATTTTATTGATTACGCATCCCCTTGCAGACCAGACGACTCCGACGCCATCCGTCGCAGACTCACCGGCGCCCGCCACTCCGGCGCCAGGCGCTGAGGGGAGGGGGTTGAGCCAAACATAAGGGTGCGTTTTCACAGAAGTGTGAAACTTTTGTGTGGAGTTGAGAGGAAACTTGTAAAAATTTACCAATCACGTTGCTCAAAATACACATCTCATCTCATCTCATGAGCAATGTGGTTGGTCAATACTCTACTTAACTCCACACAGCTCCGCTTCTATGGAGACGCACTCTTAGGGTTGCCGAGAACATTGTCCTATTGATAGTTCACCGTGGGAGAACCACGTATCTGCTTGAATGGGCCGGCTCGATCGGAGTGATACCACGGCCCCACAGAAAACAGGCGAGAAGCAGCGCTTGCGCTGTTTTTCGCCGAGTGAGTTGCGTCGATTGGGGGGAAAGGGGTTAAAGGCTAGCAACACACTTGGAACTCAACTGGTGTTGCAGGTGACTATGGGCGGCGGCTGATTTTTTTTGTCTACGACTATAACATTGAGTTGTTTAAACTTCTGTAGAAAATGTGTGTGTTCTGTACCATAACAGATTACTGGTTGCTGCATAGAAAAGGTAAATCTAGCGATCCATGCCAAGAATCGAACCTAAGACCGCCCGAATGAATGATCTTAACCACTGCGCTAGTGACTTTTAATCAAATCTGACTCACTATAAGTAAGGACGTTATTTACGAACAAAAGAGACCCCGTGTTTTTTATCAATATTTTAGCCACTTGACATTAGTTTACTGAATTCTTTTGTGTTTTTTATCGGGGCTATGTGTCATGGGCTGGACCGTTTGATTTTAGTATAAAAGAAATAATTTGAAGGTATCCAATTAGTCGTATCAAAATCATTAGTCGTAAACAATAGAAGAATATGGAGAGGTTTTGCATATTGACTTTTATAGTATGTCTTTTTTATCATTTTATGCTAACTTAGTTTTATTATTAGGAGCACCTAACGCAGTGGAAGGCACTAGGTCACGCGGAAGGTCACCCACACGATGGACTGACCAGATAAAAACCATTGTGGGTGACTCATTAAACGAATGCGCCAGGATGACGGCTAGTCGAGAGAGATGGCGGGGCATCGTGAAACGCATTCTGTCTGCCCCTTCCGTCGGGAAAGCAAGCATGACGACCACGACCGCTCTGTCAAGAGTGCATCGATGAAGAAGAAGAACGCAGTGAAGTGAAGCAGTACTAACTAATAAACTAAGTATAGTTTATTAGTTAGTACTGCTTCAACGAGGCTTGTAAAATTGACCAAGTTCTGTATTTCAGGTAGGAGTTCTAAGTATAGCAGGATGTGGTAAGTCAAGATTATATTGAACAATCTTGTAAGATTATCATCATTAGGTGATTCATTTAGTCGTCTGCTACAGATCACATAAAATTACCATCTCAACCAAAATTCATAATTGCGGCCAAAGTCATTAGCACAATCCCATCATAGATGCTATGAGTTGATGTCTATGATTGAGGCCCTCCCTGCAGTGGCTGATACTACTTACTACAATATTTGTCATCATTGTTGTTTGATATCTGTGACACCCGTCCCTAAGCTACTTAGGGCGGAGTCAGGTCAATGTATGAGAAGTTATAGGTAATACCTATAAATTAATTGATTTATTAAATCTTTCTATTCTTCCAGATGAAGTGGACAACAACAGCCTATTCATACCGCTATGTGACAACTTTCCCGGTGATGATCTGACGGAATGCGCGCGTTGCTTCTTCGAACGTAACGCCGTATGCAACGTCGTTCGCAAGTCGAACACCAACCCGGTATACAGAGAAAAGTTTAACGACTATTTTCCAAAAATCAACGTCACTCTTGTCACTGCCCCGGCTACTGTTTCGAACCTGAATGGAGACATTGAAGAATTTTAGTAAGTTACGTCCAATGTAAATAATGCATTTAAAAATTCATCGTAGGGTTCACTGCCCGCCTGAATCCCAACTCAAACCTACAACCACGGCTATCCTTTAAACATTATCGCCGAGCGCCATCTATTGGAATATATGAGTATTGGCCTAGATGACGAGAATGAAAGACGACCGCTTGCGTATAGTGAGGCCTGTCCCACTCCGCGTGTATTATCAAACTTGCAAGTACATGCGGCGTCCCCTCCGGAGGGGCCGGTCAGTAGAAAATCACGAGCGAGCGGCGACGCATGCGGGACAGTTGCGTGCGATAGAAAGAGAACGCACTTCTAGGCATGAATAATTGTAGGTGTTGAACGCTGGGCGGCCGGAATTTCAACTTTATGTTATGGTAGCCTGAGCCTTTATTTTTCTATAAACGGTTTTTTAGAAATGGGCATTCTGTACTTGTACTATTAAGTATTCTGTGGTATAGTTTAATGTGATACTTGAAGTTCGAAATACTTTCGAACTTCAAGTCATTTCGATCGAACAGCTCGGTTACAACAGTTATCGCGGGAAGGATCATCATCATGATCATCATATAAGCCAATAGACGTCCACTGCTGGACATAGTCCTCCCCCAAAGTTCTCCACACAAATCTGTCCTATGCCACCCGCATCCAAAGGACTCCCGCGACCTTCACTAGATCGTCGGGCCACCTGGTGGGGCGGCTGCCACGGCTGCGGCCTCCTGCGCGCGGTCTCCATTCAAGGACCTTTCCACCCCAACGGCCGTCTGTTCTGTTGACACTTGAGCCACAATAGCAATAATATTATCATGATTTCAGCATAAATGGTGGAACAGGAAATCTTGTAATGACAGTAGTGTTTAACGGCGTCTACCTAGAATCACCGAGCGCAAACTTCTTCATCAGCCAAAGAGGATATGAACCCCTTAAAGTAACCACTAATGCCTATGGCACATTTCGTAAGTATCATCTATACTTGTAATAAATCTGTAGAGAGGTCAGTTCTGTACATGAAATATATTTATAAAATATGGGGGGTGATTAGTGATCGATTCTGATGCCAAAAATGCAATTAGTAAAATTATTGTCTGTCTGTCAATTTAACAAAAATATCCTTCATACTCTTGCGCATGTTATAGTATACTTTTCATCACCTACCTACTTATATTTTATTTTCTTACAGCTGTAGTACTAACCGCAGTAATTCCTGCTACAAGAAAACCAATAACCAAGACGACTCTTACACAAAAGTCAACGGTCACGTTCTTTAATCCAAGCCCGGTTATAGATTTTTATATCGGTCCAGAATTCACAGCAAGTACAGGTAGGTTAAAAATGTTTTATTGTACACTAGTGGCCCGCCCTCACTTCGCTTCGGGATTGTAATTCAGAAATGAACTAATAGATGGCGCTGTGCTAAATTACATCGCGCAAGCGTTTCGTGTTTTCGGTTTACCTATAAGCCTTGTCGTTGTCTATAGAAGTTATCTCTTTATAAATAGTATGGATGGATGTGATACCTAGACTCTAGAAGGAATCTCCTGGTAAGCGATTGACGCCACCTAACACCCACAACCTCTGTAGAGTTACAAATGGATTGCTAACCTTCGAACTCCTCTTCACCCCTGAATTGGGCTTCCGGTACCCTCACTCGCGAAACACAGCGCAAGCGCTGCTTCACGCGGATATCCGTTCTGTATTTACAAAGTGTTCAAAAAAATGCAACACCTCCGCAATGTAATCATGGCTTAAAATTTCAGAAACTATCCGAAATGTGAGGTTTCCCTACGATGTTTTTCAACACCGTTAATCTACTAGTAGAAATACTGCATTTATTTGTATAATCTGAAGGTATATTTTACCCTGTGACCTCCCATAAAGAGGGCGCGTACGTGTCCACTGAGCTACTATGGCTCTCTTTTTTTTTAATAATTTATTAATTTACTCATTTTTTTTTTAATATTTCAGATCCACGAGTCCAGATGACTAACGCTGCTCTCATCACTAATATACCTACAATACTGCAAGAGATAATGCTAACAGAAGGCACTAACTTCTTCCTACTATATCTTCAGAACTATATTTGTGACTTTGGCCTACCCGCTACTTCTAGAATCGGTGGAAATAATTGCTGCGCGTTGTGATAAACTAAATAGACACAGGATTCGTTATCCGCCGATACATTTCCTGAACAATACCTATAACCTGGACCTGTTAAGTGGATAGGCTTTTCACGGGCAGGCATGGCCCAGCTTAGACCTCATCTTTACACCACACCTGTGTGATTGAGGTCAAATGCTGGTTCAATATCTTTAATGTTTTCTGAAAATAATAAAATTAATTTACGTACTATTTTTTAATTTTTATTTTCTTTATTACTATTAACGGTGCAGCGCAGTGTTATCAATTCGAATGCGTTTGATTATAATAATTATATTACCTATAAAATATAACACACCAGCGACGCGAAGGCCTGCTTATGCCGTTTCACGCCCCACCTAATAACCCAGAATTGTAAAAGAGAAACACATGAACTGGAAGGGTATTCCATGATTTGATAGCTCGGAGCAGAAATGAGGAGCTAAACCTCTAATTTTTGTGTTTTATATTTTTAAATGTATGGCGTAATTTTTATCTCTGAATGACGTTACAATGTTCACTTTTTCTCCATAATTAATGATTAATTTGGTCGATACTGTATCTTTTTTTTGTTTACACCACGTAAAATGTCCGGCTAATTATCAAATGAAATATGTAGATATCTGATATCTAACAAAAATCTGATAGAGTTGCTTGTCATTGAGATAAAAAAATAATATTAAAAATTGTAATTTCTCAAATGTATATTAGTAGAATACGTATAATATTTGAGTATCAAAGTTGGTATGTTTGTGACAAATATTTTCAAAATCCTATTTTACAGCGACGTTATTTTTCTCTCTAACTTTTTTGAGAAGTAGGCTCCTTAGAGAAATTGGTCCTAAACAAGAAGCAGATGGCAGTTGGAGGATCCTAAAAATGATAAAATGCCTCTTGGCATTAAGTTCGCCTATTGTACGAAGTTTTGTGCAATAAAGTTTTTAAATAAATAAATAAATAAAAAGGAAGAATTATAATGGGACATACGAAGGCACATAGACTCCGCTGGCTTGGCCACGTGTTGATAAAATGGTATTAGATCGGGGGACAACCTATTGGTCGTCAGCCGGTGTATTAAACGCGGACCTGCAAGGAATTGACGACCCATTTGGCGTAGTAGTTTGAGCGCCGGTTGAGACGCAAGGGTCGCGAGTTCGATTCCCGCATCAAGACAAATGTTGATTCTGTGGGTAACTGTGAAACAAGCCGCATCGGCTGATGCAATCCAAAGGTTTTTAATTAGTATCTAGTGGTTTTTAGTGTACAAATTTGGTATTATTTTGTGCAGTGAAGTGCCGCAGGGTGATATTAATATAAGAATCATTGAATTGTGTCGTTTTTAACACTGCTATTGTGTGTCGAGTGAGTTGTCACGTGAACAATTTGCTTTGACCTAATAGAGTCTTAAAACCTACGGCTTTGTTAAAAATAGTCTCCACAGAATCCTTAGGACATTAAAACGCTAAACACCGGCGTTTTATTGAGTGACTGTGACTTCGACTGACTTCGACTGTTGACTACACTTTATCAAACTACACTTGACATTGGCAAAATTAAATGTGTCATGAACACAATACAGGCCATAATTAAAAAAAAAAAGACAAATATGTGTTGATGAAACAGATATTTGTCTTGGGTCTGGGTGTTTGTAGTTCCTTCGTTGTTTCTGGTTTCCATAGTACAAGGGAAAACCTTAGTTTGGGACTAGGACAATGTATGTGATGTTGTCTCAATTTATTTATTTATTTATTATTTATTAATTGGAAGCAGGAGACGGCGACAAGCTGTTCAAGACCGAGACAAATAGCGATATGTCGTATCGGAGGCTAAGACTTACTTTGGGTCATTGTACCATCGGAGTAAGAATGAAATTAGTAACAATTTTATAATATACATACATATGCTACATAATACTACGGGAATATGTCTCAATGTAGAGTAGCAATTAGTCCGCACAAGCAAAGCTGCGAGCTAAAAGTTAGTCTTATATGTATGTATGTCATTTTAAAACAAATAGCACTCGTAAAATCAGTGATAAAAACAGTTGTAGTTAATAGTTTTTATATTAAACATCAATATAAGAAGTAAATAATTTCAGTGATAATCCTTATTGCACAGAAATACTTACAGCATACAAAAACAGCTAGAATTAGTTACACTTTCATGCATTAAAATATAGTAAAGCCTAATCGAAAAAAAGTGGTCGACTTTCGAGTTAAATTTTGAAGAGTGTAAGTAAATAAGTATTAAAGAAACATAGTAAAGTGTTTCACACAGTTCTGACGCGAACTTCGCTCAATAGTGAGTATAGAGTTTTATTTGATTTTGATCATCTACTTACTTTTGCTGTTGACTGTACTGTTACGAAGTTAGCTGAAGGCTATCACAGAACCTTACTAAATAGTATATTATCGAAATTATTCCTCCCTGTAAGAGCCGAAACGCATTTGTGATGCCTCAGGTGTTGCAGATGTCCATGGGCGGCGGTGATCACTTACCATCTGGTCAACTGTCTGCTCGTTTGTCTGCCATAAGATAAAAAAATCTTCATTTAGAAGAAAGTGGTGACGTGGGTACAAAACGAAGCATTTTATTTATTAAAAAGACAAGCATATTCGGCTTCGTAAATAAATCACTTTATACGTCCACAGAGTAAACAAATACTATCTTAACAGGCTTTTTATCAAAATTAAATGGCGAATACGTGTAGGTAATTCATATTTGCCTTGATTACCTATATAAGAAATCAATACTAATGAATACTTATCACTAGTTTTGCCACGCCGGTAGGATGTGGAAGTACAGCGTTATCTTTGTTTTGGTAAGTGTTTTAGTTTTGTGATCTCTTATCTTAGCGTGTTATTCCCCATTGCATAGCTGTCGCTTAGCACGGGGTGCGCTTAGACCATGGTTCAGGATTTGGGGAGTTTGGTAAGTACTTACAGTGAAAAAAGACGCATGACGCAACTCTATAACAGGGGAACCAAATCAATTGTATCATAGTTACACTTTTCAGAAACTGTCTATCCAAAAAGTGCCCTCAGCTATTGCAATGCCCTTACAGGGCGCTACATTGTACTTTAAAACACCTATGTAAGTAGTATAATATTTTATAAGAATCTGTACTCCAATGTAGCATGCAATAAATTATTATGATTAGGAAAGTGCCGATTTCCTTACGATATTTCCCTCACCACCGAGCGAATGGTAGATTCCTTACTGTACATAGATTTGAAAAATCTAGAAGTGCACAATCGGATTCGGAATGAAAGGCGAATGAAAGGCGCTCTCCAAAGGTTGACCCTCACATAAAAATCTAATCTATATTCAATTCAAATAATTTATTTCAGACATTAAAATCATCTATACATTTTAAAATATGAAAATTAGAAATCAGTCAGCTTATCAATACTTATTACATTCAATTACAAACTTATTAATATAATTTAATTAATCTATGTAGTTATATTTTTGTTTCAGGTCATTGCAGCAGCGTATGTGACAGCTGGTACGTACATAGATAACTACATAATTAACTATACTTAAAATAACGTTGAAACAAGTATTTTTATAGATTCTAAGATAGTAATACAGTCACTATGCTTGATTTCCATTGCATTCTTACGCTTACACAAGTTATACAACAATTAAACAATTTGACTTAGAACTATTACCTACATTTGCCAAGTAACTTTTATATAAGAACAAATCTTAAAACTATACATTTGTTTTTATAATAAATCTTCTAAAATATTTAAAAATAAGATTCAATAATCTACAGGATTCGATTTCTCATCTTTTTATCATAAAATAATTTTCATGTGGCTCAGGATGGTTTGTAGAAGACGTGGATTAAGGGATGTAAATATTTACAGATACACCCGGGTTGGTAGAATATGTAATATTTAACCCTTTCGTGAGCAAGTCTGACTCGCTCTTGGCCGGTTTAACTTCTTCTGATTGCTTGTACAACTGATTGTGACTAACTTTAATCGTTGATTCACATCGCGAGATTAACTAACTAACCAACTAACTAGGCTTCCATAATAAGAGCCTCCATTTAGGACGGTCCTCCACAACCCCCTGCCAGTCATCAGCCTAGAGTCCGCGCAAATCTTTATCAACTTCATCCCTCCAGCGGTACCTTGGATGGCCGCGAGAATTATGATGTGCAAAATGATAAGAAGTGATAAAACGATAACAATAAAAAATAAGCAAGAAAATAATTATAGAAAATTATTCTTCGAATCTGATATGGTCTTTCAAAACTAATTGTTGATAAAATATCAGGCATTCAAAAATGATTAACAGTAAATCAGGCGTGCATGCAAAATGCATGACACTTGATATGTCATGCATTTTGTGCGTGCTCACGAAATGCATGACAAATATACGACCCACTACCTACTACTACGACACTGATGCTGCACTCGGGGTCCCGGGTTGGATCCCCGGTTTGGGCTTGTTTTGTACCTAAGTTTTTCTGTTGAGTTTCTTAATCAAGTTAAAAGAAAGTAATTTACCAAAATTATTTTTTGTCTCCATAGAAAAGCTAACTACCTAAAAGCTAAAAAAGACCAAGGGAGAACCATAAGTATGGTAAAAATCGCCGTTAGAAGTGATTGCTCATAAATTTTACTTGATACTTACTTTTCCATTTAAATTTTGATGTATCCCTTCATATATTTCTTGATTTGATTTATAATACTTATCTAATAATATATCAAAACTCAATCGAATCAACCTGCTGACAAAGTGAACAATTTTTGCGAACAAAATAATTATGGTACTTTTACACTGAGATTGTAATATATTATTAATGTTAATAATTGAAATAAACATTTTGATCAAAATGCACTTACTTTTGGGTCGATATTTTCAACAGTCGTTGGTTTCTCATCTTTCGGATGAAGTTGCCAAAAAAAGTAAAGTATCAGTCTTTATACTGTCCCACTGCGGGGCGTAGGCCTCCAGTAGGCTTAATCACCACGCTTGCATAATGCGGATTGGTGATCACAAACCTGAGCTACTCGTACGTTTCAAAGGCACATATTAATTTTTATTTAATGACTTTTTCAGATGTCCACGACTTATGTGAAGACTATATCGTGGACTTGGAATGTGTTAGAGAATACTTCGACAAAAATGGGGACGGTAAACCCGTGGAGGATATCAACACAAACCCTGCTTATGAAGTAGAGCTGCCCATAAAACTGAGCAGTGTCGACCTGACGGTTATCACCACCAAAACTTACTTGGAAAACTTGGAAAGGGGCAATATGGAGCTGTTTTAGTAAGTCCTGTTTTGTTTTATGTGATAGATGGCAGACGAGCAGATGGATCACCTGATGGTAAGCGGTTGCCGCCGCCCATAGACACCTGTAACACCAGTAGAGTCACAAGTGCGCTGCCAACTCTAATACCCTTTCTCCCCAATTGGGCCTCCGATAACCTTACACATCCGACGAAACACAGAGCTTCACGCCGGCCTCTGTGAGTCCGTGGATCATTCCAGTCGAACCAGCTTGTTCATGCCGAACCGTGGCCCCCCACGGTTAAACAAAATTTTACAGGATAATCATTTAACAGGAGGAAATTATCTCGCTCTTTTATATCATCGGACTAATTGAAGCAAAAGATCTAGAAGTATTCTTATCTCATTTTTCAGTTACGATGAAGAATCAGACAAAATCATTCTATCTGGATACTTCCCTGACCTCGTCTGCGATGCACCAGACACCATCTTCTCCTTCGGTCAGGATGGAGAGGAGCCTAAGATTGTCACTGAACATTTCAAAGCTACATACCGTGAGTTTTTTTTTAACTAACAACATTTTGCAGTAGTCTCGCAAAACCACCTTTGTAATTATTTCAGTATTTTTTTTAACTTTAAACCGCAGGGCGTAGCGACAACTCGACCGAAAAAAACTTGCCCGAGAATTTCAATATTTTTTGCTCGTCACTGATCTAACCTAACTTCACAAATATTTTTTCGTTTAGTTAGTAGGCGTTTTTTAGGATAGTTTTTTCGGGCGAGTTGCCCCATAGCCCATACCGCATAGACCTCCATCCTAGGAAACAAGGCAACGCTTCTATGATGGTATAAGGCTTAATCCCTATGCTTATTGGTGACCACAAACCCGAGTTATGTTCGAAAAATTTGTAACGCACTTGTTGCTTGACCCTTACACATTTTTTGTACGTTCACAGCTGTGGTGTTGACTGTCGCCATCCCAATGGCCAATGGTCTTAATGCCGAAGCGCTGAGGAATGCGGAGTATTTCGCCTTCTTACCGACTGGCGAGGCACCCATCCATCTGGGGCCGAAACTCACTGAGAGCAACGGTAAATATTATGATACTTAATACATATATTATGACACCAGATACGGATCGAACACAAGTGTTCATTACACGAATGTTTGTCCAGGGTGGGGATCGAAACCACGGCTTTTGGCTTATGAGGTAGTCAATTTAAATAAATAATATTTATTAAGAGCAATAAATCCATTTACCAAACGTCTAGTTTAGTGGTATAAATGCTTTTAAAAAGTAGAAATCTGAAAAAAAACTAAGTGGTTTTTTTTGGGCATTCTACTTTTGCTGCTCCCACCTGTATCTTATTTTATATAAAAAGTTATAAGTTATAGAAAAAATATTTTTTATACAGAATTACTGTAAAATATTATAACTACTTAACATACATTTATTGTAAGGTAAAGATTACTCTTCGTCTTGAGACACTGTGGCAAATGGGCCGAAAAAATGCTGCGTAGTTTTTTGTGCTTGGGTGGCACAAGACCGATGCATATGGAGAACAAAGAGGGAGGTCTATGTCCAGCAGTGGATGTCTATTGGCTGAAACGATGATGAAAGATGATTCGATTCAGGCCTTAACCAGTTAATTTACTGTACTAATTAATATTGAGGTCCTTAAAATACACAGATACTCTCAATATATCAACGGACTTATCTTTGGACATAAGAACTTTGTCCATATTCTTTATTCATACATTCCACTATGTAATATAATCTTTATTAATTTTTGTTTAATGTTTCAGACCCAGTGATCAGACATGCCTTGGCTGCTCTTACGGCTGACATTAACACAGCACTCCAGGACATATTAAGAACCAAAGCCTCTTATTTGTTCTTAGCCTACATACAAAACTTCATTAGCGACTTTGGACTTAGTCCCGTTCTTGATAAGCGTAAGTTACAAATAAATATGGCTTGTAGCGTAACATGTAGCGTAGTACATTGAGCGACACGTTGCGAAACACGTTACGCAGCTTGTTGCGAAACACGTTACGCAGCTTGTTGCGAAACGCGTTACGCAACTTGTTGCGAAACACGTTACGCAACTTGTTGCGAAACACGTTACGTAACTCGTTGCGCAACACCATTTCTCGCGAACCACTTCAGTCGGTTTCTTGGAGTTGTTCGTAGCACGAACACGACCCATCCAGAATCAACTGTAACGGCCTGACTCGTGTTCGCAAAAAAATCCAATAAGCTACATGTTACGTAACGTTTAACGTTTAATTAAATAAATAAATAAATTGAGACAACATCACATACATTGTTCTGGCCCCAAACTAAGGTTTTCCCTTGTACTATGGAAACCATAAACAACGAAGGTACTACAAACACCCGGACCCAACACAAATATCTGTTTCATCAACAAACATTTGTGTTGGTGCGGGAATCGAACCCGCGACCCTTACGTCTCAACCGGCGCTCAAACCATTGCGCTAAATGGGTCGTCAAATTGATTGTATCAACTGTATAACCATGTGACTAGCACAAATAAATAAGTAGCTCAACATGTTGCGCCAATCCATGTACCATGTATGCGGCTTGTCAAGTCATTAGGCGATGCAATCCGACCAAAAAGAACATAACCGACTTCTAATTTAGTAGTCTGTTTTTCCAAAATTAAGGACTTTGGCATATTCGATTTTAGGATGATGATACTATCTTGGAAAGTTTTAGAAAATCCTCATTTAACTTTTTCGTCCCGTCTTCATGTCACAGTTTAGTTAGTAACTAAGTCTGTATTTTACTGTTTCAGATAACCTCACTGCCTAAATCAACTAGTATTAATCCAAATATTTCTACAATAAGTAAATGGATCCCACTGCGGAAAATTACGTAGAGTTAAAAAATACCCTGTACTATTGAAAGGGATGTTGCATTTTACGTAAGTGCACAATGTCAATATTTTTTCAAAAAAAATACAATTATCAGTAAAATGAGTTTTATTTTTCCCGACTAGTTTTTCATCGTGAAATTAAAAAAATACACACCATGCCTAATGCCATAAATAGTATACACACCTACACACAAAATAGCATACACACCTACGTCGCGTACCATTTTCTCGACGTATTCTACCTGAATGACAGAAAAAGAAGTGCGGGAGAGACTCGATACTATAATATACTGAAAGTAAAGTATTAGCCTAGTCTGTCCTACTGCAGGATAAAGGACTTTGTCTTACCTTACCATCAGGTGATCCGTCGGCTCGTCCACCACCTATATCATAAAAAAAATCATAAAATCATGTCATTGATACTATGATGTAAAGGTAGGTAATCTTCTATATCTATACTATGTATTAATAGATAAAATCCATAGACATCGACAAACCTTATATAAAAACCGAAAAGGCGAAACACTAGCGTGTTGCAATCAACGCCCAGCGCCATCTATTGGCAGGCAGTGGAACTACTGTCCCGAAACGAAGTGAGAGCCACTAGTAAAAAATATTTACAAATAAAACTATACTATTTTACATTGTCTTCTCAAGGTCTAGTCGAATGTTGTGAGGTAGTCTAGTCTAGCCAGTCGACAAGTCCTGTCGAGAATCAAGTCAAGTAACAGTGGGAGAGCCACGCTTCGGCATGAATGGGCCGGATCGTCCACGGCCTCACAGAAGACCGCCGTAAAGCAGTGCCTGCGCTTTATTATTATATCGATGCTATATTATCGATGAAACTAGCGCCGCCAACCTTTACACTGATTGTGACGAAAATATGATATTTTTCAAGAGAGTAAAACATCACAGACTTAGATAAAAGTAGATAGGATTTTTCAAGACGCAATACAATTTTTATAACACGCGACAAGTAACAATAATGTTAATTATTGTTAAACACGGACACTTTTAGCAAAAAATTACATTATTGTTACTTGTCGCGTGTTTTATATATTAATGTCATATTTTGTTTTCATCAAAAATATCATACTGTCGCTACAATCAGTATAAATATGTTGGCGGTCGATATAGTCGATATAGCCCCCGCTCATAGACACCCATGATAGTGGCACGGATGGCAACCGCATAATATGCGAACATTACGCAAATGATTTCTATTTTAATTCTATCTAATTAATTCTAACATTTAATTACATTAATTATTTATCATCGCCCATGTTTATTAGGAAGGTATATGTAAATTACATTGTAGAACTAATGAAACATTAAATACCTACTCTCAACCCCTTGTTACATAACGGAGTTCAAAGGTGTCACTTTTATAACATACAATATTGATGAGACTATCGTCAACTCATGGCGAATCAGTAGCGCTACCATGAGTTTACTGTGACCGAACTCGCTAGCGTCTGCGTAAAAAAAATCTATGAAAAAGTGTACAGCGCCTCTAGCGGTCACTTGAGAAACTAAAATAGAGTATGAGTTGTCAAATAGAAACCTATCGAAATGTATTCGCTAGCGAGTAGCGTTTTCCGTAGCGCTACGAGTTAGGCTACGAGTTGACATCGAAAACTGACATAACGTTGACTATTGCTCTGTCCCTTTCAAATGCATCACAATGAAAGAGACAATGCGATAGTTTTCGATAGCGAGAATAGTATTTCAAACTCTAGGGAAATACCACGAGTCACAAATTTGACGGTAGGTATCGAAAAATGACGTACGTGTGCAATAGAAATCTATTCGACGCCCGTTTACTCGCTATACTGTAGTAACGTTATGTTACTTTTCGATGCCAACTCATGGTAGCGCTACATCCATTTACAAAAGTTCGTCAGCTTCCGTCATTTAAGTGGTTCGGTTAGATTAGAATAGCTACCCGGTAGGTATAGGGGAGGTCATGGGTTCGAGTCCCACCTGAACCCTTCGATGAATTTCTTTAACTGCATTACTTAAGAATAGTTGCAAAGAATTGCTATGCTATCTAAAAATAAACATATTCCTTGTTATAATGACCATGAAACATAAGATTTTTCTTTTGGTTTAAAATTGGCATTATCAATAAAATTACCTACCTACGCCAATTTTCCTATCGACACTTTTGCACTTTTCAATACTGTCGATAGTGTGCTATCAATAACCTGAATAGTTTTCCAATTCAACTAGTTGATTTATCGATTGATGTTTCACCAACACGATTAATCGATGTTTTCCATTTATGTAAGAAAACCACGAACAAGTTTACCATAGGCTTAAGCTAGTACAAGAACAATATTGACTTAATTGGTAATACCTAATTTAAACTCAGCAGCAGTGGTTATATTTTTCGTGTTTTGGTCATCATAAAAAAGACCCTTAATAACTTAGAGCATTAATAGATATACATTACTATGATTATACTTTGTTTGTTCTTTTGTGACTGTCAACCTCATATTTGGATCTCACGGCCGCTTACCATCAAGCGGGGTGAGGTCATCTTGATTGTCCTAATAATAAAAAAAAGATATCAAACATTTACCTATAGGTAAATTAAATGTAAGTAATTTTATGGCATTAGTCCGAACAGTTATTTTGGTACATGTATTATTCCTTCCCATCTCAATTACTTACGTCAAAAATAATCTTTTAATTTAAAATACCAAATTAGGTACATAATACTCTAGTTTAAAACTCATTAATTCACATTAGTTTTATACATACCTATTTAAGAAAATTTCGATTTAATTAACGCTTATTGAATTGCGATGTCACGTCCATAAAAAGTGGTCAAGTGCGACTCTGATTCGCGTATAAGGGGTTTCGTAATAGCAAATAACATGAATTTTTATATTTAAGCTAAATATTATTTCAAAGGTAAATTCTGGTTTACGATTTATGACGTATTAAAACTACTTACTAGATCTCGTTCAAATCAATTTTAGTTGATAGTTTTTATCATCCCCTTATTTTATCCATCCACTTGGAAGTGTCACTCGACCAAACTAAAACTATTTAGCTTACAACATAATTACCTATATAAAAAACCTCAATATCATTTTTAATACCTATTTGTGTCACTCCACACCATGTGTGGAGTTGATAAAAAATAATAATTAGGGTCTTCCCATATCTACGTAGAACTGAATAAATTATGATTTAAATGTTTTTGAATAGAAATCTTCATGTGGTTCAAAAAATACATCTACTTGCCAAGTTCCAACAATTAAATCAATTCACACACACAACATCCCATACATTGGTCTGACTCCGTACTAAGTAGCATAAGCACTTGTGATACAGATATCAGACAACAGAGGAATCACAAATATACTTAAATACTATGTAACACTCAGTTACTGAACAAACACAAGTGTTCAACACACGAATGTTTGTCCAGGGTGGGGATCGAACCCACCACTTTGGCGTATGAGGTAGGGTAACTGCCAAATACGCCATCCGGCCAGTAAAAAGTAAAAAAATATATTTCATATAGTTTTGGAAAAAAGTGACTGTTACATACGGACGGACAGACAGACTGACAGAGATGACGAATCTAATATATTATGCTTATTTAGGTAAATTTTGATAAAATATTAATATTGTTTAGGTATCAGATGATAAACAATATATTAATATTTTAGTGTGTATTGTAGAGTGTAGACAAATATTATATAGGATAATGGCTTTTTTAAGTGATAGGTGGCAAACGAGCAGGCGGATCAGTTGCAAGTAAGCGATTGCCGCCGCACATAGACACCTATGATGCCTATGGAAATTACTTACGACTAGACTAGACTAGTATAATCACAAGTGCGCTGCGAACCTTTAATTCCCTTTCTCCAGGATTGGGTCTTTCGGTACCTTCACTCATTCGACGAAACATAGTGCAACGCTGCTTCCACGCCGGCCCTCGTGGTATCACTTCGATTAAGCCGGTCCATTTATGCCTATTTATTTTAATTAATACTAACACCCTCAGGTCTCTTTGTTCTCCAATTTGACAGCTGATCAAATATGCGTAAGTCTTATCGTATACCTATCACCCGAAATAGAATACTAAGTATACTGATCTTATTTAATTACTGGTTACGCAATACTTATTATTCAATTTCTATTTGAGTTCCTAAATGTACGTACAAAAAAATTCATAAATATGCAAATTGTAGAATTAGTTCTAGTATAAATTGAAAGTAATTTCTTAGCACCATCATTCTACGAGAAGTTAAACTAAGGAAGCACAATGACAAGTTTATTCACAGTGGTATTGGTAAGTATATTTCTTTTATACTTATATGAATTTTTACTAGTCCCCCGCCTTCGCTTTGTTTCGGAACTCATTTTTGCTATTAGTTCCAATTTTTGTCATTAGATGGCGCTGAGTGCCGATTACATTGCGAAAGTTTTTCGTCAATTCGGATTACATACAGGGTGGATCTGTGAATATTTACATCCCTTTAACCATATTTTCTACTGATCATTCTGAACAACTGTTCTGTAACTTTTGGAAATTTGCTTAAAAAATCAACTTTTCATACAAAGTTGGTCACGTGATGTAGGTGAAAATATTTCAACGAAATTTCTAAGTCATAGGCTTAATATTGTTCAGAATGGTTGGTAGGTGATGTGATTACAGGTATGTAAATGTTCACAGATATACCTACCTGTATAAGCCTTGTAATGGTCAATAAAAGTTATCTCTTTACACATGAATGGTATGGAGGATATTATTCTCCAGTCTAAAAGAGTCGATTTTGCTGATTTGTGTTGGCCCCTTTGTCTATTTTATTTTTGTTTTAAACAATGGTTGTTACATTTATATTTGTGAAAGTAGATACGTTTGGAAACTACACTCCGCCCGCGGTGTTAATCGCAGTTTTAGCTGGTTATAACAAATACCATAAGTATTTGTTATAACCAGCGTTTTATATTTTATCCTCGTCTCAAATAGTCATGCAAATAAACTTCGAAACTTCGTTTTGTCCCTTAAGGGTCATCATAATTATCTAAACTATAACAACTCCTTAGGGAGTAAAACACAAAAATGCTAAACATTTGTTAGGTACATTTCGGATTCAATACAAACTTAAACCTTTTTCACTACCTAACTAACCTATAAAAATATGGCATTAGTCCTTTTCTCATAATCGGCCAAAACAGTATGTAAAAATTATGGGTAGAACAACGTTTTATACCAAATATTTTAATTTTTTCAGTTTGGTGCAGCCATTTCCTTGGCTTCTAGCGGTACGTAATATAGTTTGTATATACCTATAAAATTACAGCATTATTGTTTTAAATTGTAACAGTTATTTCCAAAAGTACTTATGTTGCTGTGCCATTCTCATAGAGATATCATCACTGCGGTAGTCTTCAAACCAAATCAACATCAGAATCCTATACTGATTATAAATAAGCCCTTCCTATAATGTCACTTTGAAAGAAATATGGATTTCATGACTGCCACGGTAATGGCATTTATATAAGAATAACCCAAGAACAATTGACATTATGTTTACATCTTTTTTTTCAGAAATAAACCACATATGTGGATCAAATATTGACTTAGACTGTCTCCGAAACTACTTCAGTGAGAATGGACACTGCTCCGTGGTCCACGACGCCAGAGACAGCCTCCATTATGATGACGCCAATTTACCGATCTACTTATCTTCAATCCAGTTGACAGCAGTCATCACCGAGCTCTCTCTGAATAATTTGAACGGGCAGTTGGAAGAGTTTTAGTAAGTCTTTCTCTCTCATTTCTTCTTCTTCTTACTCATTTACTAGCTGTAGTAGATGGTGCTGGAATGTTTCGTCTTTTCCGGTTACGTCTGCTCTCTATCTAATAAAAAAAAGATTAGTCTACTAAAATTATTGGCAACTGGGGCCCAACTGGCACTGGAACAGAACCAGTAGCACCAGTAGCAACTAAAGATATTTTGAAAAAATATGGTTTAATAGGGCCAGCAACACGTTTGCAAGCCCTCTGGAGCTGCAGTCATCCATAGAGTGTGGTGGTCTCTTACATTCATCGATTGAATCTCTACACAATTGTATACATTTTTGTTTGCTACACTATTTTAAATGAAAATAATTAGTATTTGTCGAAAATCCTAACTAATATTATAAATGCGAAAGTAACTCATTCTGGCTGTTACACCTTCACACCAAAACTACCGAACGGATTTGAATGAAATTTGGTATAGGTACAGATGGTAAAGACCCTGAAGAAGAACATAGTCTACTTTTTATTGGGAAAAGAGATGTAAACCCTTTACATAATCTCTTTTCTCTTTTAAAGGAGGGAAGAAAATTATTAAATAATTAAAAATGCTTCCCAAAGATACTATACCACGCGGACGAAGTCACGGGTAACAGCTAGTAAATAAATAGATGTACATCGAAAAAAAGGCGCTAATATCAGGCATTGACATTTCTATTATCATCCAATTTCAGTAAAGACGAAGAAACCGGTAACCTGGTGATGACTGTGGGCTTTTCAGCTTTCAATGGTTCAGCTCCTAGTACTATCTTCAGCATCTTTAGGACAGGACAGGAACCAATAGTCTTCACTGATTACGCAAAAGCCACCTACCGTAAGTTTTATAATCACTTTTTAAAGTTTTTAGTATCATCTCCTAAGAACTAATCTGTCTGGAATGGCGGAGTATTCGTTATGTAAATAAGATAAGATTTTTATTTCACTTAAAATGTGGTAAGTACATGATGATTTTAAAATTATAGTTTTTCACACATTTTGTCAGAAAATGCGTAGTTAATGAGTTTATTTTAAAAGAGTCTATTAACTAAAATTAAAATATAGCAAACATTTAAGTAACTACTTCGACATCAAATTGCATTCTTCTGAAAAAATCGTTAGGGTTAATTTACAACGTTCTTCAACAAACATTCAAATGTTGAAGAGGTATGAATGAAGGCAGATTCGACCAATATCTCCGAAAATAAATCTATGGTTTAACGCTATGAGTTGGCCTTATAATAAGGATTGCTCGAATCGGATGAATACAAAATATAATATTGTAATATTTTCGTTTACAGCTGTAAGTTTAACAGCAGTTATACCAGCTTGTGACGGGGTAACTGTTGAGTCTTTGAAAAATGCCCAATATTCGGCCCACTTCCCGAACTATAATGCAGAACTTGCTCTCGGACCGAAATTCACAGACAGTGACAGTAAGTAAATTATCATACATTTTACCATAAATGGTAAGACACTAACTAATAGTGGTTTAACTATTGACCCTTGAGTTAACCAATTTTACATAACCTTTAGAGACCCCAGGTACATGTGTAGCATAAACTCGGAAATATTATCGACTTTGTTTCCTTAAGGTGCACTCACACGACCCGAAGATCCACAATATAATCTGAAGAAATCGTAGCCTAAACGTATCGTTAACAATTTGTATAAAAAAACTAAGAGCTCCCTCTAACAAACGTAATAGCTGGAATTGACAGCACAAACTACAGAATGGTTAACTTATCGTAACGTAAGCGCCCGCCCTACACATTTAACAACAAACGTATCAATACATTTTTGGTTATCCAGTTGATTTCAAAGACAATTTATTATGTAGAAAAAAAATTCAGAGTCCATCCAATTATTGGAATGTTTAGGATTTTCACTTTTTCTTTTATTCCAGACCCAGTCATCCAAGAAACTTTGACGGAGCTGTTCGCTAATGTACCGGCAATTCTTAAAGAAATCTTCCTCACCAAAGCTGAGATAGGCTTCTTGGCTTACTTGCAAAATTATGTTTGCGATTTTGATCTCTACCCGGTGTTAAACAAATGTAAGTATTGTTTTATGCTAAAACAGCAAATTTACCTGAAACTAAGTGATCACTGCCGTTCGTGAGAAGCTGAGAAGTTGTAGTTATTACTTAGGTGGCAAACGAGCTGACGGATCACCATGAGATAAATACCGCTTTTTTGGGTTCCGTAGCCAAATGGCAAAAAAAGGAACCCTTGTATAATAGATTCGTCATGTCTGTCTTTCCGTATGTGACAGCCACTTTTTGCCAAAAGTCTCAGAATTATATTGTGAAACTTGGTAAGTAGAAGTATTTTGTAAACTGCAATAAGGTTTTTTATACCAAAATAGAAAAGTGAATTTTGAGAGTTTCCATACTAACATACAACTAAATTAAAAAAAATCCAACCCACATGTGTGTATTTTTTTTTTCTAAACTGAATATTTTGCTCAAAAGACACTCCTAAATACGTATACTAATGTATGTGCCTAACTTCTAAAATAAAAGAATAATAAATTAAAAAATACCACTATGATGTAAGTGATATGCATTATAAAATATAAATGAAAAACATTTGATTTCATAAACATAACATAAGCCCAATGCATACAAGTCAATGGCGGAACGCATAGTGTTTTTATTTTGTCAAATATGAAAATTGACGATCGTGTGTTCATGGAAGTGTCAGCCAAACATTAACAGAAATCAAGTCTCAGTTGGGTGATAAAAATGCATAAATATCTGTCGGGCGAGTAATATATTCGCAATAAATATTATCAGTAATAAAAAAAATGCAGTCAGATGCAGCTGGCCAATAATGTTGTTTATACAGCCTTTATAAATGTACAAGATAGCTCGTAAAAAATCTTCATTATGTATAAAAACGCCATGTCTAAGCTATAAAAGTAATTTAATTTTACTACACTGTAGCCCATCTTAAAATCGGGACTTATTTTGCCATTAGTTCCAATCTTTGCTAATAGATGACGCTGGGTGTCGATTGCACCGCGCAAGTCTTTCGTCTCTTCGGATTACATAAACGACTTGTGTTTGTCAATAGATGCTATCTATCTCTTTTTAAATAGTATTTAGATTAGATTTAGATAGTTCCAACATGATTTAAATTATCGATGTCCAAACATCTCAAACAGAATCCAATTTTATTACAGATGACCTAACAACCTTGTCCAGTATAAACGAAGTCAACACTGATGATCAGCCCAAGTCTAGGCCGTGTGCCAACAGTGATGACATGATTGAATGCGTACGCGACTTCTTTGAGGAGCAGGAGACCTGCTCAGTGGTCAGAGAATCTACTAACCAGTCTGTAGAAAGAGGACTTTTCTACGATTATGCTCCAATTATAAATATGACAATAGAACTGGATAGTTCTGAATTTTTTGGTCTGGACGGCGAGATTTTGGACTTGTAGTAAGTATAAAATTTTTAGCATTGACGATTATTTTAAATGTTTCGTCAAAGAACCAATCTCTCTATTTATCTATGTCTAATATCTTAGACATTAGCTCTGTAGAGACGCCGAATCACACAATGATCACCGACTAAATGAAAGCAGAATCTTGCTCTAGTCCCTCATTAACGTCATAGTGGTATGGTAATTTCAAGGCATGGAAATATTACCATACCACTAAGAAGTTGGTGCCTCAAGAATAAAACTATTTCAAGACTTTAGTGGTATATTATGTTTAGAAACTTTTTCACACTTTCATAATATCAAAGCAGGATAAAATTTCCGGAACTAAAATTATTCTAGCCAATTTTGGGATTGTGTATTAAAACGGGATTGCATGACCTTTAGTACGGTAAAAGTTCAAGGTCACGTTTAGTAATACGGTGGACGAGGTTTTATTACGCGTTTCTATAAGCATAGATGTTATGTAAGTTTTATGTCACATTGAATGCAACATACCAACAAATACTTCGTTTGTTTGTATGATACATTAATGCATCGGCGTCATCTAAGGCCCAGCCTGACAACCAGCGCTGCAACAGCTGCTCGCGGCGGCTGCAGAATCGTGCTGAGGCTGAACCTTGTTGGCTGCAACTACTTTATTTCTTTCCTTTGTCTACCTATATTATGTAAATGTGTTGTGGTCCATAAATGTTTTCTTACTGTTACTATTTTTTAAAACTTTTCTTGTGTAATTTGCAGCATCAACGAAGAATCTCAAAATCTGGTTGTGACTGTAAACCTAGATAATGTTATCAAAAACAGTCCTGACGGTAAAGCAATTTTCAATAGAAAAGGCCAACTACCCTTGGTAATTGTAGTTCCAACGGTGTCCAACTTTAGTAGTACGTATTTTATAACCATTTACAATAATTTCTAGAATAAATTTATGGGTAAAAAATACAATTCTACCTTTATTTTTGAAATCGGTAAAAAGTAAATTAAGGCATAGACATCACAGGTGAAAAGAAACACTATTTCAAGAGATAAAATACCACGACCAACGCCCTAACTGACGGTCTAGTGGTTTCGAATTTCGGATCGAGCAAAAAGTATGATTCGAATTTTTAGTACATTGTTTGCGATCTCCAATCCGCATTTGGCAAGTGTGGTGATTAAACCTTAATCTACCATAGTAGCGATGATTTCTACGATGGAGACCTTTGCCCTGCAGTAGGACAGTATATACCTACATAGTTTGATGATTACTATACTTTACTGTAATTTTTAAGCTACAGACGTTTTTAAAGTTTAAAATAAATATTCTAATGAATCTTTTTTCTTTGACAGTGGTGACAATTACTGCAACGATACCAATGGAGGAAGGACTTACCGCTGAAGCTATAAAGAAGGCGTTTATAGGCGCTACTATTGGAGAAGGAGGCTTTGACATTGGATCAGCTTTTACAGAGAGTCAAGGTAAATTTTATCACTGTTAGAACAAAAATACATACTTCTAAAGAACGTTTGTGGTTGAGGAAAACAGTCGTAGTTTTACAGACTTAATTGTATCGATTCGCAGAATTAATAGGCAATATTTTTCTTATCCCATTCTATTCCCGTACGATACAAAAATCTTTGGATGCAGGTTTTGCTAACTTATGGATATATGGTACTTTCCCTTGATGTGCCATAGTCTTGAGGCTGTACACTTGTGTTAATTCATTGAAATTTGTGCTTGTTACAGATCCCACAGTTCTTGAATCTCTTCAAATATTGGCAACACAATCGGCGACAGTATTTAAAGAGGTTTTCGTCACTGAGGCGTATAGTTACTTCATTATGTTCCTACAGAAGAACATTTGTAACTTCGGAATTGAATCTTCATACTCTCCTAATTTGCAGAAGTAATTTTAAGAGACAAATTGTATTTTAATTAGTTTTACGCTTTTGTTATGTAAATGAATTTTGTAAATAAAGTTTTATTTATAAATAACTGCCCTTATTTTTTTCTACTAAAAATATTACAAATATTCATCAATTGTGCATGTACGCATAACAAATATTTTTCTATATTCCAAGGAACATAAGTCTAATCTCAAAAAAAAATGGCTTCTGATACAAAATGCATCAATCAGCGGATCACTATTTTGCTATCGTACGAAAGCATAACTAGACTTGTCAGCACAATAAACGTTTGATAGGACAGTATCAGTAACGTGAGCGCCCGTCCACATTTTAACATACAACATTATTATGTTACTCGTATTTGTTAATCTGTAGACGGAATTTGGATACAATTGATTGTTGGACGAAAATTGGATACTTCCAATTTGTTTTTGTAGGACATAGTATAAGTTGGTTGTTTTAAGAAAAAGGTATGATACGAAGCTTCGGGATTTCGTGCAGAGTACTAGCGTAACCCGTAGCGTAAGACCGCGACTCGGCAAACGTAGTGTTGGACGCCCTGCTACAAGATGGGATGACGACATTCGAAGGCTGGCTGGAGTAAGCTGGATGAGAGTGGCCGAAAATCGGGAGCGGTGGCGTGCATTAGGGGAGACCTATGTCCAGCAGAGGACGCGCGTGGGTTGCTGATGATGATGATGATGACTAGCGTAATCGTAACGTGGGCACAGTACGTTAACATTTTAATAATTTATTTACAAACATTCTTTAAATTGGTCACGGTCACCTTTCAGGTCCTATTTTTATTAAATCGAATTGCTCGTTTGTAAGTATATGACAAAAATAAACGTCCTTTAATTTATTATCGTCTCTTATCTTTACTTACTTATCAACCGTCATGGAAAAAATGTTTTTCTTGCATTAACATTGTTTTTATTTATGACTATGTCTGAATATGTCTTATTCGTATGTAAATTAGTTGCAACTAACAATATACATACATATAAAGTGAATGTGATTAAACTTAGCAAACAATATCTACAATTAAAGCATAACAATGAAATAAAACAATTAAATTTATTATTATAACACTAATAGGTTGTTAAATGCGGTATTGCCATACTAATTTAGATAATGTAATATCTAAATACCTATAAAAAAAATAATTTTTGTCCGGAGTTGGAATGGAAAATGACGGGACACTATAAAAGAGATGATCCCAGATTGCATAGAGGCGAGGCCATCATCCGTCTGTACTGTTGCCAAACTAGGGGCTAAAATATACCTAAAACACTGTGTTATCTTCCAATTTCTTAATGCATTAAGGTTTCGATTAACAGTGATAATGTACGCTGCTGAATACAGGAGATTCGTTGCAATTTATTCTTAATGCACTTATAAAATTCATCGAATTCATTCGTCAGCTCATGGCGAATCCAGCACTCACAAAATAGAAGATTCGACCAATGTTCCCCATACAGATCAGTCCTGTGCCGCTCACAGCCAAGGAATTCCCTCGAACTCAAGCAAATCGTCAGTCCTTAAGGTGCGGGTCCTCAACATTAAAAAACAGAAACGATATTGTACGGCGTGTGAACAATTTTGACGACATTTGAGCGCCGGTTGAGACGCGAGGGTCGCGGGTACGATTCCCGCACCAACACAAATGTTTGTTGATGAAACTGATATTTGTGTTGGGTTTGGGTGGTTGTGGTTCCTTCGTTGTTTCTGGTTTCCATAGCACAAGGGAAAACCTTAATTTGGGACCAGGACAATGTAGGTATGTGATGTTGTCTAAATTTATTATTAGAAAAAGAAATACCATCACTACGGCCTGAAATTTGCTAACACTGTCTCCAAATTGTCTTATTGCCTCTTGTAACTTTTGACGCTTTTGGATAAGTATTTACAAAGGCGTTATGTTTTGAAAAAGTCTACTTTAAGGATATTTATTATAAGTGCGTGAATCATTTCTTTCATAAGGACAATATTACAAAAGACGCTATGTATTTTTCCAACATAATAAGTATGCTAATCTTTGACGTTGTACTATAAAAGGCCCACACTTTATACTGATTTTATTCCAAGGAACAGCAACATGAGGAGTCTACTCACCCTTTTAGCACTGGTAAGTTATTTTTTTATTGAATTTCTTTACTGAAGTCTGGTCTATACATAGATATCTACCCTACCCCACACATATGAGTTAAATTAAAACACTTTCATTTGTGACTTTTTTATTTAGTGACAGCATCAGTTTTAAACCATGTCTAACTTTAGTCTCCGTTTTGTAATAAGTGGGTGTGTGTTTATGGTTTCCTTCGTTGTTCCTGGTTTCCACCATCATAATCTTTCACTAGATCGTCTTAAGGAACTCTCACTAGATCTTCGGTCCACCTTGTGGGGGACTTACCACGGCTGCGACTTCCTTTACGCGGCTAGTTTCCATAGAACCAAGAAAAACCTTATTTTGCGACCAGGACAATGTAATAGTTGTCTCAATTTATTTATTGATTATTTATACTTGACCGGTGTTATGGTTCCGTAACCAAAGGCAAAAGCAGAACCCCTATGGATTCATCATGTCTATCTGTCCGTGCATAAATCACAGCCTTACTTTATACAACAAACTTAATGCTGTTAAAATTGTCACACAAAAACAGAAAAAAACATAAACTTTGAGGATCCCCATTCTTTAGAACTGAATATCATATTTTATTAATTCTTAGTGGATCCATGGATAGGTCTTTAAAAATGATAATAATTATTATTGAGGTCTCATGTATTTTTACTCTAAATAGTTGGCACGAAAGACAAGCGAAGTAAATAACCTCCTGTAACCATTGAGGTAAATGATACCTCAATGCCTGTAACCTATAAAACTAAAAAAAATATATAACATTAAAAAAAAGTTAATTCATTACAATTCAAACTCAACACTAGTTTGAACGTGATCTAGTAATAGTTTTTTAAAACGTAAGTATAATTTGAATTTCATTGACATATCTCAAGTATAAAAATTAAAAATAAATAAACTGAATTTCATATGTAAAATATAAAGCTTATGCATAAAATCAATGGTCGACGGTCTCATGATTCATGAGCAAGTCGTATGACTAATAATGTCGTAAGTCGTATGAAAAATACAGGCCAGTATTTGCACCTGGCCTGTATTTTTAACCGACTTCATTATTTCTTTTAATTACAACATATTCATTGAAATGTAAAGAGCAATGAAACGTTTTGTTTACATTATTCTTAAGGAATAATGTAATCGTCTCACCTTTCCATTTAAATAATATCTTTTGTCCTATTTTATAAGAAACGTTTATATTTATTTTCTGTACGCTTTTCAAACGTTTTTATTTGTTGTTTTTAATAAAACTGTGTAAACTTTATGATAATTAATTAGTATGTAGGTACACTCGCAAAGAAATCAAACCAAACCTACTTTTTCTAAAAATTTGAAGTTCATGGTCTCCACTAATAAAAAAAACTATGAAAGATACAATAATGATTGTCCATTGAATAAGAAAAAGTAAAACAAATATTTTTTTTTTATTTTCAGGCTACCACATTCTGTATGGTGGTATGTGGTGGGTATCAAAATTATTTTTGTTATTTTTTCTAGAATATTAATGTCTGACGCAATGTTATTAATACATTTGTTTGGTTGTTTATTTAACAGATGATGCCAGCCTTTTACCCAATCATGATATTTATCACACTCGGTACGAAGGATATCCACGTTATAAAGATTACAGACCAAGACGACCTGGTAAGAAAACACCACGACTATAGTGAAAAAACGAAACACTAGCGCGAGTTAATCGACACCTAGCGCCATCTATTGGTTAAGTTTGGAAATACTGTCCCGAAGTGAGGACAAAATTTTTGCAACATCACATACTCCGTGATGTCGTCCTGATTCCATAAATGCACCTTGGACTTGTGTTACGGATATCAGACAACAGATGAATTACAAAATAAGTCTTAAAATCCACATAAGGTTTTATATCCTTTTTGTTTACCTAATTTTTGACTGGTTCAGAAGCCATTAAATCCGCCAATATAATAGTTTTCTCAACTATAAAGGCTACTCCCGCTATAAAAGGTATGTACCTAATGAAAGGACTTCATTGGTAGATAAATCAACATGATAATTATCAAATCCAACATAAAAGAAATGAAATAAAACGTTTAACTGATATGCAAACACGGTGTTTAAAAAATAAATGAAAAAGAGTTAGGGTTGTTTTAAATTTTGATCTTGTGTTTACTTTTTTACAGTTAGATTCGAACCCTGTAGAACCACACTTAATTACAATTGCTTAAGGAACTACTTCGGTAAATATGGCCACTGCTCTCGAGTCAATGTACCAATCGAGAATCCAACCTACTACAACCTGGATCTTCCACTTTATATACCCGTCGCGAAAGCAGTCGCCATTGTCGTGGATGCCACATTGTCTAACTTAGATGGAAAGGTGGAGAGGTTTTAGTAAGTATTCAACTTATCTAGACTAATTATAAAGAGGTAATTTCTATACCTACATAGACAGTGACAACGCTTATAGCTAAACCAAAGAGGCGAAACACTCGTGCGATGTAATCGGCGTTCAGCACCATCTTTTGGTTCCGAATGGAACTAATGCGGCCAGTAGTTGGGTATAATAGTCGTTTTGTAAACAGAGATGACAGCTCAAACTAACTAAACTTCGCTTCTTAACGAGCAAACTTCTTCTATTCGGTGGATTTCACTACACTTCGCCCCGCTACGCTTCAGTGGAATTGCAGCCTTACAAAGGGCAGACGGTTGTCACTCCATTATGATTACCATACTCCTCAAATCTAGAATCATCATGATTTAAAGGAGACCCCGACCTTTGAAGGGTCAGCTTTGGACGCAATCGAAAATTACACGCTAAGAAGAGAGAGATAGTAGTACCTATCCTGAGTAAATCTATAGATATTGTACTCATTCCTGCCATTTCTGAATATAAATTGTAATCACACAGACGTTTTTGTTCCTGTTTCTTCGAGTTATAAAACAACACGGTGTATCGATGTATGTTTTTGGTAAGGGCTGTATTGAAAAATTTTACCATTTTGGCGGTATCGCTGTTATTGGCTACTTTGGCTGTATCCACCTATTCTTATTTAGACAGCCTTGGATGTCACTATCTAATTGCTACCGACTGTCCCAGTAGTTTGGGGCGAGGCGTCCCTCAACCCGTTGCTGCGTGTTATTTATGAATCCCACTTTATTTCAGCGAAGAAGATGGCAACCTCGTGGTTACTGTGCGGTTCAGGGGTCTCACCGGAGACGCCCCGGGCGCTATTTTCGTCATTGACAGGGATGGCGAAGAACCAGCGGTTATCAAAGAACGCGGCAAAGCTACGTATCGTAAGTTAAATTACACCAATTTTCTATACAGGGTGTATCTGTGAACATTTACACCCCTTTAACCACGTGCTCTACCAACCATTCAAGTACCATACGACTGCCTACACTATGTCATGGATATATATCTATGTTATGGATAGTCTTTATGCGAATCAAAATAATACGATTTTTTTATTAAGTGACGATTAAAGTTATTTGAGTGCGGCAGGGATTCATATTATTTAATTCCATCATTTTCATGTTCGCAGCTACCGATATGACTCTGACAGCCGTCTTCCCTAAAGAAAATGGAATGATCAGTCGTAATTCTCTGAGAAATGCTCATTATTACGCATATTTCCCCAAAATTGATGCATCTTTCTACTTAGGACCAAAATTGACCCAGAGCTCAGGTAATTCCTTAGCGTCATGAACCCAAATATTTTTAACTATACAGTCTCCAATCCAGGAGGTTCGAATTCGAGCATGCACCTGTGGATTTTTGAAGCGAGGGTAAGCATTACAAGGAATGGCCATGCCACAAAATGCGGTGTGGCGCCTGACCGGTGCCACTCCGGTTTCCTACATATAAAAAGGTATGGTATGGCACACGGCGCCGTGGCGGTGCGCTCCGGCGCTGCGCCGCACGCGCATGAGGATTGAACGAGGCGGGGAGTGGTGGAAGTATTGGGGCGCTGCATTGCGGAGTGGCAGTGGTGGTGGTCGATAGTACCGCAAAACGTTGCGGCACCGCACTCATCGTGTGGTCGGTAGTCCGGCGAGATGACCTGCTGTGCGGAGCCGCACCACGTCGTGTGGCTCAACTCTAAACCTGCTTGTTTCGTTTCATGTCTGGTTCCCTTGTTAAGGGTTGCAAAAGTCAGACGGGAGTCGCTTCATTATATTTATTATGGATACATAACAGATCCAATACGCCTTAGATTTTTCTAGATTGTTTTCATATGTAGTATGTAACTAATATTTCATTTATGTATGTAACTTTCAGTATTATTTTCATTGGTAACTTTTTTATTATACTTAAGATACTTTAAAATAAACAGTCAATCTTATTTTGCAAATAAAATCCTTTCTTTGGATAGAGAAACCCCCCAAGTGTCCAAAAGAGAATTGAAAGGACGACATCAAAAGTAAGTAGAATAACGTGCAGCCAAATAATTATGAGACTTTCGTACAGCATTAGGCAAGCGTGGTGATTAAGCCTAATCCCATCATAGTAGCGATAACTTGATTTCTATGGTGGAGGCCTTTGCCCTGCAGTGGGACAGTATATAGGCTGATACTTTACTTTACTTTCGTACAGCAGTTATAGGATACAGTATTGATTGATTGTATGTTTCAGACCCAGCCGTGCAAGAGATGGTAAGCGCTATGACAAACAACGTAGCCGATGCTTGCAAACAGATTTTCCGCACTAAAGCCACTTTCTACTTCTTAGCATTCTTACAGAGCTATATCTGTGATTTCGGTGTTCAGCCTTTGAGAGAAAAATGTAAGTTTTTATGCATTAGTATAATGTAATAAAGTTAACGAATTCAGACTCATCATCTTTGCTCAAACCAGGGCATACAATTTTTTTATATACTTATAGGATAGGGAGGCAAACAAGTAAGCAGATCACCTGATGGCAAGTAATCAATATCGCCCATGGACATAAGCAACACCAGAAGGAGTGCAGATGTGTTGCCGACTTTTTAGGAAGGTCTCGACTCATTTCTTAAAGATTTAGGTTCTTAGATAGGAAAAGAAATAAATATATATAACTTTATCTAAGTATATACACCATCAAGATAACATGTACCAAGTCCACCCATTTTAAGGGCTGTGAAAAATGTGTGCCTTATTCACCCAAGCTGCTTGAGGCCATCATGGGTTATTTTGGGGCTCTCCTGTAGGTATTCACCCAGAGGCATACCGACTAAAAACAAAACGGGTTTCTCTCACCGCTTAAGTGGAGAATAGTTATGGGCATCCGGCATAGCCTTGGACTACCCCGACCTTCCCCGGGCGGTTGCCCACGGTGGACCTGACTTCGTCTTTTCTCACATTGAAAGCCATGTTTCAGATGACACGTCTTTAGTTTCCCTGGTCCAAGACGTGGACACCAGCCGGCAGACAAAGATCAAACCTTGCGCACGCTTTGTTGACAAGAATGCGTGCGTGCGAGAAATCTTTAAGGCATATCAAACTTGCGCTCCAATATACTACCCTAAGCCAAGTCCTTTGATAAGAACCAACTACTTGGCTTATATACCTAGTGTTAACTCCACTGCGGTCTTGCCTTACTCTGAAGTGTCAGGGTTAAATGGAAGGATCAAGGACTTTTAGTAAGTGTTTCATGTAAATTTTTGTCATTAGTAAATTAGGAGTCCCGCCAAATACCTAACGAGATCTAAGTCACTTGACTTCGCCCATTTGGGCGTGGTGTAGCGTGGGTATTGAAATACTGTTTTAACGCCCTCTTTTCATTTTTGACCTTTTCACCATCCGGGCTAACATGCGCGCCGCGAGATAATTTGTCGACACGTGTATTGTGTCGGCGCCAGTTGCTTCTCGCTCACCTGTGTGAGCGATGAGCGGGATAGAAGGATGCGTTCTCGCGAACGAGAGTCTACAATATTTTTTCGCGGTGCGCATGTTAGGCCTACAGAAGTCCTAGATTTGTCGCCCCTTAACCTACAAAGGACCGCACTAGAGTGTGACTAACTGTTGTAGACAATTATACCCAGCCTAGCCTCCATACGATTGGAGACATCACCTTTGAATACTCATGGGTACCCTAAATGATGGACCTCTTTTAACATTTTGATTTACTCATCTTGTCATTTTATTTAATTTTAGCATAAACGAAGAAGCCCAAGTTTGTGTGGTAGTTGTCGAGTTTAAAGGACTCGCCGTGGACACTGAAGATACTGAAATTATTCACTATCGAGAGGGTGAAGTACCTCGCAGCATTACAGGACTAACAACAGTCAGATATCGTATGTATTTTAACGAATTACTTTACTTGTTTAAGACTGCTGGATCAAAAAGTATATAGTATAGGTACCTTAAATTTGAGCCAAATCAATATAAGAATCTATTAATATTAAAGTGCATGCAAGCGATTATAAATCTAGGTGTACTTTGTTACAGGTAAATTAATTAATACCTATAGAATATGATGACTGATACCTATGTAAAAACTCGCCTCGAAAATTACGAGTACAATATTTTTTTAGAGATAACCGAGACTTTTTATTTTATTTTAATGTTTTATACTATTTCTTGGTAGATGTGACTCTGACTGCAACACTGTCTCTGAAGGACGGCGGAGTTGTGACGAGAGAATCTGTAGAAAAAGCCTTCGTTTCCGCCGCTGCTGACGCATGCGACACTACCATAGAGTTTGGCTGTAATATAGCAGAGAGTAAAGGTAATTATCATCACCATTTCAGACAATTGACGGCCACTGCGGGACATAGGGCTTCCCCAATGTTCACCATACAGATCGGTCCTGTGCCACTTGCATCCAAGGAATTCCCGCAACCTTCACTAGATCGTCGGTCCACCTTGTCGGCCTGCCATAGCTGCGACATTGTGTTCGACCACCACTCAAAGAGCTTTCCGCCGCAACGGCCTTCTGTTTCTCCTCGCAGTGTGCTCTGCCCATCGCCACATTGTTTTTAAATTTAACGTTTAAAGCAATCAATCAATAAATTTAAAACAATTCATGAGTACCTAATACATAGATCTGTAGACTAAGTATCTGTTCTAATTATCGCTGTTTATCTTTCAGACCCAGAAGTTCAAGCAGTCGTCAGAGGTGTACAAGAGCATCTGATGAAGGTCGTTGGAGAGATCATGGTCACGTCAGCGAACAGCCACTTCACAAATTTCATGCAATCAAATATTTGTGACTGGGCCATCCCAACTTGGTACTCGAAATTTTTCTAAGTTTTTTTTGAAACATTAATAAATAATAGATGTGATGTTAAATTGTTTGTACCAATTTTATTAAAGTGTGTGTGTGTGCAAAAATGTTTTTTATTTTATATATAGGTAAGTGCAGTAATTGATAGAACCTACTATCAAACCCTCTCCCCATTTTTTACAAAACGAAATAATTTATTTTTCTTGATTGAACACTTATGCTCCTATCCACTGACCTACTTACAGACTACCAATAAACCCTACATATGACCGCAAAGAATATAGGTAGTAGTAGTAATAGACTATAGGCCAACGCTTGACCACAATCGCAACTGATGGAAAGTGACGATGAGGTCTAGGATGACACGCGTTTGCCTAGAAGATGCCTGTTCACTCTTGCCTTAAAGATGTCCAGATTACAGCTGTGGTCGGGTCATCCTTTGTTATTTATAATATTAATTGAAATTTATTTATATAAAATAAGCGTTTTTATGCGAATTTCTAAAAGGCATTGAACAGATTTTTGGTAGAAGACTTGAAGGATGTAAATGTTCACAGAAACACCCTGTATATACGTTACAGATATCAGACAAGAGAAGCTATAAATATAATACTGAAATAGGTGCATTAGACACATTCACAAACACACTTATACATTATACACCTAGACACTGAACAAATACAAGTATTCGTCAAAAAGTTTGTAATTAATAATAGTAAATTCAGACAACATCTCATACATTGTAGTAGTAGCATAAGCCTAGTGCTTATGCTACTACTGTTACAGTTATCAGATAATAGAGGATCACAAATATTTGTTGGTACTTAAATACATAATATGTATTTATATAACATTCAGACACTGAACAAACACAAGTAATCATCACACGAATGTTTGTCCAGGGTGGGGATCGAACCCACGACCTTTGAAATGAAATGAAATGAAAAATGCTTTATTGGGCGTATGAGGCAGGGTCACTACAAAATGCGCCATCCGGCCCGTCAAATAATAAATAATTAAATATGTTTTGTTCAATTTAGTAGCGATTAACTAGAAGAAAAAACCCACCTCTATCGTGTTTTTTCGTAGTTTTGCAAACAAAACACGTCAACATGTACTCGTATGTTATTTTAACAATAAGACAGATAATATTCAATTTAGTTTGGAATATAAAAGAAGAAAATAAGTGTTACAATTTAGAAAAAAAACCACCTCTATCGTGTTTTTTCGTAGTTTTGCAAACAAAACACGTCAACATGTACTCGTTTGTTATTTTAACAATAAGACAGATAATATTCAATTTAGTTTGGAATATAAAAGAAGAAAATAAGTGTTACAATTTAGTTGTTGAATAAAGCGGCAAGATGAACCTGCTAGCAATTGTTGTACTGGCAAGTTGCTTATTTTTAAATCCATACTAATGTTATAAATGGGAAAGTGTGTCTTTCTGTCTGTCTGTATGTTTGTCTTTCTTCCACGGCAAAACGGAGCGATGAATTGACGTGATTTAAGTGAGATAGTTGTTAACAACTTTTCGCCTCTAGCTTACACCATTTTAGGGAAGTAAGAGTAAGAGTAAGAAAACATTTATTGACCACAACATAATTACACAGACAAAAAGACAAAATAAAGAAATCATACAAGTTGCGGCCAGCAAGGTTCAGCCTCAGCATGATGCTACAGCCGCCGCAAGCAGCTGCTGCAGCGCTGGTTTTCAGGCTGGACCTTGGGTGACGCCATATCATAATAATATAAAAGAGTAGACATGCACAAAACAACAGATACAATAAAAATGGGGGCCGCGAGGGAAGCCGCGGGTAAAAGCTAGTAATTAATTAGCAAGTGATAGTGTTGTAGCTCATTGTGGATAAGACTAGCGCCTTGAATTGTGTAGGCGGCTCGATTACCATTTTTTTTTTCAGAAAATAAGATAATGTTTAATTTAAGTAAAACATGCACATTATATAGTACGGAGACCCGAAGTTCCGAAGTACAAATACTATTAGTATACTATACTCCGGTTGGCAACCCTAGGTCCAGGTGGACTTATAACTAACAACTTGTTAAATATCAGGTTGCTGACCGTACTAAGGAAGGTTGTGGGTTCGAATCCCATCCAAATACTGTATGTTTGAAGCGAGTTATTATATTTAAGAATTAATTGCAAAGAATTGCTCAAACATTATGATTGCATGATGTTATTTGTTGTTTACAAAAAAATAATAACGATACCAATAAATTGCATTTACCTACTTAGTTAATTTATTCGACTTCCTTCTTTACCTACGTTCTAATAATTATTATTGCAGATCGGGGTTCTTCAATTAGGCGGATGCGGTACGTTCAAGCTAGATAACCATTTGCTTTTTATTATAAGACCTTAAAAGAGTATTGAAAACGGATTCTTGACCAACTAACGGAATTCGCATGTTTGAACAAATGGGGTTACCATACATTATGACTTATGCGGCTGTGGCGTCTTTAATTTATTAATTTCATCCAAAATATTGACACATTATATATTATGCACCTATGTTTATTTTATTTATTTAGAATATCAGTCTCATAAGACCGGCTTAAAACCTATGTGTTTCGTGGAGTTGGTGACGGTCCCGGAGGCCAATTGTTGGAAAAGGAGACTAAAGGTTGGCAGCGTACTTGTGACTCTTCTGGCGTTGCAGGCGTCTATGGGCGGCAGCAATCGCTTACCATCAGGTGATCCGTCTAGCTGTGTGTATAGCTGTCTTAACACGGCATCAGTAACAAATAACATGTTAAATAGGCAAGCGATTCTTGCAAGTTCGCGTTTACTACATCTCGCCAGCGATAGCGTGGGCACGCCACTGGCCGACGACCAGTAGGTTGCAAAAGACATGCCCTCTTGGCGCCGCGATGTGATACCATTCTTTCAACGTGGTCAAGCCATCAGAGTCTATGTCTATGCCTTCATGCACGCTTTTATACCACCGTCTAATTACTAGACAATTTTCAGCCGACCCTGATTATATCGAAAGACCATGCGGTACCGTCGTCGACATAGATTGCCTGAGAGATTACTTGGCCATGAATGCCGAATGTACACCTGTCGCCCAGCCTAAAGATGTCCTCGAGTTTCAAGATATCGATGTCGCCCACCTCACTAAAATGGGGCTAGCCGTGGTTACGCGGCACAGCATTTTATCGAACTTGGCTGAGTCAATCGATTTTTTGTAAGTTTTTTATAATGTGATAGGTGAAAAATGAGCACACTACAGTTCCTATAGTAAGAAAAAGAATCAAGAGGAAACCTGTAAGTTTCGAATAGTTTCTGATACGTGCAACCATGATTTACTCGGTCTGGTTCCCCTGTTAACTGGTTAAGATAGTCACTGTACTTATACCAGGCTCTCCAAATCCTGAATCATGGTTTAAGCATATCCCTTGCTTCTCCTTTAAAGTTTTGGATGCAACCAGGTCCCGAAGAGATGAGATTAGGGTGATAAACGAGCAGACGGACCACCTGATGGTAATCGATTGCCGGTGCTCAAGGGGCTCCAGAAACACCAGTGGAGTCACATCCAATACTTATTATACTTACTCATTAGGTGAAATAAAGTCTATGGTGACAATAAGATCGAGCTAATTATTGTAAAAATAGTAGTTTTTTTTTTAATTTTTAACCTATTTTACAGCATTGACAAAAGGACTAATCATGTCATACTAAGCATTTCATCAGGATCCGCAACCTGGAACTTTCCCAAGTCTGATTTTGTCATTGCACAGAGTGGCAAACGGGCTAAAGTTATTCAAGTTAGAAACTAACGGCACTTATAGTTAGTATACAAAATATTACTACTATGTTTGGTTTGATTCTTGTAAAGTGTCAAAATGCCGTTAATTTTCCCGAAATGGCACCAGGTGAATTCTAAATCGCATTTGCAAAACGTTGTTTTTTTATTAACTTTTTTTTTGTGTGTGGTTGCTTTCGATCGATTTTATTCTATTAAGCCCTAATTTTTCAAATTTCTTTTGCAGATGTAACTATTACTGCAGTTATCCCAAAACCTAACGGTATTAAAATAAACACAGACTGCTTATCAAAATCAAAAATAGCAGCGTATTTGCCAACTAAAGTAGCGCAATTCAATGTTGGACCAAATTTAACTCAAAGTCAAGGTAAATATTCTTATGCCTACGCCAAAACGACATATTTATTTAAATACTAGTGGCTCGCAACCTCGTTTCGGGATATTGGTTTTAAGTTGTTACAATAGATGTCGCTGAGCGTCGATTACATCGCCTAATTATTTTAGACTAGCGGCCGCCCGCGACTTCGTCCGCGTGGAAAAGTAACTTTTTACCCCCCTTTTAACCCCCTTACAACCCCCTTTTCGCAATAAAAAGTAGCCTATGTTCTTTCTCAGGGTCTAGATCATCTGTATACCAAATTTCATTTAAATCCGTTCAGTAGTTTTGGCGTGAAAGAGTAACAGACAGACAGACAGACAGACAGAGTTACTTTCGCATTTATAATATTAGTTAGGATTCACATAAAGGCTTGTCAGGCTATAGATTTAACCTCTTTTTAAAAAGTATGGATTGATGTTAATTTTTTAGATGGAGTCGTGCTTAGTGTTTTGCAAGGGCTTGGCACAGACTTACCTACGGCTATGATGGATACTTTTGGCTTTAATAGTAAGGCTTGCTGTTTCTTCCTGGCCTGGCTACAAAACATTTGTGACTTTCATGCTTCACCAACCATGAAAAATTACTGTGAGTTTATTATTAAAATATTAACTAAGTAAATATATATGAACCTACGTATAAACTCAGTGGATAGAGACACGCGGTAGCAAGCCAAGCTCAAGCAAGAAAAAAATACGAGCAAGATACGATTCACACGATGCTGTGTAATATTTACGTGTCAAATTCATTACCTATTTACTTTAAGACAATTCCAAAAAATAAAAAATACTACTCATGTATTAGAAACTTAGATAATTAAATCCAATATTATTCTTGGATAGAGGATCCAAATAATATTTCTGGTTACAGATGATACAACTGTAATTGACAGTTACAAGGACAGCGAAGAGGAAGTCTGTGAAGATATCTGCCCAAACGCCGTGGATCTAACGCAATGCGCACGCGATTATTTTGATAAAGAGAGCACAGGATCCGTGGTCTGGGATGCAGATAATGAGCCTGTGATTAGGGGGAATACAATTCCTTCTCTTCTATACTCAATGTGACTTTCATTACTCATAATACAGAGATTGGTGGTGTGAATGGAACTGTGACCAAGTTTTGGTAATTATCTACTCGAAATTTACTTAGGAAATAAACTATGATACACCTCATCCCAACGTTTGTATTAAAAATAGGCACTGAAATTACCTGTTAATTTATTGATTTCAGTATTGACAAAACGACTGGCGTTCTTCTAATAACCGCTGTTTTTAATGGAATAACATTAAATTCGTCACAAACTGACTGCCTTGTACATAGAAAAGAACAGGATTATAGGGTTGTCAGTGACTATACGACTGCAGTGTATCGTAAGTATTATACGACATCATCTTGTAGGTACATCCGCTTGATTTATTGACCCCTGAGCCAGAAACTAAAACAATGTAATCTAAAAAAATCTATCTTGCCGTCCCTCTAGACGAGAAGCACGGTATATCAACAACCTTCTACATGACTGCTTTTCTGGTTACAGCTATAGAATTCACAGTAATGGTGCCTACTAAAGACGGATTGACAGATGCGGCGATAAAAAAAGTGTAGTTTCGTATCGAATAACAAATCCTGATTCCTTGCAGTTCACTGCAGGGCCAAACCTCTTGAACGGTGATGGTAAGTAATACTTACTCGCATAGTTCGACCTGATATTTGCTATAGTCTGTGGATATCGAGGCATCAATAGTATCTATGGAGGAATTGGGGCATTAGTAGATATTATTAACGCCAATACTGTCGATACTTTTACACTATCAGTAGTCGGATATGTCTTATTAGTATTTTATGCTGTTAGAAATCATAATAATATCGTATTGGAGTTATCAATAGAATGTACGGTTCCGTAGGCAGAAATGATTTCATGAAAATTTTGATCTAGCACTTTTCAGATAATTTAATTGGGGTTCGTTCACTTATTTATTACGTAAGCTACGCTATTATGGAAAATGTAAATGTTGAATTTGCTATGATGAGGTGTTGTTCGATGTTTTACCTGAAACAAAAAAATATAAGGTTATTCACACGGGTATTTCACTGAATTCTCGAAGTTTGATCATGTCACTGGATTCGTATAGAGAAATGTTAAAGTTGTGCCGTTACTTCAACATTTTATGTGGTTGATAAAACACTTATTTGGGGATTTTTATCTCAAATTTTATTTTAAGTGAGTGAGTGTGACATTTAGTTAGGATAGACTTTTTTAACGTTTTACAATAATACCCTATAAGAGAAAGAAAATCGGCTGTTTCATACATTATCTCCGGATAGATATTTTGTATGGAACAGCAGATTTTTATTATTGTAGTATACTTAATTAAATAAGAGGACTCTGGCTTAACATAAAAAATAACAGATATATAAACGATGATAATAACGTGTTAACGATTTTTTTAATATTCCAGATCCAGAATCGGTAATCCGTTCCAGTGTGCTGTTCGAAAACAAAGAAACTTTTGCTAATCAGATCATGGTGTCAGAAGCCTACTGCCTATTCGTAATTTTTCTACAAAAAAATATTTGCAACTTTGACATTCCTTTAACACCAAGACTACACTTGTAGTTTTGTGTACAGCCCATCGTCCAACTAAACATGAAAGACCACAAAGGTGTGAACGCAGTATACTAACTAATACTATACTTAGCAAGACAAAAACCACCTCATTATAAAACGCGATTTTAAGTTATTTATTACCGTTCCAACACGGAATATTAAATGGCTGAAACGAGAATGATTCCGGAACTTCTCTTATATCGCATTTTGTAATAATAAAGGGGAGAATGTTGTTACGTGCGCTGGCGCATCTCCAAGGATCGTGTACGAGATCGAACGTTCCCGAAACGAGTCGGGAATCAAACACGTGACCTGATGCGCAGTCGTTGCTTTAAAATGCGTCATCGTGGCAGTACTAGGGGCTATCGCGTGTGAAAAATCCACTAGATGGCATACTTGAGAACTGAGGTCCATCTACACGTTGATTGGTTATTTTTGATATGAGATGTCATAATGTCTCAAAACAACCAATGACGTCGAAGTTGGATCTCAGTTCTCAAGTACGCCATATAGCGGATTTCTCACACACTCCATTAGCCCCCATTGCATTAACATAGTGTCTGTATAAGAATGTGGTGATGTAGTTGTTTAAAAAAATCTATGTTGTGATGTAATCGGAAGATTAATAAAAAGTATAAACTTCCTAAACCACTTCAACAAAAACTTGTTGCTAAAAATGTGTTTTTTTTTATATTCTTTCACTTTTGCTTAATTGTTGCGTATTAGGATAGATTCTGTAACCTAAGAAAGTTTTTTTTAATAATGTTGGCGATTAAAATGAGTAAGCTGGCAAGTTACCGGATCCTCTCACCGGAATCAATAAGAATTTCCCTTATCCTATATTTCTATGATACACCAAAATGACACGACCGAAGAAGGATCAGGCGTAGGATCAACTGCTTAACGTGAGGCATGGGGTACAAGACCGCCAACGTTCTAAATACTGAGAATTTTCTAAGAGAATTTTATTCGGGACAATTTTTGTCCCAGCCCGAAGGTTCAACCTGGGAATACTAGCGCCGCCGTCGCTTCAAAGTGCGACCCACTGCCCACTGTGCCAACAAGGCAGTGATCTACTGGAACTCATTTTTTATCCAGTTAGACAGAATAATTGTTTAGTTTGTTTAGTTAGTATTCCAATAATACTTTGAAATAATGACTTGAATTAGTAATGACCTGGATGAAGATTATTATAAAACTGTGGTCTATACACAATCGTGCTCATTCTGTCTTAAAGGATACAGCTGATCAAAATGAAGGCTACATTTATAGTGTTTCTATTAATGATCTGTTGTGCTAACGGATTCCAAAAATCAGGTCATACAGACAAGAAATACGGTAAACAAAAGTTTTATTTTTTAATCAATACTCGTATAATTGATATTATATCTATATATATTATAACGTCGGCTTATTCCAAGAACTCATAATTTATCATATCATATGAATCTTTCCGTAGGTACTGTACAAAGCAAAAACCCCCTTATTGCAAACCGTGATATTTTATGAAATGATAAAAACTAAAAATTCTACCTTTGAACTAAGGAAGAAAGAGAAACAACTTCCTTTAAACTTACATAGTTATTAAATGTAGGTACTGGATATTTTTTGTACATAATGATTTATTTTAATGTACGAACGATAATACAGTGAAATTTTTTTAAATATCATAATAATTAACTGTGAATAAGATTATTTTATTGATTCATTCTCAAATTTCCATTAATTTTGTGCGGAACTGCGGATGCACAATTTCTTCTTTTGCCGCACCCTGTTCTTTCTGCATGACATAAAATTTTAATCTTAACGAACGCATCGTATTTTTCGCTTATCTAACTAAAAAAAAATTCTAACTAGCACTAACCAAGATTTTTTGTTGCACGCACTAAATTAATGAGGCATTATAATTTAATGTGTGCGCTAGGCTAGACTATAACAAGACTGTTAGGTCCTTTTTATGCTGATTTCCAACTATTTAGTAGTAAAATTTTATGATTGATTCGGAGTAATTACCAGACTTTCCATGTCTTGGGTTATGGTCTAATGATCTGAATTCCGAAGCGATATTTTTTTGGCCGCAATTGGGAATTACATGCTAAGATGTAATGTTCATTTTTTTTTTCGATTTGTACCAATGAGGTGATTACTATTTAGCCGGTTTTTTTCCAATTTAGCCTGATAAGTTGGTGATCGGAAAATCGGGCGGTAATCTACCTAAGTTTGACATTATAGAAAGCTTAATATGGACATGTCATGTCATTTTAAATCCCGCATGTGGGTTTGTTCGTAGCTTGCTATTTATATATGTTTACTTTTATAACGTGTACATTTTTACACTTAAAACTACTAAATGCAAATATTAAACCTTTGCATTGCATCAGCTGAAGCATTAATTACTTTCACTATCCACCACAAAAATCACGATTTCTATGTTCCCAGATTTCAATATACCTATGTGATTTGGAAAGTCACGTTCATATTAATCTTTAGAACTAAAAATTTTATAGTTTAGGGAAATGTGCGACCGAATTCCCGATCACTAGATACAAATAAAGGGACGTGTCTTAAAATAACATTGCAGATAAAGACGATAATAACAGGGGTATACGGTCAAGTGGCGACAGGAACTGTAATACAGAAGGCGACCTCGATGGTGATGAGCGTAGCATTTTTGAAGATGTTGAGTTCCAGAATTACAATAACGAAAGTAATTTATATGAACCTTGTGACTATCCCGATGACATCGACTGCGTGAAGAAATTTTTTGGACAATTTTCTAAATGCAAAGTAATTGAGCAAGCGGACAACAGACCGGTGTATAGAGCAAGACATGTCAATTATGTACCGAGGTTAAACATAACTTTGATTACTACTAAAGACAGACTTACGGGGCTGGATGGAACAATTAGCAGATTTTAGTAAGTACATAACAAACTTTAGTTGTAGTTTAATGTAAGGGCAGGTACTGTATCTATGGATGGCTTTACCTGTAGACAGTCCAAATATCGAAAAAAGAACAAACCGAAATGCCTTAAATTGAACACGTCATTCATACAGTGTTTTTGTCATAGAGCAACTTTTATAATAATTTCCTTAAGTAAATTTAGTGATACTATAAAATATTTTGTTTTCGTCAAAAAAAGGTACCTTATGAAATCACTTAAATCTTTTTTTAGGTTGATTTGTAACTATGAACCAATGTTCATGTTTATGAGCATTGTCCAATGACAATGCTACTAAAATGCGTAAATACGTATCTATGGAAACTTTATTATTGTTTTATTTTAATTACAGCGTAAACAAGAACACCAACAACCTGGTGATGGCAGTTGACTTCGCCGGCCTCGTCATCAGGGCAAAGAGGCTGGTCTTAATAGTGAATCGTAGAGGGAGAGAGCCTGCCATTGCTACTGACTTTGCTACGGCCAACCACAGTAAATATTAGATAGGTTTCTAATTGGGACAATCTTCGAAATTTAACTTTATCCATTCTTTGAATGTTCATGCTAGCATTGCTAGGCCCTATGATTTCACCGCCAAATATCTTACATAGACGCTCTTGATACGTTAAAGCGACGTGCTATCGAATTATAGATGGCAAAGACATCATCCATGTCCCGTGACATGGCCGTTTTGTATGGGGAGTCGAAGATTTTCGACCCATAGATAGTTGATAAAACACGTGGTTAAAAGGATGCGCTTTGGAAAACTACGTAATGTAAAAACGTTTTTTTATTAAATCCGTCACCGCCGGGCTATTATTTTCTTTTATAATTCTTGAATATTAAGGAAACTTAACTCATTCGGCTCTACAAAATAACGGTTTGTTTTTACAGCTTACACTGCAACCGCTGTAATTCCTTTCCACTCCGGAAAGATCAACATGAAAAAGGCACGCATCACATCCTACTTGGACAATGGGTTCCCTCCCTTCACTCTCGGTCCGGGAATTGCTGCCAGTACAGGTAAATTTAAAAAAACATTGCCGTACATAAAGAAATTGATTTCGTTTTACTAAAAAAAAACTTTATTGATACAGCTACATAATTTTACAAAAGAAATTATATTCTCAACTCAACATTCAAAGAAATACTGTTACGGCTAGATGGATGTAGCGGGCAGTATGGCAATAATAGCGGTATGGCAATATGGCAGTATGGCAATATGGCAATATGGCTAAATGGCAGTATGGCTAAATGGCAGTATGGTAATATGGCAGTGTGGCAATAAAGCAGTATGGCAATATAGTAGTATGGCTATATAGCAGTGTGGCGACTGGTGACTCTACTGGTTTGCAGTTGTCACCTGAATTTGGGCAGCGGCAATCGCTTACCATCAGGTGATCAGTCTACTCGTCTGCTACCTATGGCATAAAAAACTAGAAACACCAGAATTAAGTGAACTGTGCCGCTATAAAAAGCGGCCAAGTGCGAGTCGGACTCATTCATGGACCCGGTTGTGTTCTGTATTGTTTTAATATATTTATTGTGTATATTTTTATTATGTTGTATGGTGTTTTCGATATTGTCTGTATTATGGTTGTGTTCAGTAAATATATATTTTCTGTTTAGTTCTATTTAATCCAGAGCAGATTGCTAATTAAAGTTACTATCAAGTTGGGTAACAGTAGATATGCTAATTTTGTAATCTGCAATCGATGACTTCGTAACTGTATCGACTTTTAATCATATTTTTATGAATTTAACCTCCGTAAAATAATGATATTAAATCGATGCAGAATTTATAATTCGTGACTTTATGTATTCCTTGCGGTATGTGATCGCGTGTATTAACGTGTGGTTTGATTATCTAATTCAATCCATCCATCAAAGTCATCATAAACGTCTAATAGATACGACCCCGAGCTCTATTTTTGATTCACTCGCGTCGAGTTATTAGCGCAATTTTCTGTTGTTTTTCATTCAACATCCGATATTCCGCATTCTTAATCGCTCGACTGCAACAAGACCCCACCACCCACACGTTGCAGTCGAGCGACTCAAAGCGAGCGAAAAATTAATAAACATCAAATACAAATGTAACACGTTTATGAAACAACTACGACAAAAAACGACGCTGAAAAAGTATAAAACAAGACTTCGTTGTCAATTTACAATAATGTCATACAATACTATTCTGAAGTATGCAATTTTCACTATGTAGAGATAAATTTTCATGTTTCGAAATCCGCAGTCACACGTTGTGAAAGTGGTAGGTATATGAACGTGTGACTACGCCTTTTTACTCTGTATGTTTTGTCCGCTAGAGGGCGCCACATTAGATTTTGTGAAACCTCATATAGCCTATAACCAGCGGACAGTTAAGACGCGTATAATGATATATCATTTGTCGAATTCTGATAAGTAGTTTAGAAGTTACGTGGAAACAGATGAACATACATACATACATACATACATAGCCTGTCAAAATCATAACGCTCCTTTTGCTTTGCCGTAGTCGGGTTAAAAGTAACCATAATGCAGATATTGTTTATATGAGTACAGCGAATAAAATATAGTCTACTAGCTTTTGCCCGCGACTTCGTTCGCGTGGACTTCAGGTTCGTAGAAACCTCAAAAATTGTAGCCTATGTGTTATTCTGATGTATAAGCTATATTGTGGTAAAGTTTCATTCAAATCCATTCAGTAGTTTTTACGTGAAAGAGTAACAAACATCCATACATCCATACAAACTTTCGCCTTTATAATAGTGTAAGTAGGATGATTATTTTGTCGGTTTTCTTAAAATGGTTTATAGAGCAAATAAAACCTTACTTATTTAACTATGTCTAGAAGTAATAATATTATGTTCTAAGTAATATTATTTTGTGCACTGTGTGTCAATAATTACACTTTCCGTATCATACTTATATGACAACATCAAAGACGAATGATACAAAATAAAGAAAATCAGTTTCATACGACTTAGAATACGAATCTGATGTAAGTCGCATACGATATTGTGATACGAGCAGTTCTAAATAGGACTCGGAATCCGATTCCTTTCGGAAATCTTTAACCGAATGAAATATTTTTCTCTTCAGACCCCGACATCAGGCGTGCCCTAGCAGGTCTCTACGCTGATATCCCAACTTCAATCGTCGAATACTTCCTCACCGAGGGTCCAGCTTTCTTCTTTGCTTATCTTCAGAAATACATCTGCGACTTTGGCATACCACTGTCTGATTAAGCATGCTGTACCATAAGTGTGTTGCGTGCCACGCCTCGCATTGTCTTATCCAATACAATTAACAATATTTTATTTGTATCTGAATAGGTATGAATATAAATCCCCGAAATGTAATTAAGTAACCATTTTGTGCTAGCTACATTTTGGGTTTTTAAATGTGTGTGTTACTAAAGATATATGTAAGAGAATTTCAAGATTTTTTAGCTGCTTTAACCTCACCTAACCTAACCAATATGTTTTCGTTTAGTAGACTTTAGTCAGTATTATCATCACAAAAATATTGGTAGGTTAGGTAAGAACAGTGACCAGCCAAAAATTTTGGATATTCTCGGACGAGTTGTCCCATAGCCCATTTCTTTTCGGGACATTAGTTTCACTCTGCACATGAATGTCTTTCTTTCTCTTAATAAATTGTTTAGATAAGATATTCTAATTTCGAGTTTATCTCAAACTTAATGTTTCTTTACCTACTTATAAGTAATACCTACCTATGTACTTTTGTGACTTTACTGTTATTGAGAGAATAATGGTTTCAATTAAAATAAAACTTAAATTAAAATGCTTTTTTTTTACCAGAACAATGAAGTCTACAATTGAAAACAAATGCTGTGTTTTTGATAGTTAAATGAGTTAGGGTTTTGCTTAACCAATCGGTCGATGGTAAAATGGATTAATAATAATAAATAATAATTATTAATTTAGTATCAATTATTTTTTCTTTATTGCACGAAATAAAAAGTACAATTGGCGGACTTAATGCCTTACAGCATTCTCTACCAGTCAACCATTGGGCGAGACTGAAAATTTTAATGCAGCGTATAATGATAATAAATATATATTGTTATACCTTAATTAGTATATTTTATGTATAATTATTGAGTAATTGTAATTACTTATACCCTCCAGCCGATTTGGCTACGGCGCCCGATAAAACTTGAAATTCTCGGCGAGGTTTCCCCTAACCCCGGCCTCAGAGGATATACTCTGTGCCCCGGCAGCCGATCATAACATCAGCCGCGTACGCAGGATATATTTTAGTACTCAAGTGTGTGCGCAAACACAGGTGCACTCTCTATTCCCTTACCCTTTAATTTCTACGGATCACCAGAGTGATACGACCGAAGAAGTTTAATGTGCTTTCCTAAGCACTGGGGTACAAGACCGCCAACTTCCAGACTTCGGGTTGACTCTGAGAATTTCCCAACAGAAAACTCGGGTACCTACAAACGTTTTGCCCGACCGCCCAGCGATTGAACCCAGGATCTTGCTTGGGATCTGATGGATGTGCTTTCCGTCGTCGTTAGCCGTCGCTTTAAACTGCGACCCACTATGCTGCGTCGCAAAGGCACTGTGGCTGATAGGTACCTATGTTCTACCAGACAAACCGTATCAGTCGATCATTCATGGCTACCAGACCTATCGATGTCGACCGATGCAATCAACCGAATAGTTAGTTTGTCTGCTACCTATATCATAAAAAAAACGGTGACCGTCGATCAACCTACCAAAGCTGCCTGAACATCAAGACCGATCAACAAGACAGAACAACTTCGATCGATCTATTTGTTTAGTTACTCTTTAAGAGGAATTAATTAAATATAAAAATCATTTTGGCTTCTTTTTGGGCTAAAATTGCAATTTACAAACAATATAATTATTATTGTGTTTTAATTTCATGCTTTGAGCCCACATATTTCGAAAGTTGAGAAGAATGTAGTTGATAGTATATTTTTTACGGGCAACCTATCGTTAATCCATCTAATACCAACAATTCAACATTCATTTAAAATTAATTCCATCCATCAAAAAAACCGAATGACCGGGGCCAGTGGCAGAAACTTGTATCGGAGGCCAAGACACACTTTGGGTCGCTGAGCCATATCGGAGTAAGTAGTATGTAAGTAAAAAAAACAAATACTTGGAGGCGTCTTAGGCTAGCCAAGAGCCATCATCATCTTAGCCTGTCAATATAAATAATCAAAGCATTGTCTAAAGCTGCATCTGTGAATTGAATAAAATACTTGGCCCCAGTATCTATAATTTGAGGAGTTTGGTAGGTACCTACCTACAGCAAAAAAAGTGCTGGTTTTAAAATAAATTTAAGTAAATTAGTGAAAAAAATGCCACTTCATACTCAATTCTCAAGTACGCCATATAGCGGATTTCTCACACGCTCCATTAACCCCCATTGCAATAACATAGTGTCTGTATAAGAATGTGGTGATGTAGTTGTTTAAAAAAATCTCTGTTGTGATGTAATCGGAAGATTAATAAAAAGTATAAACTTCATAAACCATTCAACAAAAACTTGTTGCTAAAAATGTGTTTTTTTTTTATATTCTTTCACTTTTGCTTAATTGTTGCGTATTAGGATAGATTCTGTAACCTAAGAAAGTTTTTTTTAATAATGTTGGCGATTAAAATGAGTAAGCTGGCAAGTTACCGGATCCTCTCACCAGAATCAATAAGATATAATATAAGATCTTATATTTCTATGATACACCAAAATGATACGACCGAAGAAGTATCAGGTGTAGGATCAACTGCTTAACGTGAGGCATGGGGTACAAGACCGCCAACGTTCTAAATACTGAGAATTTTCTAAGAGAATTTTATTCGGGACAACCACCCCTAACCTGGGAATACAAGCGCCGCCCGTCGCTTCAAAGTGCGACCCACGTTCTCCCGGAGGGAAATGCCGCCGGCTCAACGGGAGCCGACGACGGCGCCGGTGACCGGCGCCGCCTTATGCACACCCGGCCGCTGGGAGGCGGCCGGGTAGTGTGGGGCTCTCCCCCGGGGAGCACCCAGGGGCATACCCACTAAAACCCTCCAGGGCAGTTCCTGCAAGCCCGTTGTGAGGTGGCTACGATAACCACCACGAAGCCTTGTGCGCGGCCACCCTCGAAGGGCAAGAGGCTCGCCAGCACGGCCTCAAACACTCAACGACCCTGACAGTCAGGGCCCAGGGCCACTCCCATGGCCCAACACTCGCCCTTTCCGGAGACCCACTGCCCACTGTGCCAACGGCAGTGAACTACTGGAACTAATTTTTTATCCAGTTAGACAGAATAATTGTTTGGAATGTTTAGTTATTATTCCAATAATACTTTGAAATAATTACTTAAATTAGTGATAATTATGACCTGGATGAATATTATTATAAAACTGTGGTCTATACACAATCGTGCTCATTCTGTCTTAAAGGATACAGCTGATCAAAATGAAGGCTACATTTATAGTGTTTCTTTTAATGATCTGTTGTGCTAAGCGGATTCGAAAAATCAGGTCTTACCTACAAGAAATACGGTAAATAAAAGTTTTATTTTTCAATTAATACATACTCGTATAATTGATATATTATTATGCTTTTATATAATGTCGGCTTATTCCAAGAACTCATAATTTATCATATCATATGAATCTTTCCGTAGGTACTGTACAAAACAAAAACCCCCTTATTTGCAAACCGTGATCTAAAGTTAGTTTTGGTTTAAAGCTGATGCTGTCCTGTTACTTTCATTTGTGTATTCAAGTATTTATTTGCAACTAAGTGTAGGTACAAAAGGTCTTACAGCTATTACATTTGTTCTTATAACTTAGCAACCTTTTACAGGTATTGCAAATGACTAGAGTTATTAAATTAAAATAAAGAATAACAAAATTAATTTAAGTTTAAATGAGATCATTCTCGTGAGATACTTACTTATCATAACATAGGTACCATTTTCATTGCTATGTATTATTATTATTTATCCAAATATTCATTTAGAGAATAGATACATTTATTTAATAAAAATTGCTTCAGTTTCTTCTTAAACGTTATGTACTTTTTTTCGACTTTAATGTCTTGCGGCAGTTTATAATATAATTTATAGCCATGTAATAGGGACTGGTGTTTAGCATTTTTATTCTTGAGCATGGTAAGTGTAGTGGATCCTTAAATCGAGTGTTTATACTATGGGTGTCTTTTATTTTTGGAAAAAGGTTTATGTTTTTGTATACAAATGTACACTTATATGTGACTTTTATAAAAGTGATAAGTAGCCTATTTTTTTAAAACATAACTAACTATAGTCTTCATTTGGTAACATGGGAGAAAGGGTTTACCGAGTGACCCATATTTATGAAATGATAAGAACCAAAAATTCTACCTTTGAACTAAGGAAGAAAGAGAAACAATTTCCTTTGAACTTAACATAGTTATTAAATGTAGGTACTTGATATTTTTTGTAAATAATGATTTATTTTAATATACGAACGAACAGTGAAGATTTTTTAAATATCATAATAATTAACTGTGAATAAGATTATTTTAATGATTCATTCTCAAATTTCCATTAATTTTGTCCGGATGCACAATTTCTTCTTTTGCCGCACCCTGTCCTTTCTGCATGACATAAAATTTTAATCTTAACGAACGCATCGTATTATTCGCTTATCTAAGTAACAAAATTGCCAAACTAGCACTAACCATGATTTTTTGTTGCATGCACTAAATGAATGAGGCTATTATAATTTTATGTGCGCGCTAGGCTAGACAATAACAATACTGTTAGGGCCTTTTTTACCGTTTCACTGCTATTAACTAAATTAACTAAACTATTTAGTATTAAAATTTTATGATTGATTCGGAGTAATTACCAGACTTTCCATGTCTTGGGTTATGGTCCAATGATCTGAATTCCGAAGCGATATTTTTTTGGCCGCAATTGGGAATTACATGCTAAGATGTAATGTTAATTTTTTTTTTCGATTTGTACCAATGAGGTGATTACTATTTAGCCGGTTTTTTTTCCAATGTAGCCTGATAAGTCTGTGATCGGAAAATCGGGCGGTAATCTACCTAAGTTTGACATTATAGAAAGATTAATATGGACATGTCATGTCATTTTAAATCCCGCATGTGGGTTTGTTCGTAGCTTGCTATTTATATATGTTTACTTTTATAACGTGTACATTTTTACACTTAAAACTACTAAATGCTAATATTAAACCTTTGCATTGCATCAGCTGAAGCATTAATTACTTTCACTATCCCAGATTTCATATACCTTTCCAAATCACATGATTTGGAAAGTCACGTCCATATTAATCTTTAGAACTAAACATTTTATAGTTTAGGGAAATGTGCGACCGGATTTCCGATCACTAGATACAGATAAAGGGACGTGTCTTTTAAAATAACATTGCAGATAAAGACGATAATAACAGGGGTATACGGTTAAGTGGCGATAGGAACTGTAATACAGAAGGCGACCTCGATGGTGATGAGCGTAGCATTTTTGAAGATGTTGACTTCCAGAATTACAATAACGAAAGTAATTTCTATGAACCTTGTGACTATCCCGATGATATCGACTGCGTGAAGAAATTTTTTGGTCAATTTTCTAAATGCAAAGTAATTGAGCAAGCGGACAACAGACCGGTGTATAGAGCAAGACATTTCAGTTATCTAACGAGGATAAACACAACTCTGATTACTACTAAAGACAGAATTACGGGGCTGGATGGAACAATTAGCAGATTTTAGTAAGTAAATAACAAATTTTAGTTGTAGTTTAATTTAAGGGCAAGTACTGGATCTATGGATGGCTTTACCTGTGTACAGTCCAAATATCAAAAAAAGAACAAACCGAAATGCCTTAAATTGAACACGTCATTCATACAGTGTTTTTGTCATAGAGCAACTTTTATAATAATTTCCTGAAGTGAATTTAGTGATACTATAAATTATTTTGTTTTCGTCAAAAAAAGGTACCTTATAAATTCACTTAAATCTTTTTTTAGGTTGATTTGTAACTATGAACCAATGTTCAATGTTTATGAGCTTTGTCCAATGACAATGCTACTAAAATGCGTAAATACGTATCCATGGAAACTTTATTATTGTTTTATTTTAATTACAGCGTAAACAAGAACACCAACAACCTGGTGATGGCAGTAGACTTCGCCGGCATCGACCTCAGGGTAAAGAAGCTGGTCTTCATAGTCAATCGTAGAGGGAGAGAGCCTGCCATTGCTACTGACTTTGCTACGGCCAACCACAGTAAATATTAGATAGGTTTCTAATTAGGCAATTTTCGAAATTTAACTTTATCCATTCTTTGAATGTTCATGCTAGCATTGCTAGCCCCTATGATTTCACCGCCAAATATCTTACATGGACGCTCTTGATACGTTAAAGCGACGTGCTATCGAAATAAAGATAGCAAAGACATCACCAATGTCTTGTGACATGGCCGTTTTGTTTGGGGAGTCGAAGATTTTCGACCCATAGATAGTTGATAAAACACGTGGTTAAAATGATGCTTTAAGAAACTACGTAATGTACACACGTTTTTTCATTAAATCCGTCACAACCGAGCTATTATTTATCATTATTATTCTTGAGTATTGAGGAAACTTAACTCATTCGGCTTTACGAAATAACGGTTTATTTTTACAGATTACACTGCAACCGCTGTAATTCCTTTCCACTCCGGAAAGATCAACATGAAAAAGGCACGCATCACATCCTACTTGGACAATGGGTTCCCTCCCTTCACTCTCGGTCCGGGAATTGCTGCCAGTACAGGTAAATGTGAAAAAAACATGCCGTAACATAAAGAAATTGATTTCGTTGTTGACGCACGTGTTTCTTACAATAATGATTCCTTCAAACTCAAACTAACTCCTAAATTCAAAGGAATACTGTTACAGCTAGATGTATATAGCGGGCAGTGTGGCAATATCATGGCAGTATGGCAATATGGCAGTGCCAGTGTGGCAATATAGCAGTATGGCAATATGGCAGCGCACTGGTGACTCTACTGGTATTGCAGTTGTCACCTGAATTTAGGCGGCGGCAATCGCTTACCATCAGGTGATCGGTCTACTCGTCTGCCACCTATCGAATAAAAAAACTAAAAACCAGACTTAGGTTAACTGTGCCGCTATAAAGAGTGGCCAAGTGACAGTCGGACTCATGCACCCGATTGTTTTCTGTATTGTTTTAATAAAGTTAAATATTTTTATTGTGTTGTATGGTGTTTTCGATATTGTCTGTAATATGGTTGTATTCAGTAAATTAATCTTTTCTGTTTAGTTCTATTTAATCCAGAGCAGATTGCTTATTAAATTTACTCTCAAGTTTGGCAACAACAGATATGTAAATTTTGTAATCTGCAATCGGTAACTTCGTAACTGTATCGACGTTTAATCACATTTTTATGGATTTAACCTCCGTAAAATAAAGATATTAAATATGCAGAATTTATAATTCGTGACTTTATGTATTCGTTGCGGTATTATGATCGCGTGTATTAACGTGTGGTTTGATTATCTAATTCTATCCATCCATCAAAGTCATCATAAACGTCTAATAGATACGACCCCGAGCTCTAATTTTGATTCACTCGCGTCGAGTTATTAGCGCAATTTTCTGTTGTTTTTCATTCAACATCCGATATTCCGCATTCTTAATCGCTCGACTGAAACAAGATCCCACCACCCACACGTTGCAGTCGAGCGACTCAAAGCGAGCGATAAATTAATAAACATCAAAACAAATGTTAACACGTTGATGAACAAAGTAACAATAATGCAAATATTGTTTATATGAGTACAGCGAATAAAATATAGTCTATGATTTTTTGTCGGTTTTCTTAAAATGGTTTATAGAGCGAATAAAACCTTACTTACTTAACTATGTCTAGAGGTAATAATATTATGTAATGTTATGTTCTAATAATATTATTATGTGCACTGTGTGTCTTCAATAATTCCACTTTCCGTATCATACTTATATGACAACATCAAAGACGAATGATACAAAATAAAGAAAATCAGTTTCATACGACTTAGAATACGAATCTGATGCAAGTCGCATACGATATTGTGATACGAGCAGTTCTTAAATAGGACTTGGAATGCGATTCCTTTCGGAAATCTTTAGCCTAATGAAATATTTTTCTCTTCAGACCCCGACATCAGGCGTGCACTAGCAGCTCTCTACGCTGATATCCCAACTTCAATCGTCGAATACTTCCTCACCGAGGGTCCAGCTTTCTTCTTGGCTTATTTTCAGAAATACATCTGCGACTTTGGCATACCACTGTCTGATTAAGCATGCTGTACCATGAGTGTGTTGCGTGCCACGCCTCTCATTGTCTTATCCAATACAATTAACAATATTTTATTTGTATCTGAATATGAATATAAATCCCCGAAATGTAATTAAGTAACCATTTTGTGCCAGCCACATTTTGGGTTTTTAAATGTGACATGTTTTATTAATTAATTACTACTAAAGACTTTATATTTGATACATACCTATATGTAAGAGAATGTCAAGATTTTTTAGCTACTTTAACCTAACCTAACCTAACCAATATTTATTCGTTTAGCAGACTTTAGTCAGTCATCATCACAAAAATATTGGTAGGTTAGGTATGAACAGTGACCAGTCAAAAATTTTGGAATTTATTTTTCTTTTCTTTTATTCTTTTATATTTCTTTTCGGGACAATTAGTTTCACTCTGTACCTCACACACATGAATGTCGCTTTTTTCTCTTAATAAATTGTTTAGATAAGATGTTGGCTGAATGCTCTAAGAATAAGATATTATTCTAATTTCGAGTTTATCTTAAACTTGTAATGTTTCTTTATCTACTTATAAGTAATACCTACCTATGTACTTTTGTGACTTTACTGTTATTGAAAGAATAATGGTTTTAATTAAAATAAAACTTAAATTAAAATGCTTTTTTACCAGAAAAATTAAGTCTACAATTTAAAACAAATGTTGTGTTTTTAATAGTTAAATGAGTTAGAATTTTGCTTAACCAATCGGTCGATGGTAGAATGGATTAATAATAATAAATAATAATTATTAAGTAATTATTTATATTTATTTATTCTTTATTTCTCGAAATAAAAAGTATTTGCGGACTCAATGCATTACAGCATTCTCTACCAGTCAACCATTGGGCGAGTTTGAAAATTTTAATGAGGCGTATAATGATAATTAATATGTATTGTTATACATTAATTAATATATATTTTATATATAATTATTGAGTAATAATAATTACTTATACCCTCCAGCCGATTTGGCTACGGCGCTCGATAAAACTTGAAATTCTCGCCGAGGTTTCCCCTAACCCCGGCCACAGAGGATATACCTACTCTGTGCCCCGGCAGCCGATCATAACATCAGCCGCGTACGCAGGATATATTTTAGTACCTACTCAAGTGTGTGCGCAAACACAGGTGCACTCTCTATTCCCTTACCCTTTTATTTCTACGGATCACCAGATTGATACGACCGAAGAGGGATCCGATGCAGGACCAACGTCTTAAGGGGCTATACGAATGAAACTAGCGACCTATTTACACTGATTGGGGCGAAAATACGATATTTTTAAGAAAACAAAACATTACAGACTTAGATAAAAGTAAGTTGAATTTTTCAAGATGCAATACACACAACACATAAAACACGCGACAAGTAACAATAATGTCAATTATTGCTAAAAGTGGCCGTTTTTCACTATCGCTCAAATAATAATTACAATATATATATATATATGTACATGTTTGAAATCAGTCGCCTCGCTATTTACACAAAATAATATTTAGTGCTATTGAGATACAGATTGAGATAAAAAGTAAAATATCCGCCTATACTGTCCCGCTGCAGGGCAAAGGTAGAAATCAAGTCATCGCTACTATGATGGGATTAGGCTTAACCACCTTACTTGCCTAATGCGGATTGGTGATCTCAAACCCGAGCTGTGTTCCAGGATCTAACGCCCTGATGGTCTAGTGGTTCGATTCCCGGTTGGAGCAAAAGTAAATTGAGATAAATTTCATAAAATTAACACGAGCACCGCTGCCACCGCAAACCGAATTTAGACATAACGACCATTTGCGGCACTTTATGTGAAATGTGATATCTGAATTCAGTGGCAACTGTAAAATTATTCTGTAATTCTGTATTAGTGTAGGTACTTATCTGTTACCGTAAAATAGTCCGAAAGGTAAGTTGATACATTTCCAGAAAATAACAAACGGTTCTAATTTTTTTTATGTTATACCTAAGTGTAGACTTAACACGAACTTTTCGTCGAAGTCGTATCGTGACCACGCTAGAATTATTAGTGCTCAGCACGAAGCACTGATGACGACATATAGACGCTACGCTTCCAGCGCTCATTTTTCCCGCGCATGTGCAAATTGTGGAATGACCTTCCAGCTTCGGTGTTCCCTGATTGCTATAACATGCCCTTTTTTAAACAAGGTTTGAAAATATTATTTCTTTCAAGGTAGGCATGACTGTGCCTCGGCAGTGTGAGCGGCGGTTACCATTACCCATCAGATGGGCCGCATGCGCGTCCGCCCACTACAGCAATAAAAGAAAACACATATCGTATCATGCCTTTCCTACAAAAAAGTTTGTATAATCAACGGACGGGCGCGATCTGGTTTACTATACTATATTCTTTGTGACGTTTGTGCGGTAATTTTTAGTCCTGTTAACGCACGGCAGCCCTCTGTCATGCGTAAACAGAACGAGCTCCCTAGCTCGTCGATTTTCATACAAATTGTTTATGATATGCATACGCTACATTTTCTGTGAAAAGTTCCTACTAAGCCTAGGTCTTTCCACTACCTATTGAGGTTCTGTCGCGCCTCCGGCGCATTACAGAAGAGGCTGTCTGTGCAGAGGAGGAAGAACTTGTGGTGGCATTTGACAATTTTACCTTAGGAGAGCCACGCTTCGGCATGAATGGGCCAGCTCCCTCGGAGTGATACGCACGGTCTCAAAGGAGACCGGCTTGAAGCAGCGTTTTCGCTGTGTTTCGTCGAGTGAGTGAGGGCACCGGAGGACCGATTGGGGGGAAAGGGGGTTAAAGGTTGGCAGCGCTCTTGTGACTCTACTGGTGTTGCAGGTTTCTAAGGGTGGCGGCCATCGCTTACCATCAGGTAATCCATCTGCTCGTTTGCCACCCATCACATAAAAAAACATAAAAAGCAAATAAACTCCCTTCCCATACCTACAGTTATTCTGGAGGCCATCCAGACTAGGCCTGCCCACATAGGTACCTCCGAAAACTTCTCCAAAGCTTCCTAGCACGATGCTCTATCTATGAATGTCAACTATAAAAATATGTATCAGGTATCTATTTATTGAATGAAACGCTGCAAGTATCAACGAAATTGCCATTCAAATTCTTTTATGAGTTTATTTTGTCTGTTCAGCCTTCCCAACTAAATTGTACGTAGTAGGCCTACATTTTATAAGCTTCTTTTCTTTTTGTAATTTACTGTTATCGGTCTATAAGATTAATGAGTTTAATGACAGTATAAAAAACATTTTGTCTTCATTTTAGGCTAAAATTGCAATTTACAATCATTCCTTATCCGAGGATTTAAAATAATACTACCTTTTATCACGTGAAAAACAAAACTGGCCGGACAACAACGAAAAATCAAAGGGGCTAATTTGAAGCGGGGGCGTTACGACTGAATCGGAGATACCCTCCCTTTCACACGCGCTGTACGTGCTTTCGTTTGAATACGACAGGCGTATTCTCACTCGTTACGGGACACCTTCTTCATAAGCCACTAAACTGGCCCAAGGCGCATTTGGAAGTGCCCCTGTCTCAAAAGCCAAAGGTTGTGGGTTCGATTCCCACCCTGGAGAAACATTTGTGTGATGAAAGCTGGTGTTTGTTCAGTGTCTGGGTGTTATATATGAATTTAAGTATCACGAATTTTCTCCGTTGTTGTGCAAAAAATTCCAAAAATTCCTCTGTGTTTCATTAAAAACCGAATGCAAAAAAAATAAATTTAAGTAAATTAGTGCAAAAATACCACTTCATGGCATATCTACCAATAACCTTGCGTTCGGCTTTCATAGCCATAAACACAGTACCTATTTGAATAAATTTTAAAACTTTAATTCCAAGTAAACAAATCAACAAAATTATTATTCAACGAGACAGTATAAAAACAAATGGTGTACGTAAAAAAAGTTAGAATTTTGGCACCCGTGGCACGACAAGCAATAAAAAATGAATATTTTAGTAGTCTCTTGCCTGATCGTTGGTTTTTTCTACCATGTTTCTTGCCAGAATACTGATTTTCCAGGTAAATGTTTACATTTCCATTATTTTATATACTGTTAAATGTTATAAGTCGAGGCCAGCCCTCCCTAGGTTTCGCTTATTAGTTCCATACAATACCAATAGATGGCGCTGGGCGCCGATCACATCGCGCAAGTGTTTCGTGAGCTTTGGTGAGGTGAGCCTGACATAACCCCTAACCTAACCTAGCCCCCCGGTGGACTAGTATGCACAAGAAATCATCGGTCCATTGCTCCCCGGCCGGTAGCATTCCCAAAACGAAAAAAAATATCCCGATGTTTTAAAAATAGAATTTCATAATTTTAAATGCTTTTATTTATTCCAGATAAACCTATTCCGTACGATGGCACTGCTACCCAAGAAGATTTAACAATCCCATGCGTAAACAACGACTATGATTGCCTCCGTAAGTTCTATATGAGCCGGTCTCTCTGTGACCCCGTCTTCGGCGAAGTGGATACTGTGCACAGACCTGAATTCTTCGTCCACCTGGACGAGTGCAATGTCACTGTGTATTATAACAACAACAGTATGACCGGATTAAAACCGAAGATCCTAAAGAACTAGTAAGTTTTTTTAATTCATAGGTGGCAGAGCAATCAGATCTGTGAGAGTACAATTATCAATGGCTATGAAACAAATAATACATATTTTGTTTTTTTTTACAGCATAAACTCAATTTCAAATAACTTTGTGGTGGAATATCTCTTCGAGGCTTACAGCATCCAAACTGACGTCTGCTATTTCCGCTATCACAGACGAGGCGATGAACCTATTGTCACGGGACCTGGACCTCTCTCAGCTAGATACTATAGTAAGTAATTGATATGGAACCCAGTCTTCATCATCTCTCATTTTAGCGTGTAATTACCAGTTGCATCCAAAGCTATCGCTGTGGAGCCCGGAAACAATATTAATTCTGACCTAACCAACCAACCAAATTACCTAAGCTTATTTAATGCCTATCTCTCTAAAGCAATTTTGCAGTGAAATATTATTCATACTCTTTTGTTGGCGACAGCCAATGCTTATAGATCTTATTCCTCATGCGTATTTCATCATTTCTGAAATGATTACGCAAAGAGATTTTGAGCATAGCCCACTTTATAGCTCTCAGGGTGATTGAATCAAATCTGAGCTAATGTGATAATTCCTGTTTCAATTTCTCTCCTTCTATGTATGTACCATAAAGGAAAGGAAAGGGCAGATAGAGTGCAATGTAAAAGAAGAAATCAGCAACACACTGAATGAAAAAATGGCACAAAGACACTTACACTTAACTTACTAAGACTTAAGATTGTAACTTTTTTTTTAATTTTTAATGTTGAGAAAATTTTTTAATAGTGTACCTAACTCTTTAAAAAAATTAAACTAGCACAAAAAGCACGGAACCAATGTCCGTGGAAATAGTTATAAAAATTAAAAAAGATTTTAAAAATGTGCCATCGGATTCTAACCCCTTCTCTTTTTTTCAGACACAGAGCTGGTTGCTACGACACCAATATTGCCAGATGGAAGACTAGATATCGACAGAGTCATTATAAGTACCTATTTGACCAATACTAAACCAACATTCTTTATTAGTGATATACTTACCACAAGCTCAGGTACGTTTACCTATACGTTTTGTTAAAATCTAATAGAGAAAGAAAACTCTTATAAGATGTAACATCTACTAAGACATTTTATTTATTTTCAGATCCTCAAGTGGAGATCGCAATAAAAACATTAATGAAACATCTCGACAGAGCGCTGGCCGACACATTTGAAAAAGAAGCGTTTAGTATACACAGTGCATTTATGGATACACAAATTTGCGATGCTAATAGACCATTTGTATTGAAAAATATTATGAGACATTAGAAGAGAATGGATCATTTCTATACTAGAGTGAATTGTACTGGGTCTGCAGGGTCGAAATAGAAATATTATTTATTCAATTGAAGTCCATACAGAACATTTATGAATGTCTAATATTAAACTTAGTTTTAATATTTTTAACTTTTATGTAAGCTTCCACTGATTTCGAAAGTCAATTTCTACCGAGAAGAAACAGCAAGAAATTTAACTCTTTGCAAATTACGATGATTACAATAATTATTATTAATACTGATAATCATATTTAAATAAACATTATTATGATTACAGTAACAGTATGATATACAATGCTTTATATAGTACTAGCGGCCGCCCGCGACTCCGTCCTCGTGGAAAAGTAACTTTTTACCCCCCTTTCAACCCCTTACAACCCCCTTTTCGCAATAAAAAGTGGCCTTAGCTTTCTCAGGGTCTAGATTATCTATATACCAATTTCAATTTTTTTCATTTAAATCCGTTGAGTAGTTTTGGCGTGAAAGAGTAGCAGACAGACAGACAGACAGAGTTACTTTTGCATTTATAATATTAGTATGGATGTATCGTTTAGATTAATCTTGGCAATTATCTTCTAAGTAAGTGATTAGTTGTTTAGAACAGTCAAATTCTTATAATATGATCATAGAAAAAACAAAGAAAAAATATCATTCACAATAGTGAAGTGTTTAATAAAACAGATAAATGTTTACGAATAGAAAATCACAAGTGACTTGCACCCTAGCTAGGCAAAGTACTATTCATCATCAGCCTGCGTCAGTCCACTGCTGGGCATAGGCCTAAAGTAGGCATAAAGTACTATTATTATTATAAATATGAAAGATAGTTTATAATTTTATGTTATCTCGTGCGCCAAATGATTGAAAAGAAATAAACGATTTGTATTTTATTATTCTTTTCTTTACACCCCACTTCATTTCGTTTCAGGAATTCGCTCAGTGCATATTTCAAAATATATGGCATTAAGTGTCGATTAAATCGCACAAGTATTCCACTTTTTTTGTAACCACGTGTTTTACCTACTATTCTGTAGCGCTGTAGTTTAGTGACTGAACTCGCTAGCGTCTGCGTAAAAAAAATCTATGAAAAAGTGTACAGCGCCTCTAGCGGTCACTTGAGAAATGAAATATATGAGTTGTTAAATAGAAACCTATCGAAATGTATTCGCTAGCGAGTAACGTTTTGCGTAGCGCTACGAGTTAGGCTACGAGTGGACATCGAAAACTGACATAACGTAAACTATTGCTCTGTCTCTTTCAAATGCATCACAACGAAAGAGACAAAGCGATAGTTTTCGATAGCGAGGATAGTATTTCAAACTCTATGGAAATACCACGAGTCACAAATTTGACGGTAGTCGTGTAATATATGTATTATATTTGTGTTTCCTCTGTTGTCTGATATAGACATGCGCGAAATAACTCTTTTAAAAGACTAAGGAGTTATAACTCTTTTGAAGAAAAGAGTTATATCGCTCTTTTACATCTTTAACTCCCAACTAACTCCGTAACTCAAAAGACTAAAAAGACTTGAATGAAGTGATTGATGCGAATAACAAAATACAATACAACTACATAAATAATTTTGTACTTTATTGCAATAGTGGTAGGGTCAGTTTTCTCTCGAACTCCGCGACGCGTTCCAATTCATGCTCCATCCCTTTTCGTCTCATAAAATCCCGCTATGGCGATTTCACTCACTCCTGTACGTTCGAATCCAGTCTCGCTCACTAACTCATTTACATCTTTAACTCCCAATCAACTCCATAACTCTAAAGACTTGAACAATACAACTAAATAATTTTGTACTTTATTGCAACAGTAGTAGGGTCAGTTTTCTCTCGAGCTCCGCGACGCGTTCCAATCATGCTCCATCCCTTTTCGTCTCATAAAATCCCGCTATGGCGATTTCCCTCACACCTATACGATCGAATCCAGTCTCGCTCTCTAACTCTTTACATCTTTAACTCCCAATCAACTCCATAACTCTAAAGACTTGAACAATACAACTAAATAATTTTGTACTTTATTGCAACAGTGGTAGGGTCAGTTTTCTCTCGAAACTCCGCGACGCGTTCCAATCATGCTCCATCCCTTTTCGTCTCATAAATTCCGCTATGGCGATTTCCCTCACACCTATACGATCGAATCCAGTCTCGCTCTCTAACTCTTTTACATCTTTAACTCCCAATCAACTCCATAACTCTAAAGACTTGAACAATACAACTAAATAATTTTGTACTTTATTGCAACAGTGGTAGGGTCAGTTTTCTCTCGAACTCCGCGACGCGTTCCAATCATGCTCCATCCCTTTTTGTCTCATAAAATCCCGCTATGGCGATTTCCCTCACACCTATACGATCGAATCTAGTCTCGCTCACTAACTCTTTTACATCTTTAACTCCCAATCAACTCCGTAACTCAAAAGACTTGAAGATGTAAAAGAGTTAGTGAGCGAGACTGGATTCAATAGTATAGGAGTGAGTGAAATCGTCATAGCGGGATTTTATGAGACGAAAAGGGATGGAGCATGATTGGAACGCGTCGCGGAGTTCGAGAGAAAACTGACCCTACCACCGTTGCAATAAAGTACAAAATTATTTAGTTGTATTGTTCAAGTCTTTTGAGTTACGGAGTTGATTGGGAGTTAAAGATGTAAAGAGTTAGAAAGGAAGTAAAGGAGTTACGGAGTTATTAAGTATTTTGCAAGGAATACATCTTTTAGTCCCAATCACTCCTGAGTTACACATGTCTAGTCTGATATTAGAAACACATGTTTTTAAGGTACTTCGTACGGAGTTAGGCCAATGTATAGGTATGTTGTGTGAATTTATAATTTACTAGTGGCCCCCTACCCCTAGTGCCCTCACCTCACTCATGCAGCGAAACACAGCGCATGCACTGCTTCACGCCGGTTTTCTGTGAGGACGTGGTATTATTACTCTAGTCGAGTCGGCCCATTCATGCCGAAGCGTGGCTCTCCCATTGTATATTACATGTAATGTGGTTACACGTCACTTTGTAACGTGATTGCTATCATATAGGTACCATATTTTTGAGTTACACACACTTGTAACAGTGCTGAAATATCGTAAACTCAAAAATAACATAATACTTGTATGTGCTTCCATCGTATCTCTATCTCTAGGATGCAAGCAAAATCATACTGACAGCGTGAAAAAGTCATTCCAACCGCACTGCCACAGTTACGACAATAGATTGGTATTTTATTTTCGAAAACAACGTCCCTACATTTTAATTTTGTCCCTTACCTACCTATACAGTAATTGTTTACGTTCCGAAATGTCAAATAACGCTCTTTTGCGAATGGAGCTTTCATTGGCGGCAACTTTTAGTTTATCTAGTTTAGTCTAGGTTTATAATTATGATCACTAGCTGTTACCCGCGACTTCGTCCGCGTGTAATATAAAGTATCTTTGGATAGCATTATTCATTATTAATTAATTCCCCCCCCCCCCACCATTTAACCCCTTACAACCCTCTTTTCGCAAAAAAAAAAGTAGCCTATGTCCTTTCTCGGGGTCTAGACTCTCTCTCTAGTTTTGGCGTGAAAGAGTAACAGACAGATAGAGTTACTTTCGCATTTATAATATTAGTTAGGATTGGGTCCATGGTAGCACTCCCGTTACAAAATATTCTAAAATATTCAAACTCTTCATGGACTACGAGTTGCTCTATTTCTGTATCGCAGTTGTTAGAGATACATTAGCAAGCAGCTTTGTGGAGGGTTATGCTTCACTCTCACGCGCACGGTTCGTGAAAACGGCGCATCCGTTGAAGGCTGTTTGCTCGGTGCACTAGCGCCGCCATTTTTTTTTATAACTATAACGAGTTTAAGTCATTTGTAGAGAAAACTCTTCCCTAAGGTAGTCAATAGCGATGTTATAAGTCGCATTCTTAAAAAAATAATAATATGTACCTAGCTTATGTCATTAAAATGCGCGCTAAATATCCATACTTTGACAAAAGATGGGCGGATGAAACAAAAGACAAACCACACAGATCTGTTATCAGAGATACCAAAAGCAGAAAAACTGTTACAAATTTAACGTTTTGCTATTGCTGGTTCTATAAATTATTCAAAGGTTCATTCCGCAAAATAATCCATTTTAAACGTATGAAATTATTAAAAATAAATAATATCATTCAACATACCGTACGGTTGCCACGAATTTTGTAACTAAGCGGTGTTATATTAAACATTTAATAATGCTATCAATCAAACTTGGTAAGTCCAACTTCCAGAAAGAGGTCGACCGGCGAATCCAACTCGGCTGGGCAGCGTTCGGGAAGCTACGCAGCATATTTTCGGCTCATCTACCACAGTGTCTGAAGACGAAAGTCTTTAATGCGTGTGTATTGCCAGTGATGCCATACGGAACTGAAACGTGGCCGCTTACAATGGGCCGCTTAAGAAGGCTCAAAGTCACTCAGAGGGCAATGGAGAGGGCTATGCTCGGAATCTCCTTGCGTGATCGTGTCAGAAATGATGAGATCCGCAGGAGATCTAAGGTCACGGACATAGCCCAAAGAATTGCGTGGCTGAAGTGGCAATGGGCAGGGCACATTGCGAGGAGAACAGACGGCCGTTGGGGTGGAAAGGTCCTTGAGTGGAGGCCACGCGCAGGAGGCCGCAGTCGTGGCAGGCCTCCCACCAGGTGGACCGACGATCTGGTAAAGGTCGCGGGAGTCCATTGAATGCGGGTGGCACAGGACCGATCTGTGTGGGAGAACTTTGGGGGAGGCCTATGTCCAGCAGTGGACGTCTATTGGCTGAAATGATGATGATGATGAAGGCTATCAATCAAAATTCAAAATAAATACATAGGTATACCTACAAAATATTGGTAGTTTGACGTCACTAGTACGTCGCCATTTGTATAGAGCGTTTTGGGCTTTTCATGTTCCATGTGATGTCAAAGTTGTGCCAATATCTCAGGTGGTTTATTTTGAACCAATTTGCTTTTTAACGATGTTCCAACAATAGAAAAGTCTTTAGATTACAGACATAAAAATATAGTAAAATACCGTATCGGCGTCGCTAGTGCGTCTTACCCTTCGCCTTTTAGAGTAATCGATTTGGTAATACAGGGTATAAAAGCGCCGGCATAGTATCACATTCATTAAATAATAATTGTTTCTCTGCAACCAGCGAAAACGCATAATGAAGTTGCAAGTTCTAACCTCTCTTTTGCTGGTTGGCTTGTGTTGCCCTGTGTATGGGCAACAGTGGAGAAGTGGTTGTAAACAAGGCAAGTAATTGGTGAAGGCTTAAAATACCTATAATTTGCTTTTAACAAAACTTTACATGTTATAATTTTGGACTCGTAATTTATTTATTCTAAAAGGCATACCTCGTAGCTTAGCTTCATTAGTAAGTAAGTGTAGTTAAGTATTAATATAAATGTCAAGGTTATATAGTCCAAACCGTATGTTTATCAATTTCCTAGGAAGTTGATCATTTTTGGAACACAACAAACTGCAGGGTAAAGCAAATAACAAATTGTGCCACAAGGGCGTTAAGCTATTTTGCACCAAATCTGTCCATTTCGTATATTGCCCAATTTTGCAAATATAATTTATGTTATAATTAAAAAAAAAACAATTTTCAGGAAACAAGGGGCATGAAGATAACGATGATGAAACCGATATGTATAAGCCATGCGGTGACAGTAATGACTTACACTGTATTAAAAGCTTCTTCATGAGTCGCGAACGTTGCCTAGCTAAAGGTGTTTACAATAATGATGATGACTACGTATACATGGACCGACATGTAGTTCAGTATCCTTCGTTAAATCTATCTGTTACTCATACTATTATAAAAATACACGGTTTGGGAGATGGGAAGGTGGAGAAATTTTAGTAAGTGTTATTTTTAATCTTAATTCTAAAATGGCTATAAATACGCACTTTAGAAACGTGACATTTGATAACAAAAACGATATTAGTATTTTTGCTGTACACACTTTTTTATCGTTAAATACTCATAATTGGTTTCATGAACTAAGCCATCATCAATATACGCAAAAAATCTGCTGTTCCATTCAATTGGCAAGAATGCATGGAACAGCCGATTACTTTTCGTTTATGACCATTTAACATGCTTAAGGAGCGTAGGTTTCATCTATGAACGTTTCGGAATTAAAACGTTAAAAATTAACGATGTGTTTTCATTCATTTTCAGTATCAATAAGAGGACCAATAACCTGGTTATGGCGGTGAACTTCAACGCCATTGTGTTGGAAGCGGAAAGGTCGTTTTTGGAATTTCACCGACCGGGAAAAGAACCTGTGGTCACTAGCGATTCTTTTAATGCTACTTATGGTAAATACTTTTTCTTGTCGACTTCCTTCTTCTAAGAAGTAAGTCCCTCAGATTCCAATTTTGTTTGAGCAGTAATTACTCGTAGAGTATGAAAGATAAAACATAAATTAATGTTAGATCATTAGTAACGCTTCGTCCCACAGATTACTCAGAGAGGGCCCTCAAATTTTAGACTTATGTCTTAAGTCCTGACTAGTTGCCTACGAGACAACTTATTTGACACGCATTCGGTATGATAAACGATTGGAACATTGCATTGGTTCTAATCAATGATTAAAGTTAACATTAGTCAAATAGACCAAAAAGATCGGGAACTCGTAACCTAAGCCACAGAATACGTTTTAGTTACGCGTTTAGAATGAATATTCATGAGTCGCGAACGTTGCCTAGCTAAAGGTGTTTACAATAATGATGATGATTACGTATACATGGACCGACATGTAGTTCAGTATCCTTCGTTAAATCTATCTGTTACTCATACTATTATAAAAATACACGGTTTGGGAGATGGGAAGGTGGAGAAATTTTAGTAAGTGCTATTTTTAATCCTAATACTAAATACGCATTTTACTTTACACTGATGATGGCTTTCTTTTTTTTTTACTGAACACTATTTTTTATCGTTAAATACTCATAATTGGTTTCATGAACTGAGCCATCATCAATATAATACGCAAAAAATCTGCTATTCCATTCAATTGGCAAGAATGCATGGAACAGCCGATTACTTTTCGTTTATGACCATTTAACATGCTTAAGGAGCGTAGGTTTCATCTACTATGAACGTTTCGGAATTAAAACGTTAAAAATTAACGATGTGTTTTCATTCATTTTCAGTATCAATAAGAAGACCAATAACCTGGTTATGGCGGTGAACTTCAACGCCATTGTGTTGGAAGCGGAAAGGTCGTTTTTTGGAATTTCACCGACCGGGAAAAGAACCTGTGGTCACTAGCGATTCTTTTAATGCTACTTATGGTAAATACTTTTTCTTGTCGACTTCCTTCTTCTAAGAAGTAAGTCCCTCAGATTCCAATTTTGTTTGAGCAGTAATTACTCGTAGAGTATGAAAGATAAAACATAAATTAATGTTAGATCATTAGTAACGCTTCGTCCCACAGATTACTCAGAGAGGGCCCTCAAATTTTAGACTTATGTCTTAAGTCCTGACTAGTTGCCTACGAGACAACTTATTTGACACGCATTCGGTATGATAAACGATTGGAACATTGCATTGGTTCTAATCAATGATTAAAGTTAACATTAGTCAAATAGACCAAAAAGATCGGGAACTCGTAACCTAAGCCACAGAACACGTTTTAGTTACGCGTTTAGAATGAATATTCATGAGCACAAGTATGTACTAGTTCCAGGTTTGTTTTAATAAGAGTAAACCGAAATGAACGGGTGACGAACTTAAAAAACGACTTCAATGAAAGAACAAAAATATTAAATACGAGTATCCTACCTTGCGTCAGTATTGTCTTAATATAGATATAGTAGACCAGGCAGCAAAGATTTATTGCTATTTGCTATAACGGATTACGTACATAAAGGCATAGGTAGTACTTTCAGAAAATAGTTCCGTTTATTTAAAAATAAAATGTATCTTAAGTAAATATTGCACTTAAAAAAATCATCGAAGGGTTTAAGTGGGATTCGAACCCTCTTGTGGGTTCGAGTCCAACCTGAACCCTGAAATAAATTAAATTGAAGAATAAATTGCAAAAAAAATTCTAACCCAAAATAAAATTGTATCTACCAAAGAACTGTTGCTGTTTTCAGTATCTGCAAAACAGAACATTTTCATACATAACCCCTATTCTTGCAGTTACATTGCTGACTGCAGTTATGCCGATAAACCCTGGGATCAAATTCTATGGTGCTAAAATTTCAGCGCATTTTCCTAGTGGTGAAGTAGATTTTCACGTTGGACCAAAAGTATATGATAGCAAAGGTAAGAGAAAAAAATAACTTGATTAAAATAAAAACGTCATCACTTTAAGAGATGCATCTAACCGTTTCGCTACAAAAGGGGAGTGGTAGCATGGGAACCAAGAAGAAGTTCTAAGATCACTTTGATTCCACTGGTGTTGCGGGCTCCAAGGGTGACAATCGCGTACCATCAGGTGATCCATCGACAGGTCTTATATATAAAAGAAAAGAACCCCTGATGCTTTATTTTTCACAAAAAAGTCGATAAACTAAATGCGTCTCAGTAAATTAACAGATTACTGCATGAGGTTTACGAACCTACGGTACGCCGTATCCGGGCATACTTTATACAGGTTCAGTATAAAGTATGACCTGTAGTCTGTTCTGTAGTATGCCTATAATTATGTTATAAATTTATGCGTTTTATTTACATTTATCTATCTAGTAAGGAAAAATAGTTTTGTACCTAGTACTAACTACTGTATTTTGTAAAATTTTCAGATCTAACTGTCGGGCGGACATTCCAAAACTTGCATGCTGGTGGTATACCGGTAGCGCTTCTGGAAACATTCGTATCAGAATCGCGGATGTACTTCTTTGCATATCTGCAGAAATATATCTGCGACTTAAATATTAAGCTTTAAGAATTTTAAGATTCACGCTTAAAGATTGGCAGCGCACTTGTGACTGATTACATTGGTGTTGCCAACAGGACCACGTACACTGTATGCCACTTCTATATCTATACTCTTTATAAAGAGATTATTCTCATATTCCACGCCAGGGCTTATAGGTAAACCGAAAACACGAAACACTTGCGTGATACAATCAACGTCCAGCGCCATCTATTGGTAGACAATAGAACTACTGTCCCGAAACGAAGTGTTAGGGCGGGCCACTAGTATCATATAAAAAAGCAAGCACTTTTCATAATCTGTATTGTACCTTAATATATGTTTACGTGTTTAAGATATTTTTCGAGTTTTCTGTATGGTATTTTAATTACTGTGTATGCCAACGATAATTTAAGGATATGTACCACCAAAACAACTTATAGATTCGAATTTAATCCTCACTAGTAATATAAATGCAAAATTAACTATGTTTATCCCGCTTTGACTCATAAACTGCTGAATCTTAATCTTAAAAAGCTCAAGAAAAGTTAGTCTGTTAGACAATCTCTGTTTACATGCTAAAACGAAGTCTGGACGTCTGAGAATAATGTATCTATGTTTATTTGAACGTATCCGCTATGATATTATATCATTATTTTATAGTGTATGTAATTATATATTATTCTATTCTTTTTATGTATAGGATTATAATATAATATATTGAGGTACCTGCTTATATTGTTAGCTCTTACTTTGTCTTGTTTCTCTTCACAATGGCACGACCTACCCCTTTACTAGATTTAAATGTCCTTTGTCTGACGGTTGTCTGGTAGGTGATGAGATCTGCGAAATTGTACTCCATTATGTCTGTAATCCCTTGTTCTTACGACCTGTTTTTGTTCAATAAAGTGTATCTATCTTTCTATATATCTTTCTTTTAATTTATTTATTTAAGTACATTTACAAATTAAGATTTTCATTTCTGCCAAACTGTGAAGCAGTAGTTCCCGTATACATAACTATTTATCTTATCTAACATATGAAGCCTTTTACGTAGCATGCATTTTACAAGCATTTTTAAATAATATACGATGTCGAATATGCCAGGCCTATGTCCAGCAGTGGACGTCTATTGGCTGAAACGATGATGATGATGATGTCGAATATTAATTATCTTGATATCCTCCACCCTTCCCAGCAATGAATATAAATAAAATATAGATGTAGTTTAGGGACAATTCACCAATCACACACACACACACACACACACGCATACGCAAAAAAATTTCGTAGTTTCCTTCTAGTGATCGCCTTTCCTTATTTAATATTAAAAGCTTGAGTAACCTAATTTGTAGCGTCTTAATATTTTTCATGTAAACAGTTTACACACATCAAAGTATACAAAATGTTCTCCTTTCAATACTTGTCTATAGAAGGTCAAACTAAACGATGAGCACTTAATGCTCCTGCATTGCACACTTGTACATTATAGATGTCCTTATCTATAATGTACAAGTGTGTTCGGACAAAAGTTCACTTTTTATTACTTACGTCATCCTCAGCACAGACAGTGTCACACCACCTAGGAGGGATCAGATGCAGGACCAACGTTTGTTCTGAGGCATGGGGTTCAAGACCGCCCACTGTCAGACTTCATGCTGACTCAACAAAATTTTTAGCTGAAATACTTAGATTAAAATGTTAGATGCTCAAGCGCAGCCATCGCTTTAAAGTGCGACCCACTATCCACTTCATCGCCGAAGCAGTCAACTTAACGGATTTATAGCCACCCGAACAAGAACCATTGAAGCGTGATGCAGGGTCAGTACTAATCGCGTCAGGAAGCAAATAGGTAGGGGCAGTTACCTAATTAAAAAAATAATACTTGTCATTATAATATAGTGCTTGTATGTACTGGGTTCGATTCCCGTTTCGAAAAAGTTGTTCCTAATTTTGGCTTTCAAATATAGCTCGAGTATGTGTTCTGCCTTCAGCATTAGGCAAGCGTGGTGATTCAGCCTAATCCCATCACATTGGCGATATGGATTGATTTCTATGCAATGGGACAGTTTATAGAATGACACTAATATTTTTTCTGGTGATAAGAATTTCAAAGCACATTTATTCTTCTTCGAAGCAAATATTAATATACTTCCGTAATAATTTAACAAAAATTAAACGTATTCGAAATAAGCACCACAAGCGACCGGCAATAAAAACACTAGTCTCGCCCTAGCCTTTGATTATATTATTCTAAGGCCCTAGCCTATCGCGCAAATTGATTCAGAGCACTAAATACCCGGTCGCCCCCATATCCTCATCGGGCCCAGTCCCGTTGCTGCCACCGGGATCATAGCTCAGCAGAAGCAGCAGGGTGGAAGGAGCCTTCCCACGGTCTAGTGACCCGTGAGGAGTTGAAGGATGATGATCTTATGGTCGTCTTCTCAGGATGCGTTTTAAGCTGGTTTTGGGCAGCCCAGGTCCGTTTTGGCCGTAAACGGGAGAAAGCCATGCAGGCGGGCCTCATGATCAGGAATTGTTGTGGTGGTGAGGGTTCGTCTTTGGTTAATTGTCCTTCTCTCTCTTCCACTCCTAAAGCATGTGAAATTTTAGAAGAATACCTAGTTAGTTACTAAAATCGAACAAGATGAAATTTACTACAACTTTGTAGGTTCAACGTGCCGGTTTCTTCACCATTTTGTCCTTATTTTCGAGATAATGGTAGAAATATGCACAAATATTTGAAAAATCCATAGATTCATGATCGAGTTCGAACCACGGCACCCCGTATGGATGGCGGGTTTCTATCACTGAGCTGCTTTCGCAAACTCTTGAAAAATAATTACATCAAATTATAAGCAGTAAAAATACAGATTGTATCTTTATCGATAGATTACAACCTCGCGATAAGTATAAGTTCTGACCTAGGCACCGGGATAACCTAAATTTAAAGTTTTATTATTCCTTCATTTCTAGAGAAATTTTGGTAAGAAATATTTATAGGAACACATTTTGTATGAGATAGATCGATCGTGTGCCGCCCGCATCCAAGGACTCCCGAAAGTTCACCTGTGAGGAGACCTGCCATAGGAAACTATTCTGTGATTATTCTTATTTAAATTTTCAATAAAGAAAAGGGCAGACAGATAATAGTACAAACGAATAAATCGGTAACATGGTGAATTTAAGAATTCGTTTGCTTTGAATTTCAAGTCTCTGGATGCAAATTTCCATGCTTGAAGCGTTTCGAGAAAGCTATCCCAACGGCGCTGTCATAAGTAGTTACAGCAATAGATATCTATTTTGAATCTTTTAATAAAGTAGCTCAGTATATCGGTTCACTTAGCCTGATTATAAGCAAAAGAAGAGTCCACATTGCGCTCTGAAATGACCGTCATACGTCATACCTACATTTTATTATCGATCCTAATAAATAATAATTAATTCTCAATACCGAAAATGCCAAATAGTGCACTTTTGAAAATACGACCTAGGTCGGCGGTGACACTTTTAGCACTTTATCTAGGGGTTAAATGGTCAAACTATTCTAAAATATTCAAACTCTTCATGGACTACGGGTTGCTCTGTTTCTGTATCGCAGTTGTTAGAGATACATTAGCAAGCAGCTTTGTGGAGGGTTATGCTTCACTCTCACGCGCACGGTTCGTGAAAACGGCGCATCCGTTGAAGGCTGTTTGCTCGGTGCACTAGCGCCGCCATTTTTTTTTAATTAATAAGTACTTTATCTTTCATATAGGTAGTCAAGAATTATGATAACACATTTCTAAATTTAGGTATCACAATAAATAAGTGTCTATCTGACATTATGATATCTGCGAGATCTTACATTACCGACCTTTTTAGGTAAAAGGATACCTTTGATCTTCTCTTATGTTGGGGATATTATCTACGAGTAAGTCGTCGCCTCAGGAAATACTGTTGCAGCCAAACCATTTGACAAATTGAGGTAGGTGGTAGAAAGTCTCGCGAGAAACGCACAGTACTGGACTACCGCCATCCATCTTGATGATTAGGATGGAATGACATTCGTTTACGTAAGTTTAATTATAGGAATTGAACCGCAAGAAATAGACTGAATAGTTTTCAGAGAATTTCGCGTCATTAATGCTAACTATTTCAATCAATAGACTATTTTACTACTCTCGAGAGGGTTTAAAATATTCATACTTTCACAAATGATTGGTGCTTAGGACGATTTTTTATATTAAAATATAGGTACCTAACATCTTGCTAATTTTTATGATGTTTCTACAATAACAAGGTCTTAGGTTACAGACATAAAAATATAGTAATACCGTATCGGCGCCGCTAGTGCGCTTTACCTTTCCTCAATTAGAGTAATCGATTTGGTAATACAGGGTATAAAAGCGCTGGCATAGTATCACATTCATTAAATAATTGTGTCTAAGCAACCGGCGCGAACGCATAATGAAGTTGCAAATTCTAGCCTCTATTTTGCTGGTTGGCTTGTGTTGCCCTGTGTATGGGCAACAGTGGAGAAGTGGTTGTCAACAAGGCAAGTACCAAATTGATGAAGGTTTAAAATACCTATCTACAATTTGCTTTCATCGAAAATTGTCGTGTTATAATTTGACTAGTAACTTATTTATTTTAAAAGATTTAGCTCGTAGCTTAGCTTCATTTTCTATGGAGTGCTGTTAATACCCCACAATTTAGATTCCTGAAATCACTTACTTTGTATTCTAGTCTGTCCATTGTAGTAAAGTATTAATATAAATATCATCTTTAAATAGTCCAAACCGTATGTTTCGAACCGTGTTCTTTGGAACATCAAACTGCAGGGAAAGCAAATTATGACACAAGGGCGTTAAGCTATTTTGCACCGAATCTGTCAATTTCGTATATTGCCCAATTTTTCAAATATAATTTGTGTTCTAATTAAAAAAAACTATTTTCAGGAAACAAGGGGCATGAAGATAACGATGATGAAACCGATATGTATAAGCCATGCGGCGACAGTAATGACTTACACTGTATTAAAAGCTTCTTCATGAGTCGCGAACGTTGCCTAGCTAAAGGTGTTTACAATAATGATGATGATTACGTATACATGGACCGACATGTAGTTCAGTATCCTTCGTTAAATCTATCTGTTACTCATACTATTATAAAAATACACGGTTTGGGAGATGGGAAGGTGGAGAAATTTTAGTAAGTGCCTACTTTTAATGCTAATACTAAGATTATATCAGTAAGACGCACTTTAATTACTGACATTTGCTAACAAAAATAATACCTATTAGTATCACACATTTTTTATCGTTTAATACTCTTAATTATTATTGGTTTCAAGAACAAAGCCCCACTAAGCTTAGATCATCAATATACTTACGCAAAAAATCTGCTGTACCATTCAATCGCCAAGAATGCATGGAACAGCTGACTTTTCGTTCATGACCATTTTACATGCTAAAGGAGCTCATGAAACCTACTACGAACGATCGGAATTGTCAAAAATGTCAAAAAATAACGATGTATTTTTATTCATTTTCAGTATCAATAAGAAGACCAATAACCTGGTTATGGCGGTGAACTTCAACGCCATTGTGTTGGAAGCGGAAAGGTCGTTTTTGGAATTTCACCGACCGGGAAAAGAACCTGTGGTCACTAGCGATTCTTTTAATGCTACTTATGGTAAATACTTTTTTACTTCCTTCTTTTTAAGAAGTAAGTCCCTTAGATTTTAGAAAATCGTACTGATCTATCAAAGAAGTGTTGCTGTTTTTAGTTGAAATTGTTATATACTGATATCTGCAAAAAAAAAACATTTTCATACATAACCCTTATTCTTACAGTTACATTGCTGACTGCAGTTATGCCGATAAACCCTGGTATCAAATTCTATGGTGCTAAAATTTCAGCGCATTTTCCTAGTGGTGAAGTAGATTTCCACGTTGGACCTAAAGTATATGCAAGCAAAGGTAAGAAAAAAATACTGGATTAAAAATAAAAACATCATCACTTTAAGAGAGGTATTTAACCGTTTCGGTATAAAAGGGGCTGACCGGAGTGGTATCATAAAAAAATAATGTTAATAATATGTATTGCCAGAAAATGGTACAAACGGTCTTATATACGACTTCTGCACTAAGCAAAACTGCTTGTGTCGCAGAAATCCGGTGACAATTAACTTGTAATGTAATGTAAAGTGGACTCCTGTTTCCGCACTTAGACTCCTATTTGGTCCAGTGTACGTGTTGACAATTAACTTTATGCTTAAATTTCTATCGGGTCAGACCTAAATATTTACTAAATAATTTGTTAAGGGAAAAGCAAAGTTAGTTACTTAAGTAGTTACGTGACTTTTTAGAAAACATTATTTGTTAATTGGAAAACAAGACAAATCATGGGATCATGGGACAACACATCATGGCATCCTAGAAGCAGTTTTATGATCGGCAGCACACTTTGACTCCACTGGTGTTGCGGGCTCCATGAGTGGCAATCGCTCACCATCAAGTGATCCATCGACAAGTCTTCTATAATAAAACAGAAGACCCGCTGGTCACAATAACGTTGATTAACTAATATTTTATAAAATTTTCAGATCCAACTGTCGGGCGCACATTCCAAAACTTGCATGCTGGTGGTATACCGGTAGCGCTTCTGGAAACATTCGTATCAGAATCCCGGATGTACTTCTTTGCATATCTGCAGAAATATATCTGCGACTTAAATATTAAGCTCTAAGAATTTTAAGATACACGCTTAATGATTGGCAGCGCACTTGTGACCATTGGTGTTGCCAACCAGATCACGGGTCACCGTATGCCACTTTTCGAATAAATAAAGAAAGCATATTTCACATCTATAATGTACCTACCTTATAGTATATTTTTACGTGTTTAACGTCGTAACGCCCAGACAGCAGACACAATGGAAATTCTTTTATGCCTTCTAAAAGGCTTATGGGCCTTACGACGTTAAGATATTTTTCGAGTTATCTTTTATGGTATTTTAGTAAAGCGTATGCCAACGATAATGCCTAATACATTCGAATTTAATCCTCACTAGTGATATAAATGTGAAAAAACTCTGTTTGTCTTGCTTTGACGCATAAACTACTGAATCGATTTGAATGAAACACAGATAGTTTAAAACTTGAGGAAGAATATCGGCTATTTTATGAATGAAAGTCTATAGTCCTTACCTACCTTATTCTAAATCTTTAAAGCTCAAAAAAGTTGGTTTATGTGTTAAACACTCTCTGTTTACATACAAAATGAAGTCTGGACGACTCAGAATAATGTACCTACGTTTATTTGAACATACATACTATGGTATATCCTATTTAGTAGTGTATATAATATTATTCTATTATTTTTATGTATAGGAATATAATATAATATATTTAGGTACATTATAGAGGTATTATAATTGTAAGCTCTTACTTTGTCCTTTTCCTCTTCACTATGGCACGACCTACCCCTTATGTACTACTTTTAAATGTCCTTTGTCTGACGGTTGTCTGGTAGGTGATGAGACCGGCGAAATTGTACACCATAATGTCTGTAATGCCTAGTTCTTACAACCTGTTTTTGTTCAATAAAGTGTATCTATCTTTCAATGTATCTTTTACTCTATCTATTAAGTTAAGCCACAGAATACAACTAATAATGTTCTCCTTTCAATACTTGTCCATAGTGGGTCAAACTGAACAATGAGATTTCAATGCAGGATAGTTAGGTATAATGTACAAGTGTGTGCGCAGATATAAGTGCACTTTTCACTTCTCTATATCGATGGGACATGACAGTGTCACACCACATATTCATCAGATTCAGGACCAACGTCTGTTCTGAGGCACGGGGTTCAAGATCGCCCACTGTCAGACTTCAGGCTGACTCTGCAAAATTGTTAGCTTAAAAACTCAGATTAAAATGTTGATGCTCAAGCGCAGCCATCGCTTTAAAGTGCGACCCACTATCCACTTCATTGCCGAAGCAGTCAACTTAATGGATTTATTTAACCACCCGAACAAGACCCATTGAAGCGTGATGCAGATGTCAGTACCAATCGCGTCAGGAAGCAATGGGTAGGGGAATGAAGGCCTTTTCCCTGTAGTAGGACAGTTTATAGGATAATACTTTACTTTACTTTTTGCTGGTGATCATAATTTCAAAGCCTAGTTTTTCTTCTTCGAAGCAAATATTATTTCATATACTTCCGTAATTATGTATCCGTATTCAAAATAAGTATTACAAGCTTTTGGCTATAATACTCAAAGATTACAAGAAACTGGCAATAAAAACACAGTAATGATTAGTCTCGCTCTATGCTCTCGCGCAAGTTGATTCAGAGCACTAAATACCCGGTCGCCTCCCTATCTTCGTCGGGCCCAGTCCCGTTGCAGGCACCGGGATTATAGCTCAGCAGAAGCAGCAGGGTGGAAGAAGCCTTCCCACGGTCTAGTGACGCGTGAGGAGTTGAAGGAAGATGATCTTATGGTAGACATGCAGTCGGACCTCTGATCAGGGCTGCCGCAAGCGGGCGTGCAACGCGTGCATCGCACGAGGGCGGCACGTCCAGGGGGGCGGGAAATTGAGCAACTTTTTTTTTATATTAGCTCAGTACATTGGCTCACCTCAGCTTAATGAGTGGCGTAGCGTGGGTGTCGATCGTCCGGGGCGGAAGATGATTTTGCCACCCTGTATCCTAGCCTGATATATAGGTACTTAAACAAGAAGTTTAAAATAACAAAACTTAACTAGGTCACAAGCGGTACGCTTGTGAGCACGGATCGTCAATCAGTAGGTAATTACAAAATGTAAGTTTTTTTTTTATATTAAGGACAATCAAGATAACCCCACTCCGCCTGATGGTAAGCGGTCATGAGATCGAGATCCAAATATGAGATGGACAGGCACAAAAGAACAGACAAAGTGTCCATTGAGTGCTTAATTATGTGGTTGAATCACTCGACCATGCCATCGGATTGCGGGTGTGCTGGAGTAGTACGGGTCTTGTGCATAGCCAAGAGTTAACAGACCACCTGAAACAGTGTTGTCAAAGTTTATTCCCGGGTCTGAATGTATCTCTAGGGGCACACCAAATCAGCAAATCATTATCATTATGGCCTAGCTTTTTTGCTTCATGAGTAGGCGTTGCGAAGACTTCAAACCACTACGTGAAGTAATCTTGTACCTACAATGATGTATTTATTTCCCTCATCTGATTCTGAAAAGGGGCCAGCTACATCTACTGCGATCCTTTCCCATGGATCGTCGACGTTGTACAGCTTGTGTTTGCCCTAACTTCTGATTTGTGGGCCCTGTACTGATGCGCAAGCCGTACATTTCTTGCACCAGTCTTCGACGTCCTCCCGACAGTGTATCCAGTAGAATGTCTTTCGAACCTTGTTTACGCCTATACGACTATTCCCGTTCAACAACTATTCCCGTTAAAAACAGTTCTAAAATATTTCAACTCTTCATGGACTACGGGTTGCTCTGTTTCTGTATCGCAGTTATTAGAGATAGTATAGAATATTTAGCAAGCAGCTTTGTGGAGGGTTATGCTTCACTCTCACGCGCACGGTTCGTGAAAACGGCGCATCCGTTGACGGCTGTTTGCTCGGTGCACTAGCGCCGCCATTTTTTTCAAATGACTCTCGAGAGGGTAAAAATATTCATACTTTCACAAAGGCAGAAAATACTTTTATTAAAATAGTAGTGGCCTGCCCTCACTTCGTTTCGGGAGATTAGTTTTAAACCTAAACAACAGATGGCGCTGTATGTACTTACGAGTACATGCAAAAGTGTTTCGGTTTATTTTAAAAGCCTTTTCGTTTTCTTGGGAAGTTACAGGCTCTTATTTTTTTAAATAGGTAGAGTGAGAGTATTATAAACGTAAGGGTAAACAAATACAATCAAAAAGCTCCGAGCTATCGGGAGATAGCTTAGCAGTTCGTACAGGTACAGTATACAGTACAGTACGTTACACGTTTTATTGTAAGTCAACCATAAAATATAGGTAGATATAATATGCTGTTGTGACATATTTTTAGATAATTTTATGTACGTGATCTTGGAGTTCGAATCCCAGGTCGAGAAATAGTATGTTTCGAATTTTTCGAACTTACTTCGGGTTTGTGATCACCCATCCGCAAGGCAAGCGTAAAAAAACGCATACCTACACAATACTGGTACTGTGACGTCACTATTACGGCGCCATCTGTATAGAGCGTTTTGGCCTTTCCATGTTCCATGTGTGATGTGATTGTTGTACTAATATCTCAGGTAGTTTAATTTTGAACCAATTAGCTTTTTCAACGATGTTTCTACAATACAAAGGTCTTTAGATTACAGACACAAAAATATAGTAAAATACTGTATTGGCATCGCTAGCGCACCTTACCTTTCGCCTTAATTAGAGTAATCAATTTGGTAATACAGGGTATAAAAGCGCTAGCATAGTATCACATTCATTAAATAATTGTGTCTAAGCAACCGGCGCGAACGCATAATGAAGTTGCAAATTCTAACCTCCATTTTGCTGGTTGGCTTGTGTTGCCCTGTGTATGGGAAACAGTGGAGAAGTGGTTGTCAACAAGGTAAGTAATTGGTGAAGGATTAAAATACCTATAATTTGCTTTAAACAAAACTTTTCGTGTTATAATCTGATGAACGAGACAGTATATTTATTTAAAACGTTATTACCGTTAAAGGGACTGAATAAATTAATAACCGGCTTGGTAATAAGTATGACATGGACCTCACAACTTTTTACGGTAGAACAACTGAGTTGCGAGACTTGGTCTTTATGACAAGTATTGTTTTTAATTTTATTTTTAGAAATTATAATTTTAGCATTAGAATTTTACTATCTATGGAGTGCTGTTAATACCGCACAATTTGGATTTCCGAAATCACTTAGTTTGTAAATATATATTAATTAAATATTAATACTTTACTTGAATGGACAGTTTAAAAGCTGTCCATTGAAGTAAAGTATTAATATTTAATATCACCGTTAAATTTTCCGAATCGTTAGTTATTCAATTTCCTAGAAAGTTGATCAACTTTTGAAACATAACCAACTGCAGGTAAAGCAAATTATGACACAACCTAAGGGCGTTAAGCTACTTTGTATCAAATCTGATAAATTTGGTATATTGTCTAATTTTGGAAAATATATATACTATTACAATAAATTTATAATATTTGTGCTTAATTTTGCAGATATTATTTATATACTAACAAAAAAAAAAACAATTTTCAGGAAACAATGGGGTTCATCATGATGATAACGATGATGAAACAGATATGTCTAAGCCATGCGGTGACAGTAATGACTTACACTGTATAAAAAACTTCTTCATGAGTCGCGAACGTTGCCTAGCTAAAGGTGTTTACAATAATGATGATGATTACGTATACATGGACCGACATGTAGTTCAGTATCCTTCGTTAAATCTATCTGTTACTCATACTATTATAAAAATACACGGTTTGGGAGATGGGAAGGTGGAGAAATTTTAGTAAGTGTTATTTTTAATCTTAATTCTAAGATGGCCATAAATACGCACTTTAGAAACGTGACATTTGCTAACAAAAATAATATTAGTATTTTTACTGTACACACTTTTTTATCGTATAATACTCCAATTAGGTCTCATGAACAAAGCCCTAAGCTGAGTGTAGTCTTAGATCATCAATATACGCAAAAAAAACTGCTGTTCTATTCAATCGGCAAGAAGCCGATTACTTTTCGTTTATGACCATTTTACATGCTAAAGAACTCCTGTCATGAAACTTACTATGAACGTTTCGGAATTAAAACGTTAAAAAATAACGATGTATTTTCATTCCTTTACAGTATCAATAAGAAGACCAATAACCTGGTTATGGCGGTGAACTTCAACGCCATTGTGTTGGAAGCGGAAAGGTCGTTTTTGGAATTTCACCGACCGGGAAAAGAACCTGTGGTCACTAGCGATTCTTTTAATGCTACTTATGGTAAATACTTTTTTACTTCCTTCTTTTAAGAAATAAGTCCCTTAATAGTATCAGCCTATATACTGTCCCACTGCAGGGCAAAGGCCTCCATCATAGAAATCAAGTTATCGCTACTATGATAGGATTAGGCTTAATCACCACGCTTGCCTAATGCGGATTGGTGATCACAAACCCGAGCTAATGTTGGATATCGCTACTATGATAGGATTAGGCTTAATCACCACGCTTGCCTAAGCGCGATTGGTGATCACAAACCCGAGCTATGTTGGAAAAATTCGAAACATACTTTTTGCTCGACCGGAATCGAACCCGGGACCCCGAGATCACGGCCCCGGTACTTAAACCACTAGACCAACGGGGCGAAATTGTTATATACTGATATCATACATAACCCCTATTCTTACAGTTACATTGCTGACTGCAGTTATGCCGATAAACCCTGGGATCAAATTCTATGGTGCTAAAATTTCAGCGCATTTTCCTAGTGGTGAAGTAGATTTCCACGTTGGACCTAAAGTATATGCAAGCAAAGGTAAGAAAAAAAATTTACTGGATTAAAAATAAAGATAATTATTTATGAGAAATATCTATCTAACCGTTCTTTATACAGGTACAGTATAAAGTATGATCTGTAGTCTGTATGCCCGTGGCTTATCAATTTACATTTTATTTACAGTTCTCTATTTATTTGTGTATTTATTTTAGGAAGACTAACAACTAAATTACTAACTAAAATGTAAAATGTAGTTAGACCATAGTATCTATCTAGTAAGGGAATATAGTTATATATAATATATGTAGTTATATATAATATAGTAGTTATATATATGAGGGAATATAGGTATATGTTCTAATTACAAACTTCTGTTTTTTGTAAAATTTTCAGATCCAACTGTCGGGCGCACATTCCAAAACTTGCATGCTGGTGGTATACCGGTAGCGCTTCTGGAAACATTCGTATCTGAAGCGCGGATGTACTTCTTTGCATATCTGCAGAAATATATCTGCGACTTAAACATTAAGCTTTAAGAATTTTAAGATTTACGCTTAAAGATTGGCAGCACACTTGTGACTCCACTGGTGTTGCCAACAAGATCACGGACACAATTATTTGATAAGTGGCATACAGCCACTTATCAAATAAAAAGAAAGCACATTTCATATCATGCACATAATGTACCTTATAATTATATTTTTACGTGTTTAAAATATTCTTCGAGTTTTCTTGTATGGTATTTTAATTAAGTGTATGCCAACGATAATTAAGGATATAATGTACAATCGAAACCACATCTCATACATTCGAATTTAATCCTCACTAGTAATATAAATGCGAAATTAACTCTGTTTGTCCCGCTTTGACGCATAAAGTGTTGAATCGGATTTGAATGAAATTGATTACACAGATAGTTAAAAGACTGAGGAAGAATATCGGCTACTTTATGAACAATTTTATGTACCTGCTGTGGAATCCTAGCAGCCTGGCTAATCTTAATTAAGCCCAAGAAAAGTTGGTCTATATGTTAAACACTCTGTTTACATGAAAAACGAAATCTGGACGTCTCAAAATAATATACCTACGCTTATTTGAGCGTACCCACTATGGTATATCATATTTTGTAGTGTAATTATTTATTATTCTGTTCTTTATGTAATTATAACATAATATATTAAGGTACATTAAATTATTGTAAGATCTTACTTTGTCCTTTTTCTTTTCTCTATGGCACGACCTAACCCTTTACTCCTTTAAGATGTCCATTGTCTGACGGTTGTCTGGTAGGTGATGAGACCGGCAAAATTGTATACCATAATGTCTGTAATGCCTATTCTTACGACCTGTTTTTGTTCAATAAAGTGTATATCTTCTATAATTATAATATCTTTTATTCTATCTATTAATGTTAAGCCACAGAATACAACTTATAATGTTCTCCTTTCAATACTAGTCCATTAGTGGGTCTAACAAAATAATGAGCCCTCAATGCAGGACAGCTATAATGTACAAGTGTGTGCGCAGATATAAGTGCACTTTTTATTTTCTCATCCTCATAACAGTTTGTCCTGAGGCACGGGATTTAAGACTGCCCTCTGTCAGACCTCAAGCTGACTCTGCGAAGTTGTTTGCTTAAAAACTCAGATTAAAATGTTGATGCTCAAGCGCAGCCATCGCTTTAAAGTGCGAGCCACTATCCACTTCATCGCCGATACAGTCAACATAATGGATTTATAACCACCCGAACAAGAACCATTCAAGCGTGATGCAGGGTCAGTATCAATCGCGTCAGGAAGCAAATAGGTAGGGGCAGTTACTTAATTGATGTTTTTGATGATTTGATTGATGATTGATGATGACGTGATGATGATGTGAAGCGTGGTACTGACCCCACAAATTGCTTCAGGAAGCAATAGGTAGAGGCTGTGGTACACTTACCTACTTAAAAGTAAGATAATAGGTACTTGCATTTTATAGAAGTTACTGTCCTGTGTTCGATTTCCGGGTCGAACAATAAGTTTGTTTAAAATTTTTCGCTTTCTAACATAGCTCGATTAAGCCTTATCCCATCATAGTAGCGATGGCTTGATTTCTTTGATGGAGGCCTTTTCTTTATAGTGGATCGGACATTTTATAGGATAATACTTTAACTTAATTTTTTTTTGGTGATTAGAATTTCAAAGCATATTCATTTTCCTTCGGACTAAATATTAATAAACTTCCGGAGTAATTTAACAAAACTTAATCGTATTGAAAATAAGTATTACAAGCGACGTGTAATAAAACACAGAGATTTATTAGTCTTGCCCTATGCTATCGCGCAAGTTGGTTCAGAGTACTAAAATACCCGGTCGCCTCCCTATCCTCGTCGGGCTCAGTCCCGCTGCAGCCCTGGGATTATAGCTCAGCAGCAGCAGCAGCAGGGTGGAAGGATCCTTCCCAGGGTCTAGTGACGCGTGAGGAGTTGAAGGATGGTCTCCTCATCGTCTTTTCAGGATGATTAACGTAGCGTTAATTTCCGTATATAATAATATGAATCAACGTGCAGGTTTCTTCCCCATGTTTTCCTTATTTGCGGAGCTAATGGTAGAAATATGTACAAAGATTTTTAAAATCCATAGATGCATGCTCAAATTCGAACCACGGCACCCCGTATGGAAGGCGTGTTTTTATCCACTGAGCTGCTATCGCAACCTATGTAACTGACGAAAAATAATTACATCTAATTATAAGCAGTAAAAATACAGATTGTATCTTTATTGATAGATTACAATCTCGCGATATAATATAAGTTCCGACTCAACCAACGAAACGACTGGAATCAAGCTTTTTCTTTATACTTTTCTTTCTATGCGGTGAAATATTCGTACACTTTTAAATTCGTTTATATTGACGGAGATATTAGTGATTGGTATAAAAAATATAGTCATACAGACGAATTGAGAACCTTCTCATATTTTAAGGCTGGTTAAAATAATTACACTAAATTACTGTTTAATACAGATTGTATCTTAATTGATCGATAGATTACAATCTCGCGATATAAATTCTGACCTAGGCACCGGGATAACCTGAATTAAGAGTTTTTTTTTATTCCGTCCTAGAGAAATATAGTTACGAAATATTTATAGAAACACATTGGTCCTGTGCCACCCGCATCCAATGAAACAAGGTAATGCTTTGATACAAAAATAAGGAATCTTCATTATCAACTTGGGTCTCAGGCCATCCATGGGACTTGTTTTGCAGGTAGAAATTTCCATTGTTGGAACCAAAAACCAACTGTGTTTTCTATTGCAACACGATCGTCATATTTACACATCATTTACTCATCGAGTCGTTTCCACAGCACTAGTGCCACGGCAGACCTCGTAAATAATGCGATATTTTAAGTTTTCCATTTTCTATTATAAATATTCAAACTCTTCATAGACTACGGGTTGCTCTGTTTCTGTATCGCAGTTGTTAGAGATACATTAGCAAGCAGCTTTGTGGAGGGTTATGCTTCACTCTCACGCGCACGGTTCGTGAAAACGGCGCATCCGTTGAAGGCTGTTTGTTCGGTGGACTAGCGCTGCCATATTTTTTTAACTACGAAGAATTAAAGGCATTTCTATTTAAAAAGTCAAATCAATAACGCGGTATTTTTTTTCAATTACTAAATTTATCACCGTTAATAAGTAATCACAACAACCTATGGACATGTGCAAAATTGCCGAACTTATTTAGATAAAGGAATACCTTTGGCCTTGAGGATATTATCTAAGTTGTAGCCACAGAAAATACTGTTGCAGCCAATTCATTTGATAAAACGAGGTACTTAGGTGGAAGAAAGTTCCGTGAGAAACGCACACTACTAGACTACCACCATCCATCGTGATGATGAGGATGAATGACATTCGCTTACGTATGATTCGTTGTAAGAATTGAACCGCAAGAAGTAGACTGAACAGTATCCAGGGCATTTCCCGGAAAAAATCCGAACTATTTACATCAATAGAGTATTTAACTACTCTCTAGAGGATAAGAAATATTTATACTTTCACAAAAGATTTATACATAAGGATCAATAGCAGAAAACAGTTAAAATATAACAAACTTACTGGTTTTATACACATTCAAAAGTTCATGGGCAAATCCGTTTTAAAAGGTATGAAAATCCCGCACAATTAGTACCCATTATATTAAAGAGTTTACAGAAACGATACAGTTAGGATGCGTTTCCATAGAAGCGGAGCTGAGTGAAGACTTATGAAAATTGACCAATGACAGTGCTCATCAGAGATGAGGAGTGTATTTTAAGCAACGTGCTTGATAAATTTTTACAAGTCGCCGCTCAACTCCAAGCAGCTACGTTTCTGTGGCACCCTAAATATAGCTACCTAACAAAATTCAAAAGAAATGCATGCATACACAAAACTGGTAGTGTGACGTCACAAGGACGTCGCCATTTGTATAGAGCGTTTTGGGCTTTCCATGTTCCTTGTGATTTCAAAGTTCTGCTTCTATCTCAGGTATTTGCTTTTTCAACGATGTTTCTACAATAGAAAGCTCACAATACTTAGTAAAATACCGTATTGAAGTCGCTAGTGCGCCTTACCCTTCGCCTCGATTAGAGTTATCGATTTGGCAATACACGGTATAAAAGAGCTGGCATAGTATCACATGCATTAAATAGATAATTATTTCTAAGCAACCGGCGCGAACGCATCATGAAGTTGCAAATTCTAATCTCTATTTTGCTGGTTGGCTTGTGTTGCCCTGTGCATGGGCAACAGTGTAAACAAGGCAAGTAATTTGTGAAGGTTTAAAATACCTATATTTGCTTTAAACAAAACTTTACGTGTTATAATTTTTGACTCGTAATTTATTTATCCTAAAGTCTTACCTCGTAGCTTAGCTTCATTATCTATGGAGTGCTGTTAATACCACACAATATGGATTCCTGAAATCACTTACTTTGTATTCCAGTCTATACATTGCATTAAAGTATAAATATTAATAAGTATCACCGTTTAGTCCGAATCGTAAGTTAATCAATTTGAAATGCTCGGGAACCTAAAGTGATAAAAATTATACTATATACAGACAGACAGATAGACAAAAATAGCGTTCGCTAATGACCCCCTGATAGTTATTTTGACAATATATTTAATGTACAGAATTGACCTCTCTACAGATTTGTTATAAGTTTAGATAAGTTGTTTATAAATATTTATTCCTAATTTAGCACATTTTATTCATATACTAAAGAAAAAACTAATTTTCAGGAACCAAGAGGTGTTCAATATGAAGAAAACGATGATGAAATAGATATGTATAAGCCATGCGGCGACAATATTGACTTAGACTGTTTAAGAAACTTCTTCAGGAGTCGCGAACACTGCCAAGCTAAAGGCGTTTACAGCAATGATGATAATTACATATACATGGAAAATCATAGAATTAAATTTCCTTCGTTAAATGTATCTCTTATTCATACTGTTGCAAAAATATACGGTTTAGAAAATGGGAAGGTGGAAACATTTTAGTAAGTACTATTTTTGATCCTAATAGTTACGCACTACTTTATACATAGCTACATAAAAAAAAAATGATGGTATTTTACTAAACACACTTTCTCGTCTTTTAAGAGTCAAGAACAAAGCCCCTACTTCGCTTATCACCAATATACACAAAAAAAACTGCTCCATTCAAAATAGAATATTCAATCGTCAGAACAGCTGTTTGTTTTTTGTTTATGATGATTTTACATGCTAAAGAAGTTCATGAAACCTACTAGTGAGGATTTCGGGATTAAAACGTATAAAAAACAACGGTGTGTTTTCATTCATTTTCAGTATCAATAAGAGGACCAATAACCTGGTTATGGCGGTGAACTTCAACAATATTGTTTTAGAAGCGGAAAAGTCGTATTTGGAATTTAACCGACCGGGAAAAGAACCTGTGGTCACTAGCGATTCTTTTAGAGCTACCTATGGTAAATATTTTTCTTGTGGACTTCCTTCTGCTCAAATTCAAATTTATTCGAGCAGTAACTAGAATAAGAAAGACAAATCATGAGTTAATTTTAGACTACGTATATAACAGTAACGCTAAGTCTCACTGATTACTCAGGGAGGGCCCTCAAATTTTAAGACTTATGTCTTAAGTCCTGACTAGACAACTTACTCGATACGCATTAGCGGTGTGATTAACGATTGGATCATTGTGTTGGTCCTAATCAATGGTCAAAGTTAACTTTAGTTATAAATTGACCAAAAGGATCAAAAATTAGTTACCTAACTTACTGAACACGTTTTGAATGAATATTGAATATTCATGGGCGCAGCAAGTACAACTAGTACTGCCTGTACAGGCTTGTTTTAAATAAGAGTAAACCGAAATGTACGGAAGAAAAAAACTTACAGAAATGTACAATTATCGAACATTGTCTAAAAGCGACTTTAATGAAAAAACAAAAATATCAAATATCTCCTACCTAGGCTTCATAATTGTCTTAGCATAGATATAGTTCTTGGGCAACAAAGATTTACTGCTATTTATTTGCTATAACGAACTACGTAAGGAATATGTCGTCAGAATTGTCAGAAAATATCCCCGATTATTTAAAAACAAAATAGTTTCTATCAAAGAAGTGTTGCTGTTTTCAGAATTCTTTTCAGTACCTACCTACCTTCAAAAAAAACATTTTCATACTTAAACCCTTATTCTTGCAGCCGTATTGCTGACTGGAGTTATACCGATGCGTTCTGGGATAAAATTAGTTGATACTAAAGTTTCAGCGTATGTTCCTAGAGGTGAAGTAGATTTCCACCTTGGACCTAAAGCGTATGAAAGCAAAGGTAAGAAAAAATATTGACTACTTAGATTAAAATTAAAAACGTCATCACTTTAAGAGAGGGATCTAACCGTTTCGATACAAATGGGGCTGGCTTGACCGGAGTGGTATCATGGGATCCTAGAAGCAGTTTTAAGATCGGCAGCGCACTTAGACTCCACTGGTGTTGCGGGCTCCATTGGTCCATCGACAAGTCTGCTATTTAATGTACATATAATAGTGAAGACCCGCTGGTGGTTTAATTTTCACAAAAACGTCGATAAGCTCATTAAAAGCACAACAGTCTTGTTGTCTAGCTTAAATGCGACTCTGTAAATTAATTCATAATAAACAGTCACTGAGGATTGAACCGTTGTACTGTGTGTAAAGTATGACCTGTAGTCTGTCCTGTAGTATGCCGTGGCTTATCAATTAACCCTTTTATTTACAGTTATCTATCTGGTAAGGGAATATAGTTATGTACCTAGTACAAGCTACTATATTTTGTAAAATTTTCAGATCCAATTGTGGCGCGGACATTTAAACACCTACATGCTGGTGGTATACCGGTAGCTCTTCAAGAAACATTCCTGACAGAAGGGCCAATTTTCTTATTTGGATTTCTGCAGAAATATATTTGCGACGTAAGTATTAAGTTGTGAAGATTCGTAACGCCCAGACAGCAGACACAATGGAAAATCAATTGTTTTATGCCTTTTAAAAGGCTTATGGGCCTTACGACGTTAAAGGTTGACAGCGCATTTGTGACTCCACTGGTGTTGCCAACAGGATCACGGATCACCGTTTATTAAATAAAAAAGAAATCATATTTCATATCTAATGTACATACCTTATATATTTTTACGTGTTTAAAATATTCTTCAAATATATGAAAAACTAAGTCTGCACGTCTCATAATAATGTACGGTCTACGTTTATTTAAACTATATCATATTTAGTAGTTTTAATTTAGTAATTATTATTATTCTATTCTCTTTAAGTACATATAGGATTATGATATATTATATAAAGGTATTTTTAGCTCTTACTTTGCACGACCTACCCCTTTACTAGAGGTACTTTTAGCTGTCCTTTGTCTGACGGTTGTCTGGTGGTGATGAGACCGGCGAAATTGTTCATCATAATGTCTGTAATGCCTAGTTCTTAGGACCTGTTTTTGTTCAATAAAGTGTATTTATCTTTCTATATATCTTTTAATCTATGTATGAATGTTAAGCCACAGAATACAACTTATACAGTTATACCTAATGTTTCCCTTTCGATGCTTGTCTGTAGTAAATATAATATTTAAGTTAAACTGTATGGTACCTATTTATTATATGGGTCAATAAAATGTTTGTAAAATGTGTCCTGTTGCTTGAAATAAATGAATTATTATTATTATCTCTGTTCCTTCTGGAAGACGTGCGTGGGGATCCAGATTCAACACGTAGAGGCCCCTTTGAGACACATTAATGAAAGTGGGGATGTGTATACCTAGCGCGTACTGCCTCTGCTTGTGATGTTAAAGAGATACAACCAAAGACAGCACCAGCTAAGTGCAAGGACTATCGCAGATAAGATGGGAACTGACTATAGAGGGGATATTCGCTGGAATAGTTTTAGTGGACCGAGTGATTTCAAAGTTGTACTAATATCTCAGGTGATTTAATTTTGAACTAATTGCTTTGTCAACGGTGTTTCTAAAATAGAAAGGTCTCTAGACTACATTATATAAAAAATATACTCAGTAAAACCGTATTGAAGTCGCTAGTGTGCCTTACCATTGCTTAAGGCCGAAATTTGTTTAATTAAAATATGTATAGGTAATATCTTGTTAATTTTATACACATTGAAAAGTTCATGATGTTTCTACAATAGCAAGGTCATTAGGTTACAGACATAAAAATATAGTAATATACCGTATCGGCATCGCTAGTGCGCCTTACCCCTCGCCTTAATTAGAGTAAGCGATTTGGTAATACAGGGTATAAAAGCGCTGGCATAGTATCACATTCATTAAATAATTGTTTCTAAGCAACCGGCGCGAACGCATAATGAAGTTGCAAATTCTAACCTCCATTTTGCTGGTTGGCTTGTGTTGCCCTGTGTATGGGCAACAGTGGAGGAGTGGTTGTCAACAAGGCAAGTAATTGGTGAAGTTTTTAAATACCTATGATTTGCTTTAACATCGTTAGACCAAGGCATACAACAATTGATTTTCCAGTACGTCTGCTGTCTGGGCCTTATGACGTTAAACATATTTTACATGTTATAATTTTGGACTCGTAATTTATTTATTCTAAAAGGCTTACCTCGTAGCATAGCTTAATAATTGTTAATGGCCGCACAACTTGGGGTCCTAAAATCGCTTACTTTGTATTCTGGTCTGTCCATCGTTAAGTACTTATTAAAATAAATATGATCGATAAGTAAATAGTCCAAATCGTAAGTTAATCAATTTTTTAGGAAGTTGATCAACTTTTGGAACATAACAAATTGCAGGAAAGCTAATTTGTACCGAATCTGCCAATGTAGTATATTGCCTAATTTTGAAAATAAAATTTATATACTTAATAAAAAAATAACAATTTTCAGGAAACAATGGTGGTGAATACGATGATAACGATGACGAAAAATATATGTATAAGCCATGCGGCGACAGTAATGATTTACACTGTATAAAGAATTTCTTCATGAGTCGCGAACACTGCCTATCTAGAGGTGTTCACAATAATGATGATGAATACATACACATGGATAAACATGCAGTTCGGTTTCCTACGTTAAATCTATCTATTACTCATACTGTTGCAAAAATATCCGGTTTGGGAAATGGGAAGGTAGAGAAATTTTAGTAAGTGCTATTTTTAATCCTAATACCAACATTAACATTGTTACGCACTTTAAACATTTTGAAATTTTCTGACAAAAATAAATTTGGTATGATAACTATACCTACACACTGTCTTTTAAATCTGCTGTTTCATTCAAAATAGAATATTCAATCGCCAGTAATGTATGGAACAGCTTATTATTTTTCGTTTATGATGATTTTACAAGCTAAAGGAGCATCATACATACTATGAGGATTTCGGGATTAAAACGATAAAAATAACGATGTTTTTTCATTCATTTTCAGTATCAATAAGAGGACCAATAACCTGGTTATGGCGGTGAACTTCGACGCCATTGTGTTGGAAGCGGAAAAGTCGTATTTGGAATTTCACCGACCGGGAAAAGAACCTGTGGTCACTAGCGATTCTTTTAGTGCTACTTATGGTAAATATTTTTACTTGTAGACTTTGTTCTGCTTAGAAGTAAGATCCTCAGATTTTAAATTTATTCGAGCAGTAACTAGAATGTGAAAGACAAATCATAAGTTATATTTAGACTAAGTATACAGGGCCATGCCACATGGAGAGAAAGTACCTTTAAAATAATTATTATAGAAAGGAAGTAGGATATTGTAGTAGGAACTTTTTACTGAAAGAAGATATTATTTAAATTTTTTAAACAATCTAAGCTGCATTCATAGATTTTTATATAATTACACGGTTGAAACGAAAAAGCTAACCCGCTACCGAGAAAAAAAAATTACCCTGTAGCTTTATCACACTTACCGAAAGATTATTTTTTGCTAAATAACATACTATCAGAAATAAAAGGAAGACATTATCTACCATACTTCCAACCCTATTGTTTTTCATTGCAGCCGCATTGCTGACTGCAGTTATACCGATGCACTCTGGGATAGCTTACAAAGATGCTACAGTCACAGCGTATGTTCCTAGTGGTAAATTAGATTTTTACCTTGGACCCAAAGTATATGAAAGCAATGGTAAGAGAAATAAAAAAATATATAGGTATTACGTAAGTTAAATTAATAAGTTAGGTTTTCTTTTGTAAAATGGTAAAGAGAAACAATAAAGGAACCACAAACATTAATATCAAAAATAAAAGCATCATCATCCGTCATGGGTAATATGGATGTGCAACCGTATCTGTAAAAACTAAATTGAAATCGTTTCATTCGTTCGAGAGCTATGATGCCAAAGACACACAGACGGACAGATAGACAGACAGACACCTGAAACTTAAACACCCCTCTTTTTGCGTCGGAGGTTAATAAAAGGGGCTGGCTTGACCTGAGTGTTATCACGGAATACTAGAAACAGTTTAAGGTCGGCTGCACACTTTGACTCCACTGGTGTTGCGGGCTTCATGGGTGGCAATCGCTCACTGCTGGCGGTTTAAAATTTCACAATAATGTCGATAAACTAATTAAAGCACAATAAAATAACTCAACAGGCTTTTGCGTCTCTGTAAAATAAATAGGTCACTAAGGTTTGTAACTTTGTACCGTGTCCGGGCATACTTTATACATCAGTATAAAGTTCTGTTCTGTAGTATGCCCGTGGCTTATCAATTGTATGCCTTTTATTTACAATTCTCTATCTAGTAAGGGCATATAGTTATATAATCTACTTACCTAGTAAAATCAACCGTGTTTTCAACAATTTTCAGATCCAACTGTGGCGCGGACATTAGAAAACTTAAATGCTGAAGGTTTACCGGTTGCTGTTCAAGAAACATTCCTGACAAAAGCGCCGATTTTCTTCTTTGCATATCTGCAGAAATATATCTGCGACTTAAATATTTCTCTCAACTCGCTTTAGTTATAAATATTCACTCTTTAAGATTGGCAGTGCACTTGTCACTTCACTGGTGTTGCCAACAGGATCACGTATGCCACCTTTCAAATAAAAAAAGACATTTGATATTTTATAATGTATCTTATATGAGGTATTTACGTGTTTAAAATATTTTTCGAGTGTTCTTGTAAGTATGGTGTCTTAATTGCTGTGAGTGGTTTATAAACTTTTGAAAGGAAACTGAAAAAAAATATTGTGGCTCTGAGATGCAATCAAAATAATTAATAAATGAAAGCTTAAAGCTACCCGCTCACAGCAAATGAACTAAAGATGAGGAAAACATTGTAATAAAAATGTTGGCGATTAAAAAGAGTAACTGGCGAGTTTCTTGCCGGATCTTCTCGTCAGAATCAACTTTCCGATTCCGGTGGTAGAATCGCATTATATCTATTTAATTTATGTATATCTTATGTATCAAGATATATATTTAATTACATTTAAATTATACATTATCTAAAAATAAATAAGTAATTAAATATTTTTTAATGTATGACGATTTGTAAGTGCTGTGTACAAGCCTTTGCAAATAAAGAATGGATGCATCCTGCATGGAGTGACTGCTGTTTTCCCGTTATAATAATAAGTTCCAATGATAGATAAATTAAGAGTAATGTAGCATTCATACAACATCTCATAAACTGAAAACCAGCGCTGCAGTGGCTTCAATGAAGCAGCTGCAGCATATGCTGATTTTGGACCTTATTGACCACCTATCTGTTTATATTATATGTAAGCACGTAATGTTTCTTTCTGTTCTCGTATATACCTACTTCTTATTATGTATTCTGTGTCTTACTACTGTTGTGTTGTATCTCTTCTTGTGTGGTCAATAAATGTTTTACTTACTTACATTCGAATTCAATCCTCACTAGTTAAATAAATGCGAAAGCACAGAGGATAATAACTCTGTGGCGAAAGTACCTAGTTATCTCTGTTTGTCTCCCTTTGACCTATAAACTACCTACTTAGTCGATTTGAATTAAGTTTTGTGCACAGATAGTATCAAGCCTATAGGCTACTTTTTTGGACTAAAGTTTGGAGTACCTGATGTGGAATACTAGCAGCCTGTCTATAAATTATAACAATAATTAATAACAATTAATAAATGAACAAGTTAAAAGTTATAACAATAGCGTTCAAGACATGTTGGTTAATATGTAAGCATTCTCATCCATACTAATATTATAAATGCGAAAGTAACTCTGTCTGTCTGTCTGTCTGTTACTCTTTCACGCCAAAACTACTCAACGGATTTAAATGAAATTTGGTATACAGATAATCTAGACCCTGAGAAAGAACATAGGCTACTTTTTATTGCGAAAAGGGGTTTGTAAGGGGTTAAAGGGGGGTAAAAAGTTACTTTTTCCACGCGGACGAAGTCGCGGGCGGCCGCTAGTTTTATATAAAAACTGAAGCCTGAACGTCTCAGAATCAATGTACCTACCTACGTTTATTTGAACGTACCCACAGTGGTGTAGCTCGTATTCTTTTTAAATATAGAAATATAACTCAATATATATTTCTTTTATTTAGAAAAAGGTGTACTTATTAAATTGTTAGCTCTTACTTTTCCTTTTCCTCTTCACTATGGCACGACCTACCCCTTTACTACTTTTAAATATCCTTTGTCTGACGGTTGTCTGGTAGGTGATGAAACCGGCGAAATTGCAAATCTATATAGTAAATCTTTTTATCTATCTTTTTATGTAATCCACTGAATTCAATTTAAATAATGCTGTTATCGATGCTTGGCTAAAGCGGTCAAACTAAACGATGAGCCCTCGTTGTAAGATAATTATCATGTACAAGTGTGTGTGCAGACAAAAGTGCACTTTCTATTCCCTCATCCTCATAAATATATGTAGGACATGGCAGTGTCACACCACCTAAGAAGGATCAGATGCAAGGGTCAACAGCTCAACGTGCTTTCTGAGACACGGGGCTCAAGACCGTCCACTTCCTGGCTTCATGCTGACTCTGCAAATGCTGCTAACTCATGTAGAGATTTGACACTTGAGGGTGTGCTTATCTCGTAGGTATCCCGAAAGAAAAGATATTGAGAAAGTTTACCCAAGGAGGGTAAAAAAAGCCTAACTTAATATTCACATAAGTAAGTGATTCCTGGGTCCAATCTGCTTCAAAATTTTGCATAACATTATTGAATAGAATTGATGGAAGATGTATTTCATATTTTATTGAAATTCGCCCCCAAACAGAAGAGTAATATATTTTGGAGGCGAATCGATTTATTACTCCAAAGTGATTTTGATTTAGAATAACATATTATATACCTTTTCACACTTATTTTGATACACTTTGTCATATAATATATCATGATTGACAAAGTGTGTCAATTAAAGTGTGAAAATGTAACTGTATGTACCTCCTTAAAATGTTGGACGAATTGTAGAATACAACCACATAATATACTATTGTATATGTACAGTGTGAAAAATACATTGAACCCTGGAGGGAGCGTGGGAGGACCTTAAAAGCTAAGCTGACATTTCACTGAACCCATTTAGGGATTTGTTCAATTCACTAGATTTGTTTAGGGATATGATAAAATTGCGTTCTTATTTTAACATCTTCCGTGATTTGATCAAATCCTTTAGGGAATTGATCAAATCCTTGGTTTTATCATATCCCTGTGACATACACACGTGACGAAAGCTCTAACAAAAAAAAATATTGATTGCATTTTTGGCATCAGTATCGATCGCTAATCACCCCCTGATATATATATTGAAGATATATATTTCATGTACAGAATTGACCTCTCAACAGATTTATTATAAGGGGAATTCCATGCCAAGCGGATAGGTATAAAATAGTGTGGCTTTAGATTTCAATAATAATTAGGTATACCTTTAGAGGTATAACTTAATCCTCAACCAAGACAATCAATACTTTTACTCTGTGATATAATAAATATTAGTCACTGTATATACATTTAACTATAGAATTTTTAACGAAAAGTTATACGGAGCTGGAGCAGGTCGAGAAAAACTAAGTTTCGAGTTTTTCGAACATAGCTCGGGTTTGTGATCACCAATCCGCAATAGGCTAGCGTGATGATTAAGCCTAATCGAATTATAGTAGCGATGACTTGATTTCTATAATGAAGGCCTTTGCCCTGCAGTGGGACAGAATAAATGACTTACTTTATGCTTTACTATTGTGACTATATGGTCAAACTATTCTAAAATATTCAAACTCTTCATGGACTACGGGTTGCTCTGTTTCTGTATCGCAGTTGTTAGAGATACATTAGCAAGCAGCTTTGTGGAGGGTTATGCTTCACTCTCACGCGCACGGTTCGTGAAAACGGCGCATCCGTTGAAGGCTGTTTGCTCGGTGCACTAGCGCCGCGATATTTTTTTTTATTAACTACGATGAATTAAAGACACTTTAATAGAAAATCTTTCCTATAGGTGACCTACTCTTGACTAAGAATGTAGGTAACCTAGTGTTGATTTTTTCATTTTCTAAATTTATCACAATAAATAAGAAATAGGAACAATATTTTTTGCCACCAAAATTTATATTTGTCACCAAGTTGTATCACGTATAAATAGATGTATCATCATTAAGAAATCTTTTCGTTATCAAATAAATAAACAGTGTTCCCAAATACAAATTACCAAAAAAATAAAAGATGCATCACCAACAAAGTTGTAGTGCATTACAAGAATGTAAACTTCGTTCTCAGAATAAATGTAGTTTTACTAAAATAATAAGTAGCTTTGTGCCCAATGGTAGATTTTTCACCAAATAAGTCGATTTATCGATCCCTAAATGCAACTCCTTTTATTTGCTACTTTGTAACCAATACAGTAGTTATAAATTATTTCGTCCTGTTATTGAAATAATAGGAAAGATAACTTAGACCACTTCTCTGTGCATTGGCTAACCATCGCTACGAATAGAGTCCAATGGAGACTTTTAGGGGAGGCCTTTGCCCATTAGTAGGACAATGTAGGCTAAATAAATAAAATATTGAAAAAATATGTATATGAATTAATGAAAAAAATATATTGTAAAAGTATCATTGAACAACCTGCACAATCTGGACAAATTAATGTAATAAAAGGGTTTGCAGATACGGAACAGTTAATTTAGCTACCTAACAAAATTCAACAGAAATGCATACCTACACAATATTGGTTGTAGTACCCCTCCATATTTGTTTTGAGCGTTTTGGGCTTTCCATCCATGTTCCATGTGATTTCAAAGTTGTGATCTTAGGTGGTGTAATTTGAAACCATTTTTTTTTCAACAATGTTTCTACAATAGAAAGGTCAAAATATAGGTAAAAATAGCGTACTTGAAGTCGCTAGTGCGCCTTACCCCTCGCCTTAATTAGAGTAATCGATTTGGTAATACAGGGTATAAAAGCGCTGGCATAGTATCACATTTATTAAATAATTGTTTCCAAGCAACCGGCGCGAACGCATAATGAAGTTGCAAGTTCTAACCTCCATTTTGCTGGTTGGCTTGTGTTGCCCTGTGTATGGGCATCAGTGGAGAAGTGGTTGTCAACAAGGCAAGTAATTGGTGAAGGTTTCAAATACCTATAATTTGCTTTAAACAAAACTTTACGTGTTATATTTTTGAACTCGTAATTTATTTATTCTAATGGTTTACCCCGTAGCTTAGCTTCATTATCTATAGAGTGCTTTTTATACCGCTCTTAATTTTCCGTCCATTGTAGTAAAGTATTAATATAAATATCATGGTTAAATAGTCCATACCGTAAGTTGATTAATTTCCTAGGAAGTTGATCAACTTTTGGAACTATAGCAAACTGCAGGTCAAACAAATTATGAGCATTAAACTACTTTGTACCGAATCTGTCAATTTCATATAGGTATTGCCTAATTTTGCAAATGTAATTTATTGACTGAATAAAAAAATGTATTTTCAGGAAACAATGGGTATGACCATAACGATGATGAAGGAGATATGGATAAGCCATGCGGCGACAGTATTGACTTACACTGTGTAAAGAACTTCTTCAATAGTCGCGAACACTGCCTATCTAGGGGTATTTACAATAATGATAATCGCTACGTGCACTTGGGTAATCATGTAGTTCAGTTCCCTGCGCTGAATCTATCTGTTACTTTTACTTCTGCAAAATTGTCCGGTTTGGGAAATGGGAAGGTGGAGAAATTATAGTAAGTGTAATATTTAATCCTAATACTAACATAATTATTGTTACGCACTTTAAACACTTAGACATTTCCTTACAAAAATAATATTGATTTGTTTACTATACACACTTTCTATCATTTAATACTCATGAACAAAGCCCTTTGTACTATTAAGTATTCTTTGGTATACTTAACCTATGTACTTAGCTTAAACGATCATCAATACAAGCAAAAAAAAAACTGCTGTTCCATTATAAATAGCATATTCAATCGCCAAGAACAGTTGATTAATTCTCGTTCATGATGATTTCACATGCTAAAAGAGTGCTCATTATTGATACCTACTATGAGGATTTCGGGATTAAAACGATAACAAATAACGGTATGTTTTCACTCATTTTCAGTATCAATAAGAAGACCAATAACCTGGTTATGGCGGTGAACTTCAACCATATTGCATTGGAAGCGCAAAAGTCGTTTTTGGAATTCCACCGGCCGGGAAAAGAACCTGTGGTCACTAGCGATTCTTTTAGAGCTACTTATGGTAAATATTTTTTCTTGCGGACTTCGTTCTACTTATTAGAGTTCTACTTATTACCTCTTTATTTGAGCGGGAGCCAGTTACTAGAATATGAAAGACAACAATTTTAAGACTTATTTTATTAGTGGTGTATCAAACGATTGGATCATTGCATTGGTTCTAATCAATGTTCAAAGTTAACTTTAGGCAAATTAACCAAAAGATAAAGGACTTGTCCCCTTAGCTTACTGAACACGTTTTGAAAGAATATTGAATATGACATGTATTCATGGGCGCAAGTGCTAGTTCCAGGCTTTTTTTATGACAAAAACCTAAAGAAATTTACGAGAGATTGTCTAGTTTTACCTTAACCGGGACCAAAAAGAGACTTTTATGAAAAAATAAAGACATTGAAGATCCTATCTAGGCTATCTAAATTGTTACATGGCAACAAAGACGTATTGCTATTTATTAGCTATAAAAGACTACGTAAGAAATATAGGCTTTCAGAAAAGTTTAGTATTCTTTTCAGTATCTTCCAAAAATACATTTTCATACTTAAACCCCTATTCTTGCAGCCGCATTGCTGACTGCAGTTATACCGATACAATCTGGGATGAAATTAGTTGATGCTAAAGTTACAGCGTATGTTCCTAGTGGTGAAGTAGATTTCCACCTCGGACCTAAAGCATATGAAAGCAAAGGTAAGAGATAAAGTTAACCAGGTTAAATAAAAACGTCACCACTTTAAGAGAGGTATCTAACCGTTTCGATACAATAGGGGATGGCTTGACCGGAGTAGTATAATGGGGTCCTAGAAGCATTTCTAAGATCGGCAGCGCACTACGACTCCACTGGTGCTGCGGGCTCAAAGGTCATAGGGCTTATAGGTCACTGAGGTTTGTACCTTTATACAGGTACAGTATAAAGTATGACCTATATGTAGTATGTTCTGAAGTATGCCCGGGGCTTGTCAAATATGCCTTTTATTTATAGTTCTCTATCTAGTAAGGGAATATAGTCATGTACCTAGAACGAACTACTGTATTTTGTACAATTTTCAGATCCAACTGTGGCGCGGACATTTAAAAACCTACATGCTGGTGGTATACCGGTAGCTCTTCAAGAAACATTCCTGACAGAATCGCGCACTTTCTTCTTTGCATATCTGCAGAAATATGTTTGCGACTTAAATATGAGGCTGTGAAGATTCACGCTTAAAGGTTGCCAGCGCACCTGTGACTCCACTGGTGTTGCCAACGGGTCACGGGTCACCGTATGCCACTTGTCAAATAAAAAAGAAAGCACATTTCATATCTATAATGTACCTTATATATTTTTACGAGTTTCAAATATTCTTCGAGTTTTCTTGTAGGTATTTGGTTTTAATTAGTCAGTAGGTACCATCCATATGACATCTCATATATTGAATTGATTCTTGCTAGTAAACTTTGTTTATCTCGCTTTGACGTGTAAACTACTGAATCAATATGAATGAAATTTAGTACACAAACAGTTTAAAGCTTGAGGAAGAAAATCGGCTATTTTTTGAACGAAAGTTTAGAGTACGTGATGTGGAATCCTAGCCGCCTGATTAATCTTCTCTTTATGTATGTATTTAATATAGACTAAAAATAAAAGGTGCATTATATTGTTAGCTCTTACTTTGTCCTTTTTCTCTTCACTATAGCACGACCTACCGCATTACTACTTTTAAATGTCCTTTGTCTGGTAATGTCTGTAATTGTGGTCTGTAATGCCTAGATCTTACGACCTGTTTTTGTTTAATAAAGTGTTTCTATCTTTTTATATATCTTTTAATTTATCTATTAATGTTAAGACACATAATACAACTTATAATGTTTTTTTCTTATGTTCTACTTTTTGAAAAAAAAAACTCCACAACGTTTAAAAAAACTGAAGCAATGTTTATTAAATAAATGTACATATCTATTCTCTTAATAAATATTTAGATATAAACTAATAATAAACATTTCAAGAAACATTGCAATTTAAAATATTAACATGTAATGATAGGTATATAACTCTCACGACAATGATTTCATTTAAACTTTAAGTTTTAGTTTAATACGTACCTACTTATATTTTTGTTAATTCTTCATTTAATCTTACTAACTCTAGGCATTTGCAATACCTGTAAAAGGTTGCTAAGTTAAAAGAACATTTAGTGTGAAAAAACATACTTGAATACTTTCAATACTGATGACCCGTTGGTTCAGTGGTAGTGAATGCTGCGTCTGGGCCAAGGGTTGCGGGTTCGATCCCCGCACAGTACAAACATTTGTGTGCATGAACATGTCTGTTTGTATTGGTCTGGGTGTTTTCTATGTATTATAAGTATGTATTTACAAAAGAAAAGTGTTATATGTATATATTTGTAATCCCACTGTTGGTTCTGATATCTGTAACACAGGTGCTTGAGCTACCTATCGTAGAGTCAGATCAATGTATGTGATGTAGTGAAATATTATTATATTATATTAATACTTGTCCATAGTGGGTAATTAAACTATGAACCCTCAACTCAATGTATGAGTGTGTCCGTAGACAATTAATGTGCACTTTTTATTCCCTTATCCTCATAATGTCGATGGGACATGACAGTGTTACACCACCTAGGAGGGATCAGATGCAGGACCAACGGTTTGTTCTGAGTCACGGGGTTCAAGACTGCCCACTGTCAGACTTTAAGCTGACTCTGCGAAATTGTTAGCTGAAAAACTCAGAATAAAATGTTGATGCTCAAGCGCAGCAGCCATCGCTTTTAAGTGCGACCCACTGTCTACTTCATTGCTGAAGCAGTCAACTTAATGGATTTATACATTGATGTATACCCGAACAAGACCCATTAAAGCGTGATGTGGGGTCAGTACCAATCGCGTCAGGAAGCAATGGGTAGGGGAAAGAAGGGTACTGGTTCACTTAATTAAAAAAAAAATGTACATACTTGTGATTTAGAGTGTTTGTACTGGGTTCGATACCCGGGTCGAGCAAAAAGAAGAAGAAATGATAAGAAGAAATGTTCGCTTTCGAACATAGCTCGAGTATGTGTGATCTCCAATCCGCATTAGGGAAGCGTGGTGATTAAGCCTAATCCCAGCATAGTAGCGATGGCTTGATTTCTATGATGGAGGCCTTTTCCTGCAGTGGGACAGTTTATAGGATGATACTTTACTTTTTACTGGTGATTAGAATTTCATAGAACATTTATTCTTCTTTGAAGCAAATCTATACAAATATTATAAATGGAAAAGGGTGTCTGTCTGTCTTTCTGTATGTTTGTCTTTCTTTCATGGCAAAACGGAGCGACAAATTGACGTGATTTTTTAAGTGAGATAGTTGAAGGGATGGAGAGTAACATAATGCTACTTTTTGCCCCTCCGTGCTACCCCAAATTTAACGTGAGCGAAGCAGCGGGCAAAAGCTAGTATTAATATACTTCCGTGATAATTTAACAATTCCGTAATAATTCCCAGGGTATAGTAATCCGTGTGGAGTTGTAGAATGATGATCAGTTTTGGCCGGAGACGGGAGAAAGCCATTTTTTTTTAAATTCCCGTCTATAATAATGAAAGGTACCTATAAACGTGCAGGTCTCCGTCACCAGGTTTTCTTTAACTTCCGTAGTCCTAATGGTAGAAATATGCACAAATATTTGGAAAATCCCTAGATGCATGCACGAATTCGAACTTGTATGGAAGGCGTGTTTTTATCCACTGAGCTGCTATCGCAACCTATTGTAACTATCGAAAAATAATTACATCTAATTATAACCAGTAAAAGTATAGATTTTATCTTTATTGATAGATTACAATCTCGCGATCTAAGTTCCGACTCAACCACCGAAACGACCTGAATCTAGCTTTTCTTTATACCTACTTTCCTTCCTATGCGGTGAAATATTAATAAATTTTTCATGTAAAGTAATATAAATTCGTTTAATTAATTGACGAAGATATTGGTGAACATACATAAAAAAATAAACATGTTTACAGCTGAATTGAGAACCTTCTCGTATGTTTTAAGGTTGGTTAAAATAATTACACTAAATTACACAGTTTAAATACAGATTGTATCTTAGTCGATCGATAAATTACAATCTCGAGATATAAACTCTGACCTAGGCACCGGAATAACCTGAATTAAGCGTTTTTTTTTATTCCTTCAGTCCTAGAGAAATGCTGTTATGAAATATAGGAAATATACATAAAAGGAACACATTTTTTATGAGATAGATCGGTCCTGTGCCGGCCGCATCTAAGGATTCCCGTCAGTTCACCTTGTGGGAGACCTGCCATAGTTACTATGATGATTATAATTTAAATTTTCAATAAAGAAAAGGGCAAGCAGATAATAGTTTTAAAGGAGAAATTACTAACACGCCCCTTTTTGTAGACATTGAGCTAGTTACTACGACAACCAAACAAGGTATATGCTTTGATACAAAAATAAACTAGGTACTTTCTTTGAATGTTATTCTAGTCTCTAGGTGCAAAATTCGATACTAGAAGCGTTTGAGAAAGTTATCCCAACAGCCCTATCGTAACAATATTTTTTTTATAGTAACGCAGTATAATCCTCCAATCAATATTCGGCTACGGCGGCCAATCTTAAAGATCAGCCACGTCCGCAGGATATATTATAGTGCTCAAGTTTGTGCGCAAACACAGGTCCGCTCTTTATTCCCTTACACTACCTACTTTTCATTTTCGATCCTAATGCATTTATTCTTTTCTGAATTCTGAAAATGCCAAATCCCATCAAAAACAATACTTGTCAAAAAACCATGTCTCGCAACTACCGTAAAAAGTGGTGAGATCCATGTTTTGCCAAGTCGGTTATTCATTTATTGACTTGGCAATCACACAATATATCTCACAAGTAATTCATTAAATTGATTAGGTTGTTTAATGTGATTGTCAGTCAGTGAGTGACAAAATTAAGAAACTTTGGCCCGTTATAATTATTAAAGTACTGGTTCAAATTGATTGAAATTTGAAATATATCGTGTCTTTACAATGCCTACATGGTTACTGAAAATTCAGTCTTCTAGTTTTATTCACAACGAAGTTACAGGGGGTCGAAAATTGCTTCGAGAAAAGGATGGTACGGCCGTGCCGCTTTTTTGCTCGACTTGGTGGGGGCACTGCCGTGCCCCCAGATAGTGCCTTTTGATAATGGGGCCTTCGTGGGTGGCGACACTTTTAGCGCGTTTTTAAGTGGCTACCTACGAGTATATGATCATTGAGCCCATGATTTCACTCCTGTTACAAACTATTTTAAAATATTCAAATTCTTCATAGACGACATACGGGGTTGCTTGTTGCTTTAGCTTTGTGGAGGGTTATGTTTCACTCTCACGCGCACGTTTCGTAAAAACGGCGCATCCGTTGAAGGCTGTTTGCTCGGTGCACTAGCGCCTTTATTTTTTCAATAAATAATTATGAATTAAAGTCATTTCAATTAAAAATATTTTCTTTTGGTTGTCAAGAATGATGTAAACGCAGGGATTTTTTTTTAATTTCTAAACTCAACGCAATAAAAAAGTAATCAAAACTGCCTATGGACATCAACAAGATCAGAGATATCCGAACTCATTTAGGTAAAAGCTATACTTTTGCCCTTCTCTTGAGATATCTCAGTCTTAGCTGAGGAAATACTGTTGCAGTCAAACCGGTAGAAAGTTCCGCGAGAAACGCATAGTACTAGCACCATCTATCCATCAGGTGTTTCTACAATAGAAAGGTCAAAATTAGTAAAAATACCGTATTGAAGTCGCTAGTGCGCCTTACCCCTCGCCTTAATTAGAGTAATCGATTTGGTACATACATGTAAAACTGAGGCAATAAATGATTTGATTGATTGATTGACAGGGTATAAAAGCGCTGGCATAGTATCACATTCATTAAATAATTGTTTCTAAGCAACCGGCGCGAACGCATAATGAAGTTGCAAGTTCTAACCTCCATTTTGCTGGTTGGCTTGTGTTGCCCTGTGTATGGGGAACAGTGGAGAAGTGGTTGTAAACAAGGCAAGTAATTTGGTGAAGGTTTTAAATACCTAATTTGCTTTTAACAAAAAATTACGTGTTATAATTTTGCCTTATTTTGCAAATATAATGTATATCTTCTAAACTGTTAATAAAGAGATAGCTTCTATACGTCCACGACAAGGCTTATAGGTAAACCGAAAATAAGAAACGTTAGTGCGATGGAATTGACACCTAGCGCCATCTATGGGTTCAGGTTGGAACTGCTATCCCGAAGCGAAGTAAAGGCAAGCCACTATTTACTAATAAAAACGAAACTATTTTCAGGAAACAATGGGTATGACCATAACGATGATGAAGGAGATATGGATAAGCCATGCGGCGACAGTATTGACTTACACTGTGTAAAGAACTTCTTCCATAGTCGCGAACACTGCCTATCTAGGGGTATTTACAATAATGATAATCGCTACGTACACTTGGGCAATCATGTAGTTCAGTTACCCTGCGCTGAATCTATCTGTTACTTTTACTTCTGCAAAATTATCCGGCTTGGGAAATGGGAAGGTGGAGAAATTATAGTAAGTGTTATTTTTAATCCTAATACTAAACTAACATTGTCATTGCTACGCACTTAAAACACTTTGATATATCATAGCAAAAATAATATTAATATTTTTACCATACACATTTCCCTATCATTTAATACTCATAAACAAAGCCCTACTTACCTTAAACGATCTTAAAAACACACAAAAAAATCTGCTGTTCCATTCAAAATAGAAAATTCAATCGCCAGGAATGTACGGAACAGATTATTGCTAAAAGTAGAGCTTATGATATCTACTTCGAGGATTTTGGGATTGAAACGATAAAAAATAACGATGTTTTTTTATTCATTTTCAGTATTAATAAGAAGACCAATAACCTGGTTATGGCGGTGAACTTCAACCATATTGCATTGGAAGCGCAAAAGTCGATTTTGGAATTCCACCGGCCGGGAAAAGAACCTGTGGTCACTAGCGATTCTTTTAGAGCTACCTATGGTAAATATTTTTCTTGTGGACTTTTTCCTACTTAGAATATATTTGAGCAGTAGCCTACTAGAATGTAAAAGACAAAACATAAGTTAATTATTAGACTATAATTATAGTGTAACGCTAAGTCCCACAGATAACTCAGAGAGGGCCCCTCATATTTTAAGACTTAATATGTCTTAAGTCCTGACTAGTTGCCTACGAGACCACTTACTCGACACGGGTTAGTGGTGTGTCAAACGATTCGATCATTGCATTGGTTTGAATCAATGGTCAGAGTTCACTTTAGTCAAAATAACCAAAGGATCAAGAATTCCTATCGTAAGCTTGTTGAACACGTTATGAATCAATGACAAAAGCCTACAAAAATTTACAATTATCGAACTATCTAGTTTGACCTTAACCGGGATCAAAAAGAGACTTTTATGAAAAAAAAAAACAGAAAAATTTAATATTCTATCTAGGCAACCGTAACGACTCAATATAGAAATTGTTATAAGGCAACAAAGATGAATTGCTATTTACTTGCTATAAAGGACTATGTAGGGAATAAATAAGTCTTCAGAAAAGTTCAGTAGCACTACTAAGTTTGAAAAATCTCAAAAAAAGTCTTCACACTTAAACCTATTCTTGCAGCCGCATTGCTGACTGCAGTTATACCGATACAGTCTGGGATGAAATTAGTTGATGCTAAAGTTACAGCGTATGTTCCTAGTGGTGAAGTAGATTTCCACCCGGACCTAAAGCATATGAAAGCAAAGGTAAGAGCAAAACAATAACTTGATAAAAAATAAAAACGTCATCACTCTGTTAACCGTGTCGATACAAAAGGGGCTGGCTTAATCGGAGTATTATCATGGGATCCTAGAAGCAGTTCTATAATCGGCAGCGCACTTTGACTCCACTGGTGTTGCGGGTTCCATGGGTTACAATCGCTCACCATCAAATCTAATAATTTTTTTTATTTGTAAGCATAGGATTATAAAAATAGATGCCTCTTTACAAAATTTTAGACCACTATGTTTCACTGATATACAGTAATAGTACATCAGGTGATCCATCGACAAGTCTTCCATATATAAAAGGGAAGACCTGCTGGTGGTTCAATTTTCACAAAAACGTCGATAAACCAATTGCGTCTCTGTAAATTAATAGGTCACTGAGGTTTGTACCGGGCATACTTTTATACAGGTACAGTGTTAAATATGACCTGTAGTCTGTTCTATAGTATGCCCGTAGCTTATCAATTATGCCTTTTATTCACAGTTATCTAACTAGTATGTGAATATAGTTATGTACCTAGTACAAACTACTCTATTTTGTAAAATTTTCAGATCCAACTGTGGCGCGGACATTTAAAAACCTACATGCTGGTGGTATACCAGTAGCTCTTCAAGAAACATTCCTGACAGAATCGCGCACTTTCTTCTTTGCATATCTGCAGAAATATATTTGCGACTTAAATATGAGGCTGTGAAGATTCACGCTTCAAGGTTGCCAGCGCACTTGTGACTCCACTGGTGTTGCCAACAGGATCACGGGACACCGTATGCCACTTATCAAATGAAAAAGAAAGCACATTTCATATCTATAATGTATCTTATATATTTATACGTGTTTAAAATATTCTTCAAATTTTCTTGTATAGTGTTTCAATTAATCTGTTTGCCTACGATTACATTCACATTATTTTTTTACTAATAATATAAATAAAAACGGTTTGTCTCTCTTTGACTCATAAACTACTGAATCAATTTGAATGAAATTTAGTACACAAATAGTTTAAAGCTTCATCGGTTATTTTTTGAACGAAATTCTAGAGTACCTGATGTGGAATCGTAGCAGCCTGACTTATCTTAAACTTAAAGGCTTTATTTTGTGTATTTTAATATATAATGGTACATTATATTGCTAGCTCTTACTTTGTCCTTTGTCACACTTTGTCACGACCTACCTATTTATTTATTTAAACTTTATTGCTCTTTATTGTCTGACGGTTGTTTGGTATTGTAGGTGATAAGACCGGCGAAATTGCACACCATAATGTCTGTAATGCCTAATTCTTACGACCCTGTTTTGTTCAATAAAGTATATCTATCTTTCTTTATAATATCTTTTATTCTATCTATCAATGTTAAGCCACAATGTCCTCCTTTCAATACTTGCACCTAGTCTATAGACTCTAGTCTATAGCGTCGTAACGCCCAGACAGCAGACACAATGGAAAATCAATTGTTTTATGCCTTTTAAAAGGCTTATGGGCCTTACGACGATAGACTAGAGGGTCAAACTAAACGATGAGCCTTCAATGCAGGACAGTTAGGTTATAAGGTAAGAGTGTGCGCAGACAAAAGTGCATTTTTATTCCCTTATCCTCATGACAGTGTCACACCACCTAGGAGGGATCAGATGCAGGACCAACGGTTTGTTCTGAGGCACGGGGTTCAAGACCACCCACTGTCAGACTTGAGGCTGACTCTGCAAAGTCGTTGGATGAAAAACTCAGATTAAAATGTTGATGCTCAAGCGCAGCCATCGCTTTAAAGTGCGACCCACTATCCTCTTCATCGCCGAAGCAGACAACTTAATGGATTTATAACCACCCGAACAAGACCCATTGAAGCGTGATGCAGGGTCAGTACCAATCGCGTCAGGAAGCAATCGGCAGGGGAAAGGAGAGCAGTGGTTCACTTACTTAAAAAAAATGTACTTGTGAATACAGGTTGTATCTTTAAACATCCTTTTAACTACGTGTTCTATCACCCATTCTGAACAACATTTGTTAAACAACTTTTCTAAATTCATCGAAAAATTTTTAGGACACCCCATTCGAAATGACCGAAGGTGCAGGTCCCTTTCACAGTGTTTTTTCCTTAACTGCCGAGCTAATGGTAGAAATATGCACAAATATTTGGAAAAATCCCTAGATCCATGCATGAATTCCAACTACGGCATCCCGTATGGAAGGCAGTGTTTTATCCACTGACTGCTATCGCAACCTATGTAACTGATCGAAAAATAATTAAGCAGTAAAAATACAGATTGTATCTTTATTGATAGATTACAATCTCGCGATGTAAGTTCCGACTCAACCACCGAAACGACCTGAACCAAGCTTTTTCTTTATACTTTCCTTCCTATGCGGTGAAATATTCGTACTCTTTTCGTCTAACGTATAAATTCATTTATATTCACGGAGATATCAGTAGTTGGAATAAAAATATCGTCAAACAGCCGAATTGAGAATTTTTTCGTATTTTTGAGGTTGGTTAAAATAATTACACTAAATTACACAGTTTAAATACAGATTGTATCTTACTTTATCGATAGAATTACAATCTCGCGATATAAATTCTGACCTAGGCACCGGGATGACCTGAATTTTAAGCGTTTTTTTTTATTCCTTGAGTCCCTAGAGAATATTTTTATGAAATATTTATAGGACCACAATTTCTATGAGATAGATCGGTCCTGTGCCGCCCGCATCCAAGGATTACCGTCAATTCACCCTGTAGGATAGTTTCTGTGATGATTTAATTTAATTTTTTTCAGGACATGCAGATAAAATAGTACAAAAAGAGAAATCACTAACATGGTGAATTGAAAAATGAGCCGTAGGATTCTAACGCCCTTATTTTTCAGACATTGAGCTGGTTACTACGACAATAAAATGAGATTAACGATAGTAAAACCTACATGCTTTGATTAAAAAATAAGCTACTTTCTTTGAATATAATACAGTATCTATATAGATGCAAAATTCCATAAGTAAGAAGCGTTTGAAAAAGTTATCCCAACAGCGCTATAATCAAAAGTGGTTACAGCAAAAGAATATTTTAAACGTTTTTTTAAAGGCTTACCTTAGCCTGATGATAAGCAAACGGAGAGTCCACATGGCACTCTGAAATGCCGCCACAATCTACATATAGGTATGGGCATACCCAGGTTCTGGGCCAGAGGGGGGCAAATCGTATTTTTTTACAAGCTAGGTGCATATAAAGAATAAAAAAAACTTAAAATAGGTAGGAGGTATGTTTTTATATAAACTTTTTAACTACCTAGGTCTTTTTTGTGATAGGTGGTAGACAAAGCAGACTGATTACCTGATGGTTAGCGATAGACACCTACAACAACAGTAGAGTACAAGTGCGCTGCCGACCTTAGACCCCTTTCCCCCCAGATATTTTTTTCATTTTTATCGATAAAACTGCTAGATAAGTTAAATTAGTAGGGACGTCAACATAGTCCAGGGTGGTCCAGGGGGGCAGCTGCCCTCCCCTGCCCCTGAATTCCGAAAATACCAAGTAGGTAGTGCTGTTTTGAGAATGGGACCTTCGTTGGCGGCGACACTTTTAGCGCGTTTATTTAGGGGTTATACCTTTTTATGAGTTTTTAAGATAAAAATATGATTTCTAGGAAATCTTTTCATTAGACTGTGTAACTCAATTATTACTTTGTAAGGATTTGTGTCATTTTCTCCAATACCTATTATAATTTTGTCTTCAAAATCAGTTATTAACTTATTACTATCTCTTAATATTTCTTCCGATGACGCATTTGGTTTTGTGTAAGCCATTACATTGTGCTCCTTGAGTCGACGCTGGTTTTGTGTTTGTAGTAACTTCGATGCCATTCCCACACAGTTCTGGCCGCCGAAAATCCAAACCGTAGGCTGTTTTTTGTCGTTCGTATATATCTGTTCCTTCCTATGTGATAATAATGGCTTAACTATATTTTCTGGTTCATTATCACGATATTCGTCAGAGCATCCTGAGTTCGTTATTTTTTGTTGTAATGAGAGAATTTGCCGCTTCAAATCTGAGATTTCGTTTTCCGCACTTTTCAATTTAATTCCTAGATCTGTGATCTTTAATTGTAACGTTTTGATGTATTCATAATCACTTGAATTTTCGTTTTTATAATTTTGAGGATCGCGGTGTCGAA